>JAHUUD020000015.1:0-502500 GCA_020010945.3 Muscidifurax raptorellus | reverse complement strand
TGGGAAAAGTGCCCAGGACACCGGCTGTTTCGATCTTCCTTCAGTCTGATTCCGAGTTTTTCCTGCCGCACGGCGTAAGCTGGGCAAATGCGAAACAGTGGTAGGGACTCTGTGGGTAAGGTGATAACGCACGTAGCCAACCCGATGCATTAGACAGGGAGCGTCGGCCTTACCGACGAGGATCTGGTTATTTCAAATATGATACCTTATCCGGGGAAAGCTGAGAGACGGACCCGATGCCCCTGCGGGGCAGAGAGTGCTGGCTTAACTAGCAAGGTGTGCGTCTGAAACATGTCCTCACCGAAGATGTCTCTCAGAGAGGAAAAACATGCGGTGGGAAAAAATACAGGAATAAATGAGGAATAGGATCGGGCAATACTTCCACTCAGAGGTGGTGGAGGACCCCCGGCAGCTAGGCCAAGAAAGCTGCGCCGGTAAAAAAAAATCATATTTTGATAAATTAAGGTTTTTTATTGCTTTATTTTTTTTTCGCCGTAGTCACAAAGCATTTCATGTGTATACCCTTCATCATAATCCTGTCATGTTTACAGGGCTGCACCATCCCAGTTAATCCAAGATTTACTGAACTGTAAAATAAAAAAATTTAAATATAAAGTGAGAAAATAATATTGGACGTACTTACAAAATTTAATGTGCACCTGATGCATATAAATTATCATGTAGTTCTTCTCGAGCTTGTCTCCTTATCACAAGTGCCTCTTTGGTGCTTGCGATTTTCCTCTTCTCTGTGTGAAATAGTTCAGTGTCGTTGCTGCTTTCTACCAATTCACAAGCAGCTTTCCCAGGATTGGCTTTGAACTTGTCTATTTAATTGAGAAAGTCGCATGAGCATCATTGAAGCATGGTGTAGCTGTATATAAATTTTAAATAAATTTCTATACAGCTATTGTTAGATAAGAATTAAACTTCTAGTTTTGCTTCTTATATGCGGCTCCGATGGATATGTAGCGATATTTATTTGAATTCAAATATCATGCGCTCGTGCAACACCGGTGGGCAGGTTAAAATCAATGTGTCGGGAAGGACAGAGTGAACATTCCGCGGTTTCTCTATATAGTAGACTGAAAATATTTGAACACAGCTGAGTACTGAGATGTGATTTACACTATGTAAACACAGCTGATATCTATGTAAATAAATAAAGCTGATATTTGTCAAAAACGTTTTAGAAATAATCTAACTAGTGTTTATAGTGTTTTTGAGGTTGTAGCTTATAGCTTATAACCCTAAAAAGAAAAAAAAAGTGAAGTGTTGGTGTAAAAGCAGAGCAGTGAAGTTTTTTATAAAAACGTGTGATAGTCGAGATGCCAAAGGATGGTTTGCGAGTACCCATCTTGACTAGAAGAACTCTCGAGGAAGAGACAAGAAGAGGCCAAAAAGATTTCTAGGAGCAACATGCGACGATGAACCTGCCAACAAGATAAGACCTTCAAGTTCAGCAAAAAAAGATTCAAACTCCAGCAGCGAAAGGAATCACTGAGGCCAGGAATAGATTGATTAATATCAACATTCTATTTCCTGCTCTCGAGGAACTTTTGATTTGCAAACAATGCCATGGTCAAGTTAAACTTAGCGAATCTAAATCTCAAGGATTAGGAATCAAGATTGAAGTAGAATGTATTGAGTGTGGTGAGCTGGCAGATATGAGTATCAACTCATGCAGAAAATTTAGCAACAGAAGATCAAGGTTACTTTTCGTGCTCTTGGACTTGGGCACGCTAGTCTATCAACATTTTGTGAGAAAGTTGCCAAAGACTCTATGAAGACTGTAGTGATAGAAGAAAAGACTTTTCATCGTTGCAAGGCTTTGTAAGCATCGTGGCACCTGGATACGCTGCTGCAGAGTGGACAAATTCTGCGGATGCCCAGAGGATTTTTCATGCTAAGCGACAAGTCCAGGCCAGCACGACGCAAACAAGAATCCTTAGAAGGAGAGCCAGGGAGCTACAAGAGGAGGATTGCTATTTTTTCATTTCATTTTTAAGAAATTGAAATATTAATTTATTTTATCTTTTCCAGCTGACCCTGGTACCACTAACCTGCTTGGTGACATTTGGAGGTTAGACTGGTAATTTTCTACCAGTTTCAACTTAAAGGTTAAATACACAAACCAAAAAAAGATAAGTATTATGTATTATCATTATTAAGGATAAAATAACCCTTTTATCAAATATTGTCAAAAATTCATAAAATGCCTTTTTTTGTTTGCAGGTAAGTAAAGCCGTACAGGAGCCAGAGATATAAGTAAATATACCTCATAATTGCTGAGAATCAAGGTCTATATGTGTGAAAGATAGGAAACTTGGTTCCAAAGGATTTGGTAAGGACTAATTTAAGTTACACTTTAAACAATTTTCATAAACTTCAAAGTTGATTTTCTCTAAATGTTCTTTTTACTAATTTCAGCTCACTGTCTGTAAGATTCCAAGTGAACACCTTTTTCTTTTTGGCGGAAATTTAAGGAGGATATTTTGTATACCTTGAGTTCTGGTATGAATGCAGGGATTTTGATTTAAATGTATAGAAAATGTTCTATACACAATAAGATGCCAGAATAAGCGAATAAAATAAAAAAAATGCAGTTTTTTCATGGCCAAATCATTTCTAAACATTCAAATTAAAATTCCTGCATTCATATCAAAACTACAAGTGAACAAAGTATCCTACTTGAATTTCAACCAAAAAGAACCATCCTTTCACTTGGAATCCTATGGACAGTGAAAAAGTTCACAAATCCTTGCACCGAGTGCCACAATGGGCCAGCTTGGGTTATAAAGGTCTAAGCATGCTGAAATTAAGAGGTATTTATGCTAAATATACCTATAAAAAAATTTAAATTATTTACTTAAAATTTCTGGATTTTACATAGTGTTCATTTTTGCAGGGTTTAAAGGTGTTGAGTCCCCTTAATGCGCTAGAAGATAAGGTAGATCAGCTAGATAGTGTAATAGGGATATTTGAAGAGAGGATTAATGAGGAAGCGGATAGGAATAGGAAACTAGGAGAGAAAATGGAAAGTTTGAGAAAGTATAGAGAGAAATGCGAAAGTGAATGGAATGAGCAAAAAGAATTGCACGAAAAAGCGAGAATGTTGGAATAAAATAGAATGAATGAGACCGAGAGAGAAATAAAGAGGCTAGATATTAAAAGTAGGAATTTGGAAAAGGAGTTGAGAGATGAAAGGGAGGAATTGCTTAGTAAGGAGAAGAAACTCGAACTGAAATTGGAAGAATTAAAAGCCAAGGTACAGTTGCTGATGCTAAAGGGTAAAGGTGTAGAGGAGATGCGGGAAGGGGGCCAGGATCCAGGGGAGACAGGAGATGAAGATCATATTAACGAAGAGAGGGAAGAGGATCATTGTGTGCAAGAAAGCCAGGAGAGGAGAGAACAGATAAAACTAGGGAGATAAATATGCAAAATAGAGCTTATCTGAAGGAGCTTATCTAAGGAAAGAAAAACAGGAAGAATAATATAATGCTGAGAGGGGTTGGTGCAAGAGGAAAAGAGACTGAGAAAGAAGTCAGAGGGTTAATTAAAAAATTCTTAGGAATAGATATTTATATAAGCAGGGTAAGGGCGGTAGGGGGGGGGGGGTTAGTAGTTGAATTAGAATCGTTTAAAAATAAAATAGAACTAATGAAAAAAAGCAAGATTTGAAGGGTAGGGGAATATGGATAGAAGATGACCTAACACCTAGGGAACAAGAGGTTTAAAGGTAGCTGAAGGAGAGAGGAAAAATTGACTGGAAGTGAGGGTAGGGTATATGAAAATTAGGGTGGAAGGAAAATGGTACTATTAGAACGAAGTATTAGGAAGACTGGAAGATGAGAAAGCTTTTTTCGAAAAGAGCGAATGTTGGAAATAATAATGTGGAATATAGCGGGACTGGATAAGGCGAAAGAGGTATGGGATTTTATGGGAAGATTTGACATAGTGATTCTGTAAGAGACGTGGCTAGAAAAGGGGAAGAGGTTATCAGTAAGCTAAGTCATAAATTTAAATGGGAAACTAAGTCAGCTAGCAGGGAGAGTAATAAAGGGAGAGCAAAAGGAGGGGTACTGGTGGGTCTCAGGAAAGAAGCAATCAAAAATGTAGAATTAAGTGAGTGGGATTTTGGTTTAAGCATTGGAAGTATAGATCAAAAGAAGAATGAGAAAGTGAAGATACTTACTTGTTACAATAACGTAGCGATAGAAAAGGTTGAAAAATGGCTTAGGGAAGAAGTACAAAGCGGAGGAGAAAAAGAAGAGAGAATTGTGATAACGGGGGACTTTAATGCGAGAATTGGAGAACAGGAGAAGGAAGGAGTATTAGGAGAAGCAATCAGGAGATCAAAAGATAAACTGTTAAATAGAGAGGGGAGAAAACTACTGGAAATGTACAAAGGGGGATGAGGAAGGAGAAATCACATATGTAGGGGAGGGATCGGGTTCGGTACTCGACCTGGTGATGGAGATAGAAACAGAAAACAGGAGTGTAATAAAGGAAATGGAAATACTTAAACGTATAGAATCTGACTACCTCCCAATAGCGTTCTCAATTGAAAAGGGGGAAAGAGAGAGAGAGAGAGAGAGAGAGAGAGAGAGAGAGAGAGAGAGAGAGAGAGAGAGAGAGAGAGAAAAGGTAAGAAATTCTGCTTCGGCTGATTACAGAGAAATATTAGCAAAGAAGGGAGAGGGACTAAAGTAGGGAGAAGGAAGTACACAGGACAGGTGGGAAAGATTAAAAAGAGAAATAGAGAAGGCAGCGGAAATACTGAACCTAAAAACAGATGAAGGAGAGGGAGGGAGAAGGGAAGACGTAGAAAACAGTTGGGAAATAAAAGAGCAGAAAAAGAGGGTTTTTAAAGCGCTAAAAAGGTGGATAAGAACGAAAAGGGTAAGAGAAAAAGAAAATTTGAGGAGTAAAAGAGGAAATCTAAGAAAATTAAGGGGAGAGAAAAAAAAGACACATAATAGCAAAGAGACGGGAAAGAGTGAAAAAATGTAAAAACTTACAGGATTTCTGGAAAGAAATAAAAAACTATAGGTCGAGGAAAGCAGTAAAAGGAGGGATGATAGAGAGACAGGAGTGGAGAGATCATTTCGAGGGACTTCTGGGAGGGGAAAAAGAGGGAGAGAGGGTGGAGGAGATTGTGGAGGTGCTTGAGAAACGAGAGAGGGAAGGAAGGATAGACGTAGAAGAACTGTAAAAGGAAATATCACTATAAAAAGTGAAGCAAATTTTGGCGGGAATGAAGAACAGGAAAACTCCAGGAGTGGACGACTTAGTAGTAGAATTTCTGAAGGGACTTCCTATTAGGTGGATAGTAGCATTTACAGGATATTGAACAAGATAATGGAGGAGGAAAGAATAGTAGAAAAATATTAAGCCCAGTATTATTTAGTATTTGTATAGAGGATCTGGAGGAGAAGTGGGAAGTTAAGAAGGAGAGAGGAACGGTAATAGGGACAGTAAAAATTTACTGTTTGAAGTTCGCAGATGATGTAATTGCTCTGGCGGACATGAGGGAGGGTTTAAATAAATCTAAATGATCTGAGTACTTACTGCAGAAACAATAAACTCACCATAAACACAAAGAAAACGAAAATCATGTGCTTCAAGAAGGGAGGGAGGAGAAGTAGGAATAACAGGTGGTGGTTTGAAGGGAAGGAATTGGAGGTGGTAAATGAGTACAAATATCTGGGACAATGGACAACAACGAGGAATTCTTATGGGATGCAGGTTAAAAAATTGAGGAAAGCTAGGAAAACAATAAATATGGTATGGGGCATACGGAAAAGGGCTAAGATGTGAAGTCTAAAAAGGAGGACGAGACTATTAGAAGCGATAGTAAGATCAAGCTGTTTGTATGGGACGGAGATTTGGGGTTGGTGTGGAAGAGAGGAAATAGAAAAAGTTCAGGGGAGATACATGAAAATGGGAATGGGACTTAATAATAACACGCCAGGATACATATAGAGGAAAGAGGCAGGGAGGTATAGCATCGAAATAGAAACTAGAAATTAGAGGTAGGGGAACAGGGATTAATAAAGAAAATATACGAGTATAAAGAAGGAGACAACCTAGAGGAGGTAAGGGAAGGATTGGAAAGTGGGATTAAAATAACGCTAGAGAAAGAAATCCAAGAGGACTGGATAGAAATAGAGAAATCAGGTTATTGTCCGGAGTATAAGAAATGAAAGAGTGAAGAGAGGGGAGAGAAATATTGGGAAGATGGAAGTATAAGCGGTTTTATAAAAGAACAGTTGCCAAGATTGAGATGCGGAGACATAGGAAGGGAAGAAAATAAAGGATTCAGGGATAGCAAATGTAGAATGTGCGAAGAGAGGGAAGAAAACTTGGGGCACATATGTAGGGAAGCAAGGAAGGAAATAGAAGAGGATGTAGTAAGAGAAGTAGAAGAGAGAAAGCTATCGGGAGAGTAAAAAGATGTAATAAAAGTATTAAAAGTAATATTGAGGGAAAGGCCAATCGAGGGATTATGTAAATATGTATACCAATTTGAGAAATTGGCCTGCTTGAGGACTGAAGGGAAGAGGGGGAAAGAGGCAAATTGAAGAGAGGGAAGTTCCATAAAAATGGGAATTGAAGAGGGTAGGATTAAGGCGAGATTAAATATAAAAATTGTACACTCTTGAAAAAGGGTATAGGAAAGAAATAAACTCAAATGTAAGGTACAGTAAAGAAATGTAAAGAAAATGCAAAGTAAAGAAAAGTATAGAAATATATAAAAAGTACTATAAATAGTGTAGAATGGAACATTGTAAAATATTGTAAAAAACATTGTGAAAAAATGGCGCAAAACTAGAGAATAAGTCGCAAAAGCGTAAAAGGAGGTAATAACGTGGGAATTCTTAGAATTATGGGAATAAATGGAAAAGAAATAGGGTTGGAGTAAGTTAGGATAGTTTTAAGTTAAAATTGTAAGCAGGAATGCAGGAAGCAGGATGTAAAACGTAAAAAGATGTAAAAACTATACAGGAGAAATAAAGATATTATTATTACTTTTTATACTTTTAGCACGGTACATTATCTCTTCCACTTCTCCCTACTACTGGGGTCGCTTGCAGCGGGCAGGATAATGATCCCTGCTCTTAGGCAATCCAACCAGATAGGACGTCAGATTGTGGATTCTCACATGCCTAATCTGTGGCTGCGTAGTGGTTCACCTAAATGTGGGGATACTGATGAGTGTATTCCCCCTCACTAAATCCCGATACACACGAGGAGCACCCCTCAGGTGGAACCCCACTATTGAGGGTAGAGCCGACTCAGGATCACCTAGGTTATCAACGGGTGATAGTAGGTTAGTTGGTCTTAACACGTCTTCGGCTCTATTTTCCCCTCTGACTAACATTCGGTTCTGGAATTCTACACGGATCTCGAATCTTCCTTACTAACCCTTCCTGGTCCATCACAATTATATATATTTTTAAGATAAACGATAACTTTTTATTTTATATTTTAACATATATTTCATCAATTTTTTAAAATATTTATTTACTCGAAGTTGACAAAAGACGTTTTAATTGATTTTTAAATTAATAAATGAAATTTTGTAAAAAGTCGTAATTTACCAAAAAAGCAGATACAAAATACTTTCGGCATTTTGTGTATAACTTTATAACAATATTTTTTAATGCAATAAAAAATAACGAGAGCTTATTCTGTGGGATATTTCCTATCAAAATTAGGAATACAAAAAATATCGAATTTTTCATAATTTCAAGGTGTTGTTCCCTTAAAAAGTCTTAATAAATTTAACCTTTTATATTCTATAAAATAGGTCATATTATGACCTATTTTTGGTGTTACTATCCGCTTAGTACTTTAACTAATGTGCACCAGATGTATAGAAGGTTAAATTTATTAAGACTTTTTAATTATTTTAATTTAAAAGTGCTTTAAATATATATGTAATTTTTGTATGTATTTTAATTGTTTACCTTTATCACATACTTTGGTATGCTAAAGTCCCAAATTAGTACCCGCAGAGGTACATAATTTTATTTTCTGCTTGGTTATATATCTGGTTTATGCCGCCTTTGCTGGCATTTGAATGACGGTAGCCTGCGTGCTGTATGTTTCCCAGCGTATGCTTCCCACAGTGACTTTACTACCGTCTCATCCACCATTCATACGTCGTTACTTGGTGATTCTCCGCGTAATGCTTCCACTCCTTGCATGTTAATACGTCATATCTCGAAGACCACTAAGTCTTGGAGGGTTTTTATTTTGGCATCCTCTCCTAGCACTCCTTGCACAGCTTGTCGAAGTTGTAGCGTCCTTCTGCCGTGCGTTGTAGCTCCAGCAGCAAGTCTCCGATCTCCATCCTGCGTAATCTGTTAACGCTATCACCAAGCATCGACAGTTTGGGCTCTGTTTTCATGTTTCTCAACGGGTCGGCATACAACTTTCTGTCCTTCGTCTTTATAACAAGGGCCTCCAGCCGGATTTATTTCACCTATGGTGGCTTACTTTTTTTGCTGCCTTTTTGGCTTGCTTTTTCTCCACTCCTGCCTTTTTCTGTTTCCTTTTTTATCTTCTCCGTTTCCACTTTTTGCTAGTCCGTCTGACTAGTCGGCATGGACACTAGCAGCTGTGATTTGCTGGACATCGCTATCTTCATCCCCTTTCGGAACTACATCCTCTATTCCTCGTCCGTCTCTTTTTTAGTGGAAGACGCTTCTTCTGGTAAACGCTCTTTTTTTCCTCTGCATGCTTTCGATCCTCTAACCGCTGGGTATCTGCGGATTCTGTGATTAGACACTTGTCAACGTCAGCCCGAAACTCGTCTTGGTCTTGGTCGTCGATTTCCTGAGACTGATAAGACGTTTCCAAAATCCCATGACTTTCGTCATGTCGTTTTTTACCACGCCGTACATATTACGGCCGTTGACACCACTCCATTCATTTTGTCCAGGTGATCCTGCATATTATTCAGTAGACTTAGCTCGGCAATCTCTGCCGTCTGAATTCTATTCTAAGCTTCAAGCGTTCTTATACTTCTCTCACTATTACGAAGCATGTTGCTACTCTCCAAAATCTGTGGAGCCAGCGCTAGTCACCGGGACCTTCAAGCGATCGAAACTGACGACGGGATTTAGTTGATTAACTTGACCTGCTCGAGATAGAATTGTTATAAACTCACTATTCATATTTAGTTTATTGTTCGGGGTTCCTTGCCCTAGCCTGTTTGGTTCGTAGAGCATTTATTATTTCTGCTCTCTCATTCTCCTGTTCGCCACCCAGGAGACGCGCCACATACGGGGTTTTGACGTCCCTGCGCTAGTGTGTATGTGAGCATACATGCGTGTGTAAGTGTGTGTGTATCTGTGTGGGCGCGCGTGTGTGTGTGTGTGCGCGCGCGTGAAGATCACAAAGTGTTATAGTCGAATCCTCAAAAATATCGTTCAATGTAGCTAGTTTATTAATAAGTATCTTAAAAATAGAGTCGACTTTGACACTTTTACTTTTATATACTTATGCGCACGTAAAAAATAAAACTGCTAAAAAATACTCAATTATAATTCAGTATATTTAAAAAAAAAATGTTTGATTATTCGTTAAGCAATAAATTTTGTTTTATTTATTTAGGTTGATTCAAACCATCATGGTCGAGTAGGAGCGATGGACGCTGCTAAATTTCTTAAGAAATCGCATTTAAGTGATATCATACTCAGTAAAATTTGGGATTTAGCTGATCCAGATTCTCGAGGGTTTTTAGATAAACGCGGCATGTTTGTAGCTTTAAAGTTATGCGCTTTAGCTCAACAAGGTCATAATTTAAGTATATCAAATCTTCACATGGATATTACTCCTCCAAAGATGGTAAGTGTTTATAATATATTTATTTCATGTTGGTTATTATGTTATGATCTATCTACTCAATTTAAAATCTGCGTGTACATAGAAAAAGGAACAGGATACAAATGTACTCATTGTATGTATTCGCGCGTTCTTAGACTGGAATGTATTGGAGTAAAACAAGAAACAAACTTCTTATAAAAATAAACAATTTTTTAGTTTAATTTAAGTGAATTTTAAGTTTAAGATATTGATAATAATTTTTTAATTAAATAAGGGTTGATAATAGCGACGATGGTTGTTTGTATATCGTCAATATTTATGTTTTGTTTAAAATTAATATTTTTATTTATTGCTTCCTCCTAAAGGAATCTTTGTAATATTAAAATGTTCAGCTTCATGAAAAATATGTTAGAGACACGTTTTATAAATATCGTGTTTTATCTATTTTTTTTAATACCTGAACCCAACAAGGATATGGATTTCCGTTTTTGAATTTCGAATTCGAGATTAAATTTTAAATTTCTTCATTTTTGCCAAACAAATTTTGCATTTTTTTTTAATCATCCCATTGCCAAAACCTGCATGAATCTATCAGCTAATTGTTGCATTCCATGTCTATGCCCTGATAATGCTATAACAGCTATTGTTCGAAATCGCAATTCATTTGAAACCGTAGATTGTCATAGTTCAGAAATTTATAGCTGTGAGATTGCTGACTCTTCTGCTACGTTTGATAAGAAGAATGATTATGAAGAACACACGTTAGTGCATCATAATCCTGTTCGTATCAAATTAATATGCATAATTTGTAATAAAGCTTTCAAAAATAACGAGACGCTACGAAAACATATCGATAGGCAACATGTCAAAACAAAGTCAATTGCGCAATCCAGGCAAAATATGAAGCATCACGTAGAAAACTGTAAAAAGCGGCAAAACAAGTCCTTTCTGCAAAAAGGATTATAAATCAAGTGGTCTTGGACCTCATAAAATTTGGCGTTCATTAAAAAATTGTAAATATAATTAGAATTAAGTTTGTATATAAAATAGTATTATATTTGAATGTATGCGAAAAAATGTATACTAGTGGGCAATCATTTTCGAGAAAATGAACATGAACTGTACTATTTTTGTTTGTAACAATATGAAAATGTAATAAATATAACATTTGAATGTTACTTAATTATAATTAAATGTAATTAATAATTAAGAAAAACTTATAAAATTCTATTTTTGTTGTAAATATTTGTACACGTACATCGTCAAACCATAGGTGTTTAAGTTGAATTAAAAGAGAAGCTAAAAATATATATAAGGGTTTTTCAAAATTCGCGGAATATAATTTAAAACTACAAAATCCAAGGTGAACTCAAGTGCAGGAGAAGAGCAACCGTCTAGATATATTATATTGTATGTCGTTGGCCGAGCTGTTGTGTGGCCGATGATGAAATTTTCGATATTGTATTGTGAGGGAAGAGATTAAACAAATTTTAAGATATTTTAGGAACGAAATAATTTTAAGATATGCTGTGATCTTGCTGATAATATTTATATGCTTTTTTAATAAAGAGGCCTGGAGGAAGGAGGATGTTCCAGAAACGCTGGACAAGTCAATTAAAATATGCTCATGACAATTATTCTGTTCCACAATTTTTAAATTTTCATTCAATTTATCAGTAATTTTTAATTCTATTATCAGTTAAGGCTTGATATTGATGTAATGAGAGGAGGAAATGCTTAGTTGGCAACGAAGATCGTGATAGAGCTAGCATATCGAAAAAAAAAGTCTGGATAAACAGCCATATAATAGATGTAGGAAACCTTTTTCAACTGCTAAAAAGAGCTCTGCTAAAGGTTTACGACTTGCTTCAAAAGCGCAAATTAAGAAACATAATGCTAGATTTAATTTGATCACACCATTGTCAGCTTATGATAAGCTTTGTTATAAATGTAGAACAAAAATTAATGATCCTAAACGTCAAAGTCCTCGCAAAGTAAGCTATATCAATACTTTTTTTTAAGATACAATATATATTATTTTTTGCGCTTATTTTCTTTACTATTGAGTAAGTGATTTAAAATATATAAATTTAAAAAAATAATCAATTTATTTTGGACAAATTTACTTTTTTGAAAGTTTTAATTAGGAAAAGCATTGCAAATAATTTAGTTCATTTTGAAATCTTGATCACCTTAAATATTATTGTAATGATTATTATGATTTGAGGGAGAATCATAGCAATCAAGATATTCAGATAAATGTAGTTTAGTGATATAATTATGAATGAAAACTACGTGTCCAAATAAAAGATATTAATATGGAATTAAATGCACTTAATTCGAATGCCAAAATCTTTTTATATATATATGAACAAAATTAAAAATGATTGCGAGTCATAGTGGGCTTAACATACAAAACTGTGTGAGCGTTTTTAAACTGTCGAGCGTCAAAAGAAAATTGATACGTATGAACTTAATTCATTACGCTGTTGTGCTTTTGTATTCATCTTGAATTCGGGTAAGCGTTGTGCAATTTCAAAATCATTATGAAGTTGTATAGAATATACATATATATTATGTAATATATTGATACGTAATAAGTATTTATTAATTGTTAAAATACCATATAAAGCGTGCATAGCCGTTTTTTACATTTCCCTTCTTATTATTATACGCCTTCCATCTATATTTACAAATGTTCATCTTACAAATACTAGTTACAATATACTTTATCCTACTGTATTCTCTCTACCTTGTTTACGCATTTCGGACATACCTTATCCTCCTTTTCCCTATATCTATCTATACATTTTTACATTTTCGCATTTTTTACATTCTTACATCAAGTTAAAGTTGCCAGGGAGTGGACCAGTCTACAAGTGTACATCCTTCCCTTTCCTCCTTAACTACTCGATGGCCCCTTCATTTCCCTTCAAGTTAGCATCTACCTTTTCTTTCTTCTCCTCCGCTATTACCTTTTCGAAATCCACCGCATACCTACATATTCTCTCATCCAATTTTCCGTCTAAACTTGCAGCTATTTTATCCCTAAGACCCTTTCCCTCTTCGCCCCTTCTCCATGTCTCCATTTCCCTAACAACCCCTTCTGCTATAATCTCCCATGCTTTTTTGCATACCCACATATGATCCAGATTTTCATCCGTCTCTCCACATATTCTACAATTTTTGTCCGTGAATCCCTTTTCCCCTTCCTTAGTCACACTGCCACACCTTAACCTCGCCCACTCTTCTTTCAGTCCCCCTTAATTTGACTGTTTTCCCAATAGCTTCCCTTTCTATACCTGTCTTTCATAATTTATAATTGCTCCAACAGTTCGATCTATCATTTTTTGCCCAATCTAACTGGATATCCTGGTCTATCCTAACCTTAATATTATTTTCCAAGTTCTCGATAATATTTCTATCAATGCATCCTTCCATTCCTTTCCCCAGCTCGATGGTTCCTTATTACGAATATTTCTGACCTCCTCCTTTAAACATACCATCGGCCACCTATTTTCTTTCATTCCCAAGACTTTAATTACATATCTCACAGCTATCTTTCTCGCATCCATTCCTATGCTCCTTACCCCTGCCTCGATCCTCCAGATATATGCCGGTGTATTCCTATTTAACCCTAACGTCATTTTAATATATTTTGCCTGAATTCTCTATTTCTTTCCTCTTTTTCCACCCCCATATTTCCGCTCCATACAAACACCCTGTATTAGTTATTGCATTCATCAGCATCAGCCTCTTGCTCAACCTATTCACTTTCGCCTTCCTTACTAATCCCCATGTCGCGTTGATTTTTCTCTGAGCTACCCCTGCTACTTTTTTTAAATGTACGCTGTGTCCCCCCTTCGTGGTATACCAATAGCCAAGATATTTAAAGCTAGTAACTACTTCCAACTCTTCTCCTTTATAGGCCTACCTTTCGTTCCGTTTTAATTTCCCTCCCCTTCTTGCAACCATGATTTTCGTTTTGTTCTTATTTACCACCATTTTATTTCTCTCACTATATGTCTCTAGTTCTTTTAGCATGCTCCTCATGCCTTCCACTGTATCCGCAACTAGTACGACATTATCCGCAAATTTTACTCCATAAATTTTTGTCTTACCGATTACCGTACCTCCTTCTTTCTTTCTATTCCCATCCTCGTCCATATCATTGATAAATAACCTAAATAATGTTGGACTCAGTGGACAGCCCTGGCGAACCCCTTTCCATGTTCTAAAACTACCTGAAATTCCTTCCTGAGTGATTACTTCACTATCCGTTCTCCTATAACTTTTTCCTATCATTTTTAGCATTCTTCCCTTCACCCTAACTTTCTCTAGCTTATCTACCAGTAATTCCCTATCTATTTCATCAAACGCGGTCTTGAAGTCTACAAAAGCTAAGTATAGTTTCTGTCCTTTCCGTTCCAATCTATTTCCCATCAGGCTATTTAGAACGAAAATGCGGTCTCTTGTGGCCGTATTTTTTCTGAACCCCGCCTGGCTTTCCGTCAGTATATTCTTTTCCTCTAGCCATCCTCTTAATCTTCTGTCCATTATGCTTGTTAGTATTTTATAACTTATGTCTAACAAGGATACGCCCGTATAGTTCCCCGGAAAACCCACCTCCCCCGCCTTATATGTCGGGAAAATTCTCGCTTTTCTCCATTCATCTGGTATCACACCTTTTCCCCATAAATTATTTAGAACCTGCGCCAAGTTCGTTTCCCAATTATCTGTTAGATTCTTGAAAAATTCTCTTGTTATACCATCTTCCCCTGCTGCCTTTCTATTTTTTAACCTGCTTAATGCTACTTCCACTTCTCTAAGAGTTATATCCATATTCAGATCTATCCCTGTCGCGTATTCTATTTCCTCTCAGTTTTCCGCCTCTTTATTCTTAAGCTCCCTTCCTACACCCTCTCCTGAATTTAGTAGTTTATTGAAATGCTCCTCCCATTGTTCTTTATTTATTTTTCCCTTTCTGATATTGTATTTCACCTTGTATACATTAATAGCGTCCCGAAATTCATTTTTATTCTTAGCCTTACCCACTCTGTTTAATTTAAATTCAGTTGCCTCTCTTTTCCTCTTAACTCTCAATTTGTTCAACTTTCCCCTCTCTAGCTTCAACCTATTCCCTTCATTTGTCCCTTTCGTTTTTAAAAAATCCTTTAGACATCTCCAGACTATCCTCTTCTGAATTTTTGTTTCCCCTCCGTATTCCCAGTCATAAAAATCCTTTGTCCCTTTTCTCTTGATCATTTTTAATTTTCCCCCGGTTTCCCATATATTTTTTGTTACCGCTCTCCAACTTTTAACCCCCCCCCCCCTCCTGTTCATTTTCTATTTCCTCCTGCCTTGGCTCTATCTTATATACATAATAAGTATTTGACCAGAATATATTTTGATATGTTTATAATGCGTTAGAAATGAATGTTGAAAAACGAGGTTAATATTCTATGGATAGCTCAATTAGGAATGCTGAGGCTGATATTCCCTGGATAACGTCATAACTAATTGCTTCAACTTATGCAGTTGTTTCGCCAATTGTGCAAAATCCGGATGAAATGATTAAGAGTCTATACTGAGTTAAATAATTTTTGTGCATAAATAATCAACAATAGAAGGTCTCTGTGATGGCGAGAATTCTACGAGGAATAGTCCGTTACGCAAGTACCCACGAAGATGAGTTAAGGGATTTTCACAATTTTATCATGAGAGATGTTTATGATACTTTTATGAGCAATAGTTTTACGATGCTAGTACATACAGGATGAGCTACGTATAAGAGTAGCTAGGGACGGTAAAGTTGTTTACCGATGACTCTCTTAGGGCTAGAAACTCTTGCAGCTCGTGAGAGTTGGCAGTGCAATTCCACAGCTATATAGTATCTCACTATTTAAAGACGCGGTCTTTTTGAGTCTATCATAGACCTTATTTGGATGTTCGCTCTGCGCTTGAAGGGTAATGGAATGATCGATTCCATTGCGCATTCAAAACACTACGATTATATATATATATATATATATATATATATATATATCGTAACGCCACACTTTGTGTGTGTTACGTAGCAGAGCAGGATGCGATGGTGCAACCACCAGTCCTGCTTATGCTGATAGAAAAAACCTAGATAGCGAACAGAGTGCATAGATTTAAGAAAGGCTCTATGCAGCCACTACGAGCGAACATCCCCAACACCTAACCCCTCACATGCTAAATACTACCTAACTAAGTAGATCTACCTAAAGCTACCCTATCCCCTCACATGCTACCCTAATCTATACTCATACCCCTCTTGCAATCCTCCCTTCTTGAGTCCGGTTGCTCGGGCAGACGTTGAGTCGTTGAGAGGCCAGTCACCATCCCAACTAGTCCCTTGTAAATAGAGAAGCTATTAAAATCTTGTAAGAAGAGAGTGAAACAATAAATAGATAAAGAGGAAACAATACAGTCTGCTACTTACTACGAATCCTGGGACAGCTCCTACAAAGACGAAAAGATTAGTCTCAAGTCATTTGAATACAGATTGGAATTAGCAAATACCTTATACAGCAAAGAGCTATCGTTGGTCGACACTGCTTCTCCGGATGCCCTGGCACAGGAGAGAAGCAGCAGGCACGGGAACAGCCAGGAACGAGCGAAGTCACAAACACAGTCACTATATACAAACTGGCAGAGGTGTACAGCCAACACGCAGAGGCACAAGATACATAGGTATCATAACCTCATGCTCAAGAAGTGAATCTGAAAAACGGGTGATATATTTATATACACGTGTCAGCGACACCTTCACACAAATGGACTATATTCCGATGGACCACGCAATAAATAAAAAATGTATAAATAAAAAATCTCCAGTAAATAGATAGACCGCGGGAGAGTTTCTAAAAGAGACAAATTCTTAAGTGGTAGTCGTAAACTATGACTTTTTTGATGCTGTGTGCGTAAAATACGATTTTACGTACTTTGTAACTTTTTAAAATCGCATTTGCGCTCCCTGTATCAAAAAATTTCGTTCGATACATGTGTGAAAATGGATTCTACACTCGTGAGTTTATCTTATATTATGACAAACCTTATTCATATTATGACAAACCTCTCACTCGTGTAGAATCAACTTTTACGCACATGTATCGAAATATACTATTATGACTTGACCTGCCACAATTCCCTTAATATTGAGAGAGGTAAATACGGAATAGTGAAGCGACCTTATATGGAAAACGCTAGACCAAGTAAAACAAGGGGATATGCAAGTATATAAAGCCTGGGAGCAAAGGGCTAGGATCGCACAGTAATATCCGAAATCTCTTGCAGAACGTTACTTTGCCCGTCGCCATACCATTCTTGAACAAGTATCACGTATTACTCGCTATTCGTACATTTAAAAAGAGAGTATACCGGACTTAGTCACCTAGTCGACCCTCAGGATCAAGCAAGTGCAACTCGCTATTCGTACATTTAAAAAGAGAGTATACCGGACTTAGTCACCTAGTCGACCCTCAGGATCAAGCAAGTGCATCCATCGGCTTTTTTCGAATATCATCGCTGGTGGAAAGAAGGATAAACCGAGACAGTGGCTTCCCTGCGGTCCACTCTACTTACATCACAGGGACGAGCCGTCACACCTAAGTGCATCTAACCACCGCTATACGCTCAACCACCGAGCCTAGGCTGGAAGGCGCCAAGGATTGACAGCTGCATCCACTCAGGGACCTCCACACTTTTCTCTTTTTATAAAAATAAATGTGTGTCGATTCAAAAGAGATATTGTATAGTTTAAAGTGACTTCGTATCCGGCTCCCTTACCCGGTAGGCAGTGACCGCGTTCGTGGTAGCCAAAAGCGATTTCCTATCCTTCACTTTTTTAATCATTTGAATTATTATAACTTTCATAAATCGCCAAGTTCGATTATCAATTCAGGTAGGAATTCAGATAATTGTTTTAATGTGTTAGATTTTGTAATTGAAAATTTGTAATCTGGACGTAACAGAAGTCATTTCAATGCAGAGTTCCAAAGGGTTGTATTCGGATTTGGTGACGCGTTATCATATAAAAGTTTATTGAAAATCTCATGGCTAGATAGCCGTGGTTTTGTTGGAGTAAAAAAACGAAAAGGCTTGTTTTTCGAGAGTGTAGAGGTGAGTGCGACACACGTTTTTTATGTATGTATATATTTGTTTTTGTAAGCGTTACTCTGCTGTCTTGGTCCTCATTGCGTGAATTGGTGGTGCGATTCATGGTATCAGCCAATATGGTTTGGGATGGTTCTTAATCACTCCTAGACTTGCCTTAGACCTTAGGCAGATATTCGTTCTATGGTTCTTGAAGATCGACCTCTTCTGCAGAGAAGCTGAAAGACTAATCTGCGACTGAATGGCACGAGGGCCGAGTAGTGGGAGACGTTGGGATGCAAACTTGAAATGGGGAAGCGTGCTCACACTGCTTCGAGTCCTCTCGGTAATTATAGGCTTGACGATAGCCAAGGCAACGAGGCCAACGCAAAGGTGGGTGACGATGTCAACAAAATGAATTTGTTGATATGCGTGTACGTGTGTACGTATAAGTGTTTAATTATATTTTAATTATAAATGTGTCCGATGCCATTTCTGCCCTCCAAGTTTACACGGTTTTCTTGGAGGCATAAGGTAAATACCAGGGATTATGTACTTTGCATCCGTGCTTAGTACCCAATGTACTAGCAGCAGATATTTTCTTTTAATTATGTTATTAGTGTGATGTAAAATTTAGGGAGGGGAGAATTCTTCCGTACGTATTCGGTAATTGTCGAAGCTCAAGTCAAAGCCCGGGTATTTTTTTATTGTTATTTACTGACCCGTTACTTCATACCTAGAGGATGTTCTACTGATTTTCAGTATGAACTGCTGAACAGTATGGCTTCTATCACATATTGGAAATTCTTGTGATCGCCAATATGCTTCCATTAGACTTAAATATCTACCATCAAGATACTGATGGTTAGAAATTTCATTAAATATTATAGGACTGTTTTCATCGTTATCTTTATCACTGATTCTTTTAACATAGCATAATGCTCTATCTTCGCCGTAGTGAATATAATCAAATATATATTTAATACTTTGAATCGATATCCAATACTCTACTTTTATATGACATTTACAGCGTGCTTCAAAAACAATGCAACATTTATATACCATCGTAATCAGCGTAAAAACTGAGTCTAGAGGAATTTGTCCGCAAAATATTCCTCAGTTTCCCAGTTAGCAAAGTAAAATCCCCCCATCACAGCACCCGGCAGAGAAGCGCGTGAGGGTGCGGCGGCCACTGCCGCGCCACATTACTACGAGTAGACAAAAAGTTTCTACGGCACGTGCCGATCGACTATCGCGAATACAATCATAGTCTGAATTGGATGATGATCGATTCGCGCTGACAATCTTCACTGGAAATGCAAAATTTGATCAATTATGAAAGATAATTTTTATGATACGTAGTAGACCACACTTCGAGGTGTTACAGTTATAAGTCTGTTAAGGGGGTCTGAAAGCCAATTAAAAATTCAAATTTCCCGCCTCAAAGTAGCAGACGAAAAAAGAATTAATTTACTTATAACAATTAATAAAAGCAAAATTACGAAAATCCAAGAGTTAATTACCCTTCGTTATGTAATTATCTATCAATATCCAAACTTTCAAGCTATTATAACAATATGTCGCTGAAAAAACCTTGAAAAATACGATTTTTTAATATTTTTCAAGGTTTTTTCAGCGACATATTGTTATAATAGCTTGAAAGTTTGGATATTGATAGATAATTACATAACGAAGGGTAATTAACTCTTGGATTTTCGTAATTTTGCTTTTATTAATTGTTATAAGTAAATTAATTATTTTTTTGTCTGCTATTTTGAGGCGGGAAATTTAAATTTTTAATTGGCTTTCAGACCCCCTTAATTTTAGGTACTGCATGCCAATTGATAATAGAATATTAGGCCAATTATTTTCCGAAAGCCTCTGTTACTCTATCGAACCAAATTTTATTTTAAAAGCTCCAGAACCCTACAAGCTCATTCTTGGAAACATAATCATACTCAGTAGTGTTTCTTGCATCTGCGGGAAAACTTCTCGAGCCATACTGATATTGTCCATATGGCAAATCGCTCGGGAGGATGAATTCAAGGTGTTGGTGGAAACACAACGTTATTTTGTACAAAAAAAACGGAAAATAGCAGATGTGTTCTCGGAGCAGTTATACGAAAGTTCTCATAACAAACTAACGTTTTCCCTGTGGTGAACCGCGCGGGAGGGTCGACTCAAGGTGCTTATGGATACACAATGTTATTTTACACAGAATAACCGGAAAATAGCAGGTGCTGTTTTCTCGGGGCAGCCAGACCAAAGTTATAATAAACTGATTCTTTCCCCAAAATTTAAGAACACTTTTCGGTCTCGTAGATCACTCTAGCAAATTGTTTAAACAATCTGAAAAAAACTGCCGTACTCCGTGACTATTCAAGTATTTCTTGTACTTCTAAAAATAGATACCTGAAGTTCGATGCAGAAAGTGTCGCGCTAACATACATATATACATTCAAAAGAAATTTGTGGTTTTTTCCAAAGAAAATGAGACTGTATTTTGCATATCTCTAGATTTGTTCAGAATTTTGGAGAAATATTATAGATTTTTTCTGAAAATCTTTAATATCTATAGATATACAAAATGCACAAAGATTTCCTTAATATTGCTATAATTAAAGTGGCAGTCTCGATTTCTTCGAAAAAATCACTAAATTCTTTTATAAGAACACTTATAAAATGGGCCTAGTTCGATGTTGGGATGAGCGCATTAATACGAGTTTTATATATATATAGATTATAGTACTACCTCTATGTCAATCGATCAAAAATGAGCTGATTGGGTTCCGAAAAAAATCTTACAGTATTATATAGATGATTTGCAAAGAAAAACATGTATATGTATGTATAGCGAAATTGCTTCTAACATGCTTAAAAAAAATGATTCAGTTTGGCGAAAAAATTAAATAATCTTTAATCTTAAATTCTGGTATGGCTATAACTTTGCAACAAAGGCACCTCGAAGTCGGAAAATGTTTACGCTCTTTTAGGAGTACACTGAACGAGGACAATATTGTATATACATATAATATATACATATACCCACGCTATATGTAATAACTAGTATAAGCTAGGTATAATAAATAAGTTGCCATTTTTACCATTATATAGATATATGTTATTGTTTATAATGATTTATAACACAGTTTTTAATATATAATTTTATTCGATTTTATGTAAATGACAATGATAATACGTTTGAATGGAATAGAAAGTGATTCGAAAGTTGACGCTCGACGCTCCACCACTTTATCGGCGGATATTGGAACTCGCATGCAGGTGAGATCGAATGAGTTTTCGAACTACCTTCACATAGCTCAAATTCGACTATGTTCACACAGCTTAATGGTACGTGTTGATAAACACAGTTGATATTCACATGCCGATATTGCTAAACAAAATTTTAAATTATACGATATTTGTTTGTTTCAAAAGTGACAATTTTAAACAAATTCGTTTTTAAAATTCATTCGTGTGTTTTCTTTTTTTTTCTTGACAATTTGTATGTTTATGTGTGTATAGTGCAGCAAAATTTGTGCAAAATGTCTTCGAGGGATAAGAAGGGAAGACTTCAAAGTACTCAACCTGACAGTAAGTATTCTCGAGGGAGACTTAAGAAGAGGCCAAAAGAATTTTTGACGAAGAAGGAAAATCAATTAAAAAGACCAAGACCCTCTACCAGTGCAAATAACTTAAAACTGCAATAATGGTCAAATACTTTATTAGTGACACAAGAAATAGAATTATTAACATCAGTATTCTATTCTCTGCACTTCAAGACATTTTAGTATGCAATAAGTGCAACGGCTAAATAACATTTAGTGAGGCGGGTGTACAAGGTTTCGAGTTCAAAGTTGATATTCTGTGTGTAAAGTGTAAGCAGATTGCTTCTATTAATTCAAGTGAAAAAGTTTGACCAAGAGGGAATGCATGGGCAGTAAACCGAAGATCTGTTCTTGCTGATCGTACACTTGGCCTTGGACACGCTGGCCTTTCAACTTTTGCTGGTATTATAGGCTTTCAAAAACCAGTTTCTCAATCTGCTTTTGACGAAATCAACAAGCAATTGAGCGAAGTTTGCCAGAAGGTCGTAGAAGATTCTACGAAAAAAGCAGTACTTGAAGAGAAAGATGCTACACCACCAAATAGTGCTGGGCTGGACGTTTCTGGTGATGGGTCGTGGAGAAAGAAAGGTTTTTCATCGCTGCAAGGACTTGCTAGCCTCATAGGAAATATGACTGGCAAGGTTTTAGATGTTGCAATAAAAAATAGTTATTACAAACAGTGTTCTAAGTGGGAAGGTAAGAAGGAATCGGAAGAATATCTGGAGTGGTACGAAGAGCATGAAGCATCTTGCATTGCCAACCACCAAAATAGTGCAGGAAAAATGGAAGTGGTTGGAATATGTACTTTTTGAACGTTTAGAAGAACTTTACGGTGTTAAATACCACCACTACATTGGCGATGGTGACTCAAAAGTTTTTAAATCAGTGAGTGAGAAAAAACCATATGGTGATGAATTTGTGGTTGAGAAGAGAGAGTGTATTGCTCATGTGCAGAAGAGGATGAGTACGCATCTGAGAAACCTCAAGAAATCTCTCTCTGGAAAGAAGCTTGCTGATGGAAAAGCAATGGGAGGCAGAGGCAGATTAATAGCTCAAGTAATTGACAAGCTCTCTACTTATTATGACAAGGCCATAAGAAAGTATCCAGATTCCGTTGAAGAAATGTATAGAGAAATCTGGGCAAATTTCTTCCACATCCAATGAACTGATAAAAAGCCACAACATTATTTTTGCCCAACAGAGTCAGAGAGTTTGTGCCAATGGCAAAAATCAAGAGTTACAGGAACTATGTTCAGCCACAAGAACATCATTCCGTCTGTTGTGATGGAACAAGTGCGACCAATGTTTGGAATCTTACGGACAGTGAAAAAAGAAATAGATTAAAAATTTAGATATTTAATGTTTATTGTAAGTATTTTTACATGAAAAGACTCTTTTTCAATTATATTTTAAAATTAAAATCTAATGTTGAATTTTTTGTTTCAGATTTTAAAAGTGGTTTGTCGCCTTAAATGAAGATCCAAAATATATATTCGAACAATTAATTAGTAGTGATCATAAAATATGTCTTGTTCAAAATGGGCAAGAAAAAGGCCCAATTTCGTGTATGAGAAATGAATAAAAAATCAAGTTTTTCACCTGCTGCAAAATTTTGAAAATTTGTTATAAGTTTTAAAAGTTATATTCTCTTTCTCGTAGTTCTTAATTTCCCATTCATTTCGTACATGAAAAAGGGCCTATTTTCCTTACCCTAGTCAAAAAAAGCACGGTGAGTAACAAGGGAAGGAGTAGCTTCTTCAGACTCGGATGATGTTTCGAGCACGAGTGGGGGTCGAGGACACCAAAGGCACCACTCTCGTCATCATCTTCATCATCGTCCTCACTAGTAAACAATTATAATAATAATGATAATAATAATAATAATAATAATAATAATAATAATAATAATAATAATAATAATAATAATAATCGTCAACAAGACAACGGAAATTACAGAAACCAATCAAGCAATTCTTTAAACTACCAGGATGCTCGGTACCAGTCTGGGGTATTGGGCAACCAATAAATAACAATCAGAAAAAATCAGAACCGACAGAGAAACGAGAGAAAAAGGCAAAGGGGCAAGGCGATAAAAGCCAGGGAAAAGAAGAAGACGTAAGGAAGCAAATAAAGGAGATAGCGGCGCAATTCAATAAACTAAAAGAGCAGAAGATACTAGTGAGGGGAGACAACGTGCGGGAGAAGAATGAGAATGAAATGCATACGATAAGGTTTGCGACAACATGACGCAAGCAAGCAATTGTAGAACTTACGGGCGAGAGCTTAGAAGGGAGAAGGGCGAGATTCTATGCGGATAGCGGTGCGGATGTGACCTTAATCAAGGCGAGTAACATCACAAAGAGGATGCCAAATGATAAACAATATATTATAGCAATTAATGGAGTTACGGCAGGAGAATGCCTCAGTTTAGGTAAAACAGAAATGAACTTAGATGGACTATAGTGCTACGTACACGTAGTTCCTGCCGACTTTTCCATAGAAACAGATGGTATTCTAGGATGGGATGTATTTACGAAATATGGTGGAAAGGTCAATGCCACAGACAGATGTATAGAATTTGGTAAAACCATAATACCTTTTACTCAAGATGTACGATTCATTTTACCCGCACGAACGAGACAACTAATTTATGCAAGAGCCAGTGACAAATTTGAGGAAGTAGGGTTTCTCCTCTACAGAATTTAGGAGAAGGAATATACTTTGGAAATTTTATTGGCACCAATCAGAAAGGGAAAAAACACGCCTTATTTGTCAATACAACAGAGAAGGAAATAGAGACAAACCCACCGGAGACAACATTGGAATCATGCGAAGCAATAAGGGAAGGTGGAGAAGATATTAATTTAGAAAAAGAGGAACCTAGCGAGATAGTCAACATATGTACGATATTGTCAAACGAAAACAAGGACAGAGCTCAGAAAATTTTTAAACTCCTCGATCCAGAAACATTAAAGGATCTAATGGAGGAGGAAATTGATTACATTAAACAGATAATTCGAGAAAGACCGCATGTTTTCGGGTTGCCTGGCGAGAAACTCAAAGGGACAAAACTGTTGTCTCATAAGATACCTACCACTACGGATATATCAGTCCGCACTAGGGCATACAGACCGAGTCAGTAGGAGACGGGGGAGTTAGCCCGCCAAATAAAACAATTGCTGAAGAACAACGTAATCAGACCAACGGATTCGCCGTACAGCTCTCCTACATACGTGATACCCAGGAAGCCCGCAGCGGACGGAACATAGAGATGGCGACTTGTAACAGATTTTAGAAAACTAAATGAAGTAACTGTGGGAAACAGCCACCCAATACCAAACACCGGGGATATAATCGACAGCGTCGCTTCAGCCAGATACATCTATATAATTTATTCTAATAGAGTGCTCAAGGAACAATTAAATAACTTAATGCAAAAAATTGAAAAGATTGTTGATATCACAGTATCAAAGCGCAGTGAGGACAGATCCAGCTCGGATCATGGTGGCATTACAGAGGACATAGGTGTTCGTTGCACTGATGTTTCCCAAGTATTCGTATCACTCAAAAGCTTGGATACGTCTGCTTATAGTGCGGGCGCTACTGTCGGAGATACTGTTTCAAAAAATTCTAGTAATGGCGCAGGCGCCTCTGCGGATAATGACGTTTCTCTAGGCGACTTCAAAATTTGTAAAAGTCGCTGTCGATCGAGAGGTAGAAACCGAAAAAAGGAGGATCGCAATCCTTCAAGCGGTCCTTCGACGATTCGGCTGGATGGTGATCAGAACTCTGCTGAAATTATAGTTTCTAGCATATTCGATGGTACGGAGGAAAAGCGTGGTGATGTGGCCCATGCTGTTCTCAGCACCATCTTGCCATCGGTCGTTAGGGCCGATATCGTCTCCACGCGTCTGCTCCGGTCGGAAAGTGTGTGCACAGCAGAGAAGGCTGAACGATTGTCGCGGTGGATTGTTTGCTTATCGAATCGGTTGTTGATGGGAGACTTCATGCGTGCGAAGCATCGTTTCACCGGCCTAAATACTAGACATATTAACGTTTCATCTTTGGACCAGGAAACCAGTAATGGCCTAATTCATAGAAAAATTTTTATAAATGAATTATTACGGAAGGAACTTTTTCTTCAATTTAGAAGCTTCAAAAGCTTGGCTCGTGGCCTAGGCTTTAAATATCTTTGGCGGTCGTTTTATGGTAAAAACACGAGACGGGGATATTGCTCACGCGTTTAAGACAGCTGCTGACTTGCACGCAATTGCTGCGTCTTATGACAGCACAACTCGCGCCATTAAGCCTGTAAATATAGTGACAGCGGTACAAACTCTATTTCTGCGAACGATGCAGTATCTTCGTATGACAAAGCGCGGGATACGGCTAATAATATTTGACTAGACGGAGAAAAGGCTAAAGGAGCTGAGCTCGAGGGATTGAGGGCTGGTTTCTTAAATGCAACGTCCTTGAATAAACATATGAAAATGTTTCGCCAATTAATTGTAGGTGCTCGTCCCTTCTATCACTTGTTTGGTGTGGCTGAATCGCGTTTCGGGCAAAATGTTGATGATGTGTTTGCGCAGGTTGATGGATACTCGGTTCTTCGACAGGATAGGAATACCCAGTGGGGTGGAGTGGCTCTTTATATCCATAATAGTTACAAGGCTACTTTGTTATGTTCATCCTCAACAATGACAGATGATGGTAAACCGGGAATTCCTGAATATCTCATGTGTACAGTAAAGAGGGGCCAATTACCCCCTGTTTTTGTTGCTGTAATTTACAAACCACCGGGTATCTCTTTCACAGAGAATTCAGACCTACTCGATAACTTGGGACAACATGCAGTTGACTTTGCTCATCGCATAATAATGGGAGATCTGAACGCAAATATGTCAAATTTCGCCAAATTTCGCAAATTTCATCAGAGAGTTATCTTGTGAGTTAAATCTTCAGCTTGTTGATCATGGCCCGACTCACTATGTTGCGGATTCTCACACCTGGATTGATGTGATCTTTGTTGATGAGGGTGAGACAATCCTGGATAGGAATAGCTTGATGGCGACCTTTCCGAGCAGGCACATCATTGACCTAACCATCCCTGCTCCTAGGTCCTCACCTCCTACTTTGAGCTCCTTTTATTCCAGAGATTTTAAATCTGTTAGGCAGGGTGAGCTTCTTTCTCTCCTTCAGACACTTGACTGATCAACTGTCCTCTATCCTGCTGAGACGTTAGACAAAAAGCTTGAATCTCTGAGCCGAAATGTCGCAGCTGCTATTGATGAACTTGCGCCCTTAAAGCAGTTTAAACCAAAGAGGAAGGGTCTCTCGCCATGGGTCAACGTCGAGCTTCAAGAACTGTATAATCGACGTGATGCTGTTAGACGTCAGTTTCGTCGTACGCGTGACAATCGCCTGTGGACTGAGTTTCAGTCGCTCGCTGCGGAGGCTGAGCTACGCACGACAGAGGCGGGGGTGTCTACATTCAGAATAAAATCTCGGAGGCTTTGGATGGCGATAAAAACATCTGGAATGAACTCCGCAATCTTGGGCTGTTAAGTAGGATTAGAGAGGATTTACATGGCTTTTCACCAGATCAATGAAATACTCATTTTGCGGGCGTTTCCATTTCTCAGTCAGAGCGTGAGGAGGACTTGCATGCTGTCCTTGCAATGGCCAGTGAAGATGGATTTAAGTTTTGTGATGTAACGTTTTCTGATGTTGTTCTGGCTGTTGCACATTTTACATCACAGGCGAATGGGGTAGACGGTATTCCTCAGGATATCATTGCAAAGTCTCTTCCGGTTCTGGGTCATCATCTGGTTGCAATCTTTAACCTTTCTCTGTCAAATGGAGTTTTTCCTGCAGCATGGAAGAGGGCGCATCTGGTTCCTCTGAAGAAAAGAGCAATTCCATCTGCTGCCTCGGACTTCCGTCCAATTGCTGTGCTGTGTTTCCTCGCCAAGGTACTTGAGAAGATCGTTCACGATCAGATCTCGGAATATATCGAATCGAAGCATCAAGATCAAGAATCAATCGAACGCCCGTTCCATAACACGCAGACGGCGCTTCTAAGCTTGACGGAGGATATCAGAGCAGGGATTAACAGCAAGAAGCAGCTACTGACTATTCTTCTGCTGTTTGATTTTAGCAAAGCGTTTGACACCATTTCTCCCTCTAAACTCCTTAGCAAGCTGATGAGGTTAGGGTTCTCTAAGTCGGTGGTTCTGTGGATTGGATCATATATCACAGGACGTAACCATCGAGTAGTTACAAAAACAAACGGCGGGTCAGATTGGCTCACTACCAATCTTGGCGTACTACAGGGCTCGGTGTCGGGACCTCTGCTTTTCAGTTTGTACATAAACGATCTTCAGGATGTTTTGGTCAATTTTCAGAGGCCTGAGGGTTCACTATCAGACGGTGTTAGTTCCTTGCTTTATGCGGATGACCTCCAAACATATACTCAGGTAGCTAGAGACAATCTTGTGGAGGGTGTGGATCGTTTGTCGATAGTGGCGAGAGATGTGTCGGCGTGGGCGACTGAGAATGCGCTCCGCCTTAACGTTAGCAAAACAAAAGCTTTGGTTCGGAGTATAACATTAGCAAAGTACAAAGTCTAGAGCTGCCCGGAATTGAAGTTGAAAGTAGCGTTTTCGTTCCATTTGTTGATGTTGTGACTAACCTTGGTGTTGTGATGGACTCGAGAATGACGTGGAAGTCGCAGGTTGATGCAGTTAGTCGTAAAGTAAATAGGGCTTTATATGGTCTCAGATCTTTTAGATCCTGTACAACTGAGGCGCTTCGTAAGCGGTTAGCTAGTGCTCTTGCAATCTCTCATCTGGATTTTTGCTCTCTTGTTTACATGGATATCTCAGGGGACCTTGAGTCTCGACTTCAGAGGCTGCAGAATTCTTGTATAAGATATATCTGTGGTGTTAGGAAGAGGACAGCGGATGCGTACAAAACAGCCTTCACAGTGCCCTTCAGCCATTACTGCTACCAACGACTAAGCATGGGCCTCAAGGGTGCTCCCTCGACCTTCCTACTGGGCCTTTGAGGATCTACAGGGGACAGAGTTGTATGTTTACCTCAACGATATCACTGTTTTCGTAAGAGATCTCGAGGAACATGGCAAGAAGTTTCGTCGCCTAATGAAACGATTAGATGATGCTAACTTGACAATTGAACCGCTGAAATGCCAATTCTGAAATGCAAAAAGAAGCACACTTCCTACGACACATCGCCGAAGGTGGAATGATTCGAGCCGACCCTAAGAAAATATAGGCGGTGAACAAATTTCCAGTGCCAACTAATGCCAAGAAGATAAAGTCGCTTCATTGAAGACTTCGCAAAATCAGCAGCTATCTTATCCAGGCTACTAAGAAAGAATGAACCCTTTGTGTGGTAAGAGGAACACCAACAAACCTTCGACGCACTACGAACAGCACTGTACAAGGAACTTGTAATGAAGGCACCAGATTGAAAGCAGCCCTTCTTAATAATAGCCGACGCATCAGATTACGCGATAGGAGCCATCTTGAGCCAGGGTGAGCCAGGCGTTAGAGGGTTATATGGCGATCGGAATGCAATCAACGAGCACTCCGTAACGTCAGGAACTAAGCGATTCAAGGGAACCAATAAAAAAGCAGTCTCTTAATCGTAGCGCGCCAAGATTTGACAGAGACGACGTTGGATTCAGCAAGGATAGTGACAGCAGTCTCGGAGAAGATTCGGAGGACGAGGTGTTGCAAAACAAACGGACAACATCGGATCAAGTGGAAGAGAAGTCATATATGACGCGTCTAAAAGCAAAACCTCAATAAAGCCGCCTAGTATACTACGACATCAAACACCGAAAGATGTCTCACGGGACAAAGTTAGCCAGGAGACTTAAAAACTGAGCTCACAACAAGCAGAGAACAAAAACTCCGAAAATAAACCTTCAAGCTCCAGTTCGCCGTTAGCTAACCTGCGACAAACACTCTTTGGTCAGCAAAACAATTTCAGATAAAAATTCGGATAAAAATAAAACTATTAATGTTAATAATAGATACAGCGTCGTATCAATTTGACAAAATATCAATCAATTTTTGCGGACTGATGCCCCCAACTAAAAGAGGGAACTGCTACATTTTGACAATACAAGATAATTTTACTAAATTTTGCATACTAGTTCCTGTTAAACACGCAACAGCGAGGGAGGTAACCCGAGCACTCACTGAGAAATTGATCTGCTATATTGGACCACCGGTAATAATAATATCGGATCAGCGAGCACATTTTATGAACGGAGTAATGGAAGAATTTGCGCGGGTGTTTAGAGTCAATAAATATTCAACAACTGCATTTTACCCTCAGTCAAACGGAGGAATAGACGCTAAAAGAATACATTAAAATGTACATTGAAGGCAACAGTAACTGGGATGAGCTAGTACCGCTAGCGCAGCATGCATATAATTCGACAGAGCACGACGGATTAGGTTAATCACCGTACAAATCAGTTTTCGGTCGACGCGCGCGGACACCGTCCAGCTTTCCGCCACGCGAGCAGCTACAAACATACGGCGACTATCTTGCTGACACGACAGAAGCCACGACAACGCAAAAAACTTCAGAGAAGGAGAAGTAGTGTATGTGCTTAAGGAACCAAAAGTAGGTAAAGTTAAACCCGGATACAAGTACCCATGCGAAATCTTAGAGATAAATTACGCTACATACAGCGCGAAGATCCAGAGAGACAAAACGCGAGTAGTAAACTTAAGGGGACACACTACCTTTAAAACTCGAAAAATACTCTTAAAAGCACTAGTTTAGGTGTAAATGGAGGAAATTTAATTTAAATGAATAGAAAACTTTTTAAAAATAAAACAAGTACAAAACTTAGTTATTTAGCTTATTTTTCATTATTTTTGCCGTACATTGTCCTGGAATTGTGTGGACAGTGCTTTTCAGTGTTTGATTTTTCATTAGGGTACATTAAGACTAAATAGGCTAAAGAAATTCTTAAATAAAGATAAAGTTGTATTATGTATGTTTAAAAAATTTCAATCAATCCAACTTCTGTGTTACGTGACGTTTTGTATGACTTATATATAATAACTTTGTGAGTTCTCGTACGCGCACAGCTATACAGCTATGGGAGTGATTAGACTCACTTAATCTCTCCTGATTGCCAATACCGTTTGTTTCTCTCTCTTTCTCTCTTTCATATAAAGAATAAACATTCGTCTTACCTCTTCGTAGGTAGTCAAAAAGGGTGACTTCTCTTCTTGTTTTGAAGTTGTCTTTTAATACCCTGTTTGGTTTTTGGCAGTTGATGTTTTGACCAATTTAAAATGACACTCAAACGTTCTGACTAACAAAACGTTTAACAACCATTTAATTCGAAATAATGAACTAAATTAACACACTACAATTGATAGTCAATCAAACGAAATAAAATCAGCAAACTTAAACATAGAAACAATAATTAGAAAATAAAACAAAAAGAACTTAGGAAAATTGAATTAAAAAATGTTTGTCCGGTCGGCAGCTAGGCTCGAGTCGGAGTACCGTGAGGTAGCGTGGCTTGGGGACGCTCGGAAGTATTTCCGGACCTCATACGCTTTCGTAATATCTCTCATCGGCTTCTATCTCATTCAATACTCCTAATTTCTTGTGGTTCTTCGACTTGTTTCTTGGCGTACTGTTGGCTGTAGGGCTGTCACTTTTTATTGTGGACGTGACCGATAATGTTTTTCTCACTGGTAGCAATATGATGTCAGTTACATTTTCGACGTCTGACTCATTCCCTGTGTCCTCTTGACCAGATGCTTTTTGCAGCTTCTGTCGTGCTCGTTTTATGAGGGTCTGAACACTTTTCCTCCAGACTTTGTCTACGTCAGTCTCTTTCTCAAATCGTGGATCAGATGTGTAGATTGCTTCACGCACACAGTCGGGTACATTGTCATCGTCAGAGAAGTGTAAGGGTCAATCTAGTTGTGTATCTATTTCAGCGCTCATGTCTATTGCGATGATGCTTATGGTTTTGTGTTGACTGTCTCTTACCTCTCTCGTCCTTTCCCGCTCCCCGCGGGGCCCCGCTTCCTCTCGTTCACGGACTTATCTGCGCGCGTCGATTCTCAACGAGCCCACGCGTCTCGAATGCCGGGGGCTCGTTACAATATATATATATATATATATATAATGTGAATTAAAAAAAAGATATATAATTATATTCAATTAAATTAATTTTTTTTATTCGTATTATAAAATTTTTATTATAATTAACAATTATACAGGGTGATTCAGCAACAATAGAATATTTATATACCATCGTGATCAGCGTTCAAAGCCGAGTCTAAGGGAATTGGGCCGGAAAATTTTCATTCACTTTTCAGCTTCCCAGTTAGCAAAGAATGATCCCCCCACCACAGCGCCCGGCGGAGAAGCGCGTGAAGGGAAGAGAGCGCGGTGGCCGCAGTATAGGAAAAAGAGGAGTAAGCCGTTGCTAAGGAGGTCGGTGACGGTGGCCGGAGGGGAACAAGGAGCTAAAGCGAGCGGCGAGCGCAAATATTACCGAACGTCTGACGATCAGCTTGCGCTAAAAACTTTCATTCGAAAGAAAAAATGTCAGCAAATGGAAGAAATTAATTTCAAAGATACGTAGCACCTTAGATTTCGAGACGCCAACTATTTCCAGGTTATGTAAATGAGTTCGCGGTGCTGGGCATTCATAGCATTTTCGGCAGCCGAATGCTTCTCACGAACAGCTGATATGTACATGTCAATATCACAATGATGGCCAATTGAACATGAGCCTTAACTGTAAAAGAATAAGACTCTTCTGTAATGAAACCTACTACGATTTCAGAGGTCATTGGTTGCAGATTTCTCGCGCTTTTCTGGCCTTATCGATCTGGCAAACTGCACGTGCATCTCGGCTAAAGTCCAGCGTCGAAACATAAGCGTATTTTAACCGACGAAATATCGGAAAATAGCGAGAGATAAGAATTGCAAGCATTCACTGCAGATTTCTCGCGCTTTTCTGGTTCTATCGCTATGGCGAACTGCACGCAGAGCTCCACCAGCTATGGGCCTCCAAAGATAAGAGTATTTTGCTTTGTATAGTCGGGAAATCGGAAGAGTCAAAAATTCGGAGCATCTGCCACAGATTTCTCGCGCTTTTCTGGCTTTATCGCTCTGACGATATGAACGAGGAGCTCCACCAGCGATTGGCCTCCAAAGATAACAGTATTTTGCCATGTACAGTCGGGAAATCGCCATAGCGATAGGACCAAAAAAGCGCGAGAAATCTGCAACCAATGCTAGCAATTTTTAGCTCTCGCTATTTTCCGACATTGCGTCGAAAAATACGCTTATGTTTCGGCGATGGACTCTAGCCGAGATGCAAGTGCAGTTTGCCAGAGCGGTAAGGCCAGAAAAGCAAGAGTAATCAGTTGCAGATACTTCTAATTTTTGGCTGTCACGATTTCCCGACTGTACAACGCAAAATACTCCTATGTTTGGAGGCCCATCGCTGGTGGTGCTCCGCGTGTATTTCGCCAGAGCGATAAGGCCAGAAAAGCGCGAGAAATCTGTGGCAGATGCTTCTAATTTTTGGCTCTCGCGATTTCCCGACTGTACAACGCAAAATACTCTTATCTTTGGAGGCCCATCGGTGGTGGAGCTCAACGTGCATATCGCCAGAGTGATAAAGCCAGAAAAGCGCGAGAAATTTGCAGCGGCAAGTCCTAATGCTCAGCTCTCGCGATTTTTCGAAGGTACATGGCAAAATACTCTTATGTTTGGAGGCCCATCGCTGGTGGAGCTCCTTGTTCATATCGCCAGCAAGATAAAGCGAGAAAAGCGGGAGAAATTGGCAGCAGCAACTCCTAATGTTCAGCTCTTGCAATTTTTCGAATGAACATGGCAAAATACTCCTATGTTTGGAGGCCCATTGCTAATGGTGCTCCTAGTGTATTTCGCCAGAGCGATAAGGCCAGAAAAGCGCGAGAAATCTGTGGCAGATGATCCAAATTTTTCTCCAAATTTTTCATTACAGAAGAGTCTTATTCTTTTACAGTTGAGGCTCATGTTCAATTGGCCATCATTGTGATATTGACATGTACATATCAGCTGTTCGTGAGAAGCATTCGGCTGCCGAAAATGCTATCAATGCCCAGCACCGCGAACTCATTTACATAACCTGGAAATAGTTGGCGTCTCAAAATCTAAGGTGCTACGTATCTTTAAAATTAATTTCTTTAATTTGCTAAAATTTGTTCTTTTGAATGAAAGTTTTTAGCGCAAGCTGATCGTCAGACGTTCGGTAATATTTGCGCTCGCCGCTCGCTTCGGCTCCCCGTTCCCTCCGGCCACCCCACCAACGGCTTATCCCTCTTTTTTCTATGCCGCGGCCGCCGCGCTCACTTCTCCTCATGCGCTTCTACGCCGAGCGCTGTGGTGGGGGGATTATTCTTTGCTAACTGGGAAGCTGAAAAGTGGATGAAAATTTTCCGGTCCAATTCCCTTAGACTCACTTTTGTACGCTGATCACAATGGTATATAAATGTTATAATATGGATTTCTTATGTTACAATTAAAATAATAATAATAATGATAATTAAAATTGCTGTATAATGTTTCCTAATCGGTTTGTAAGAATTTTATTGTATGTGTTCCACAATAAAATATAGTAAATCAAATATGTAATCCGCGAGCGATGTCAGGGTTTTATGCTAGTAACCAATAAGCAGTTACCAATAAGTCGGGTGGTCCGCCGCAGACTCGTAGTAGGATCCTCAGCGAAACAGTCAAGTATCAGCTCGTCATTTTCAGCCCTTGCCCTTCTACGATGACCTCCATCTGGGTTCCTAACCTGAACTTTACTTGTCTCAGTCAAACGTTCATATGCGCGGGTAAACGTGCCTGCAGCAGAGTGTCGATGGTACGGAAATCGTCGCCGATATTCTTCGGCTACTCTGCGGCTCACTTCGTCGCAAGCACCATACACAAGCAGCATATCGGCGTACTCCCGGTCAGTGTAGCCAACATTACGCGCGGGTTGTTCTGGCATTATTCCGTGATTGAATAGTATAACGTGATGCGTGAACCGTATGAGACACACTGAATGCTATGATAAAAGTGAACAGCCCCGAGTAAAAACAAAACAAAATACAATTACGACAGAGACTTCTACACGTATCAGCACAAATCGCCGAAATAAAAGAACTCTCATCTTCAGAAAAAGGACAGGAATCGAACTCCATTTGCAGTTAGTAAAAGCGAGTAGGTCTGTTGTGTTTGAGAAATCTGCAGAGGCTGCTTCGAATGCTCAGCTCTCGCGATATTCCGAATTTTCTTCATACAAACTCTTATTGATAGAAAGAAGATGCTTATCGACCCTATCGTGCAATTTGCCAGTGCGATAATTCGATACTGCAAGTTAATAATAATTTTGAATACTATATCACATTCATATAACTTAATTTTATTTGCCCCAAGTATTAAATATTCTAACAAGTTATGATTTATATAAGATATTTAAAATTATTAAATATATTAATAATTATTAAATCTTATCTGTCGCGCTGTGGGACTACAATCGTGCGCGTGGCCCCGAATCATGCCTCGTGCTTAACTATTTCGCGCCGGGACCGAGAATCGATCCGGCGCTCCCGAGATCTCTAGGTGCACGCTCTAGCCATTGAGCCAATGCCGCCGTATTCCATCGCTCTGATTCCTGCTCTGATTACCGGTATAGCGAGGACTTGAACCTCGTTACAATATATATATATTGCGTCTCTCTGTATTTGAAATATATGTCAGTTAGGATAAGTCATTGAAATGAATAAAATATTATAGAGTTATGAACATAGTATAAGACTGACGATGGGATGTATTTCTTTGAATATTGCTAATGATAGAAGTCATTCTAATACTCGGTTATTATTATTATTATTATTATTGGTCTGGGTGGACCGTTGGGTCCTGATGCCTAGGCTTACGCCCTTTGCATCCCCGGTAGTTAACTAGTGGTTGTACCAGACTAGTTTTGTCGTTTGAGGATCAGCATATCAGGTGGTATGCACCATTCCTGTATTACTTATTCCTCAGGGTAAGAGGTGTCAGGTGGTATGCCCCATTCCTGTGTATCTTATTCCGTTAGTGACTTGTACAGGTGTATCACCGTCCTAACGGTCAGTGCCTGGATCGCTATTGGTTCGCACGTCGTCGTCCCCAACGCCCTATGTCTCTTTTCGGCTAAGGCTAAGCAGTGGCATAATACATGTATACTGCTTTCCTCGTTTTGGTTACACCACCTGCATACTGGTGAGTTCTCTAGACCTGTAGTGTGCTGGTGGTATCCCAGCGTCCCGTGTCCGGTAATTAGCTGAGTGAAGATCTTTGCCTCTGCTCTGGTCAGATCTCGCATCTCTGACGCCCAGTCCTCTCTGATGTGTGATCCTATCAGTGCTTGTCTACACCCGTTGCTTTCGCACCATTCTTTTAGGTGTAGCTCTCTCAGCCAGTCGTGCACCGCCTCTTTGACGGTACACGCCTGAATGCCAAGGGCGGGTTCCGGTCCAATTAAGTCTTGTCCCGCTGCTATTCCGGCTAGTTCGTCCGCAATCTCGTTTCCCCTGATTCCATGGTGTCCGGGAACCCAGTAGAGGGTGAGTCTGCGTACTTTCCCACCGAGTCTGTTTAAAGCCGTTATGCAGTCCCACACCAGTCTGGAGGAGGTGCTAGAGCCACCTAACGCTGCTAGGGCGGCTCTGCTGTCCGTACAGATATTGATGCAGTCCTGCCTTTTTTCCTCGAGCGCGAGTTGTGCACAGAGTAGGATAGCTGTTACTTCCGCCTGGAAGACGGTGGCGTGCCTTCCGAGCGGTGTTATAAGCCTTTTTCCGGGCCTTATCCGGAAGACTCCAGCTCCCGCCCTGCCTTTCTTTCTGGCTCCATCTGTGTACCATTGATGGGATTTGGATGTGATATCCTTTCTCGAAGTTAAATCTACGTACTGTCTTGTCCAGTCTCATTGACAATACAGCATAGTCTTTTCCTTTGATTTGTTCTTTTGTGTGTTCCCCTTTTTCTCTCCACAGTCCATGATTTTTCAGACTGGTGTGCTGCTATAAAGGCTGCCGCCTGGATTGTTCTGTGAAAGGGCTCAACGTCAGTGATGGCTCCAAGGGCTGCCGTTGGGGTGGTTCTCATAGCCCCTATTGCCGCCCTTAGGATCCACCCCCTGAGCGTTTCGAGTTTCTTTTGTACTGTCTTCAGATCTGTCCTTTTCCACCACACTGTAGCCGCGTAGGTCTGTCTTGGTTTCAGGATACAATTGTATATCCATAGGACTGTTTTGTAGCTCAAGCCCCAGCTCTGCCCAATGGCTCTTCTACACATCCAGAAGGCTGATGTGAATTTCTTGTACTGTTGGTCTATTTGAGGCTTCCAGTACAGTTTTTTGTCTAAAATTACGCCTAGGTATTTTGCTTGTTCCTTAATTTGTATTTCCTGTCCTCGCATCATTAGCGTTCGTGCCCGTCCTATCTTGTACTTTCTGGTGAATACAACAACCTCCCTTTTCCGGGGATTGATAGATAGGCCTTTATCCTCGCACCATTTACTTAGGTGCCTCATTGTCGACTCGGTGATGTCCAGTAGGGTGTTCAGATGTTTGCCTCTGATGATTATAAGTACATCGTCTGCGTAGCCGACCGCTGATACTCCCAGGTTGGTCAGCATCCTTAGTGCTCCATCTATCACCATGCCCCACAGAGTTGGGGAAAGAACCCCTCCTTGTGGGCATCCGTTGCCGTCGGAGCCTTTGACGGTGGTGTTACCTCTTGTAACTGTCAGTTTCCGGTTGCTTAGCATGTTCGTGATCCACTTGATTAGCGAATCGGGTATTCCCTTATCCTTGGCTGCTTTGCAGATACTATCTGTGGTCGTGTTGTTAAAAGCCCCTTCCGCATCGAGAAAGGCTCCCACGGCGTATCCTCCGCTTTCAATCTGTTCTTCGATGAGCGAGACAGCTACGTGCAGGGCTGATTCTGTTGATCTTCCTTCTCTATATGCATGTTGTTCGTTGCACAATGGGTTGTTCTTCAAGATATGGTCTTTTATATACCTACCCACCAGCCGCTCAAGCGTTTTGAGCATGAATGACGTCAGACAGATAGGTCTAAAATCCTTAGCGGTGTTATAGCTTCCTTTGCCGGCTTTCGGGATGAAAACCACCTTAGCTGTCCTCCAGCATTTTGGCGTGTATCCGGCTGCAATGCTGGCCCGTGTAAGTCGTACCAAAGGTCCGATGATTATGTCGACTCCTTCTTTGAGCAGGATTGGGAGGATTCCATCCTCTCCCGGTGACTTGTAGGAATCAAAGGAGCTGATGGCCCACCTCAGTTTTGCCGACTAGAAAATCAGATTAGCGAGTTCCCTGCGGCCACTGATGTGGCGCGAACCCTCGCCACCGGTTTCCACCTAGTCCTCCGCCGTCTCGAATGTATCCCCCGCTATCGTAAAGCCTGGGAAGTTCGACTCCATGAGGTGCGCCAGCGTCTCCTCGTCCGATTCCGTATACTTGCCTGTTGGGAGTTTAACCGCTCCCAGCCAGGCTTCGGGATTGCGGGCTAGGATCTTGTTAAGCCTAGCCGCCTCTTTACCAGATTCCACGTTATTGCAGTACTCTCTCCAGCTTTCAGTCTGGGCTTTCCTTACTGCGTGGTGATATTCCTTCTGTTTACTTCTCCAGGTTATTCATTGCTGGTTATCGTTGCTCCTAACTGCTTTCTTGAGTAGAGCTTTGGTCTCTTTCTTCAGTTTTTCCAACCGGTTATTCCACCAGGGTACCTCATATTTGCCTCTGCCTCTCACCATTTTGCAGTTGGCTTCATATGCTTCAATGATGGCCCTCTGCAGCGATTCCGCCGCGGTGTTGAGCTCTCCTATCGTGTGGATCTCCTTTGGGAACCCTCTTTTTAGTTTCCTTTCTAGGTCTTTCCTGTATTCTTCCCAGTTCGTGCGCCTGGGATTCCTGATTCACGTTTCCTGTTGTCGCGTTTCTCCTGTAATCATAAAACAAATTTGTGCATGGTCGGAGAGTGAGGGTTCGTCCGACACTCTCCAGTCCCTAGTATATCCCACTAGCTGCCTTGAGCAGAGTGTGATGTCAATTACCTCTCTCCTCCTTACATTCATGAAGGTTGGTTCGTTACCTCTGTTGATGATCTCCAGGTTAGTGGTAGTCAAGTACTCGAGTAGGGTCGTCCCCCGGTCGTTAGTGTTTGTGCTTCCCCACACCAGATGATGTGCGTTAGCGTCACATCCGACAACCAGGGGGAGTCCCCTTTCCTCATAGTATTCCACCAGCCTGGATACTCTCTCTGTTGGTGATTCCTTTTCGAATGGGAGATATGCCGAGGCGATAATCACCCGCTGCCTGCCCACTCCTCTTGCTACCTCCATGGCTAAAACAGCAAGGTCAGCTGTGCATAGGTCCAGTAGTGGTGTTGTCTCCAGACCCTTCGTCACGATGCACGCCCTTGTTCTTTCATTGCCTGGGCCCTTGATGACCTTGCCTGCCCCTCCAAGCCCTCTGATCGTTCCTCTGTAACACCAAGGCTCTTGTATTAGTGCAATGGCTGTGTGCACCGCTGCCAAACGCCTGGTTAATACCGCCGAGGCGTCCTTGCTGCGGTGCAAGTTGATCTGCGTTACTGGAATGTCTGTCGAAGCCATGATTGACAGCAACAGCTCCCCCAACGCTTGGTGTTCCTTACTGCGACTCGGCCAGGGAGTATTTAAAGCTCACCTTCCCGATGTCGTAGTAGGCTTTATTGTCCATCCCCGAAAGCGTTCTAATACCACTTTCGGGGATGCCCAGTACCAATAAGGTGCCTTCGGCCTCCTCACCCGATTTCTTTTCTGCGTTCAGGATCCTCCACGCCCCTGTTTTTAGGGTGGGGTTGTACCTCTGCAGCCTCGCCAGCACCGTTACTGCCTCCTCTGGTTTCCCAGGGACCCAGACCACGGTCCTGACTACTTTCTGCAGAAGCTCAACCCCTCCCACCTTGATTTTGGCTCCCTCCCAGATGTCCAGCTTAGGGATGCAGGATGCTGCCCAGGTTCTGGCACTCTGGTCGGTCGCCACCATCACAATGGCCCCCCCCTTGCAGAAGGACGCCTCGAAGCGGGGTAGCGGCAGTTTGGAGGGGATTTTATCCACCTCTTCCCACATCGCGTTCCTGAAGCGCTTGAACCTTTCATAGGTTATAAGCGCCTCAGGGTATCCCTCTTCGACGATGACCATCGTCAAGGGGTTGGTCCTCTGCGCCAGTGACAGCGTCTGCACCACAGCTTCCCTCTCCCTCGGTTTCTTGGGGGCTTTCTGCCCCTCCGGGGGGGGGGGTGTCCGCTGCGGTCTTCGGTCTTTTCTTATTCTCGACCGGGGTGTTCCCGCTTGTGCCTTCTATCGCCTTTTGGGCGTTCCAGGCCTTACGTTCACGAGCTCCCGGTCGACGTTTCCTCTGCCGAATGGCAGTTTTGGGGGGATCTTTGGAGCTCCCTGCCGCTGGTTCCTCCGTTGCCGGATTCACCATTGCGCTTGCCTCCACCTCCATCCGGTCCAGTGGGTCAGGAACCCCTGGGTTCACCTGTTTCTGAGAAACGGTTCTGCCCAGTTCGTCGTCCCCACTCTGTGCCGGTTGGGTGTCAGCACTCCTCTCATCTTCTTTTTGGTTTTGTATGTCTGCATTCATTTTGTTCCCACGAGTAGCTAGGGAACTAGAGGTCACCCGCTGCAGAGCCCCGCTTGCAGCGGGAAAGCTTTCGTACCTCGGGAGGGCGCCTGGTATCCCGAGGGCACCGTTTGCGACCACTGGACCCCGTGGCCAGCCAGTCCCCTATGCACGGTTTCTCACACAATGGGATTGGGGGTTGGATGTAATACCCATTGCGCCTCCTTCCGAACGCAATGGAGAGTTGTCCTTAGCGTCCGGAAGGTCCGCCCGACCGTTCTCGAGAACCCCGAGGTCCGGACCCGACCCGGGAAGAGCCCGACGGGAAGAGCCCATTTTACCGAGATTCCGCGCCTCGGACGCGTACTACTAATAGCTCGAAGAGGCGGCGAGCCGACGTCGTCGTATCGACCGACGACCACCCCCCCCCCCCCCCTCCCCCGCCGCCCCAACTATCCACTTTCGTTGCACCATTACTTCCCGGCCCGGCTACGGGTCGGTCGCATAGACCTCCGGACGAGCCCCCACACCGGCTCCTCTCAGAGCACGCGACAAGGTGACAACTCCTAGTGGGGGAATACTCGGTTTAATGTACAGGATTTCTTTGATTTTCGCAATAACCATACATTTATTATCTTATATAAATCATAACTTGTTTGATTATTTAATATTTGGGGCAAATAAAATTAAAATTTATATGAGTGTGATCTAGTATTCAAAATTAATATTAATAAGTAAATATATACATGTTCAGAAAAAATTTCTGAGACAAAAGTTTGATCATTTTCATAAGGGAGTAAGATAATGACCTTAGTATTGACCTCTGATGTGGTCTCAAAATAATGAAAGCCTTGTCTCAGAAATTTATGAAAATGGATATTTTCGCAAATCGAGTGGTGGGGAGATACTAGTTGAAACCTCTGTGTAATGTAAAATACGTATTTATACTTTATATTTGGTTTGCTCAAATAAATTTTCAAGTTTAAATTCAATATTATATTTTAATAAATAAATGGGTTTATAATTTCATTTTCTATTTTTTTTATTCCATTTTTTTGTTAATATTTTCAATTTGAACTTAAAATTAAACTACGATTAACACGTTTATTTATAATTCACCCATTTCAGGATGAAATCTTGGATACCAGCAAATCTGTATCATGTACTCAATCCTCTTCAACACCATCTGTAATAGGTAACTGGTCTATTAGTCCTTTAGAAAAAGCCAAATATGAGCAATTATTTCGAAGTTTGGAACCTATAAATGGATATATACCCGGAAATAAAGTAAAAGGAGTGTTAATGGATAGCAAATTACCTGTAGAAACTTTAGGAAAAATTTGGGATCTTGCTGACATTGATAAAGATGGCAAATTAAATAAGCACGAATTTACAATCGTAAGTATCATTTTATAGTAATATAATAATGGAATAGTATGCATTTGTCACTAAAATTTCTTCGGTGCTTATTCATTACGGCAAACATTTATCTTTCTATATTGTTATTATAGAGAATTTGTTTATAAAACGAAATCAAAGACAGTAGAGGAACGGTTGCAAAAACAAATATATACGTCCATAAAAATCGCGTGTCGTGCTCGCCTATATACTCTCGAGAAATAAGACGTTCCGTCATTTTACTCCAAGAAAACCAAGGTTATCTAGCCAGGAGATTTTCTATAAACTTTTACATTATAATGCCTTATAACAACGGCGCTCTCTTCTGTTCAAACTTTTTGGACTCTGTATTCGAATGACCTTCAATGCAGAGCCAACTTCCGCATAAGGTCTATAATAGACTCAGAACGACCGCGAATCGTCCTTAACCCATTAAGGCCCAGGCCAAAACTGGATTAGATAGCATCAAAATAACTTTTGGAAACGGGGCATAACGAGAAAATAATACGTGCCCAATTCTGATGAATACTTGCTTCGATAATACTTTACGCAACTGAAAAATGCACGCATTGCTGCCGACTATGACGTGTATTCCAGCGTCACCACTGTAAGAGCATTTCCCGCTATCATCAAATAATATAAAATGTCATAAAATAAATTAAATAGGAATTAATAAATTGTTTATCAAATTTAATAATTAATTGTAAACTATTATGCTTACTAAATAAATCCATTCCATAACACGTCTACATTACATTGGTTAACTTTAAACTTACAAGAATTTACAAATTTCTTTGGTTAATATTCTAGAAAATGTATTCTAAACTTCATTATATTACACGTTGCTGCACACTTAGCCTCGGCCGCTTCACACCCGAAATTTACGCCGGCTTTGAGTGCGTTGGAACATTTGCTACGATGTAGCTCGCCTAGAAAAACAAATAGTGTGACGACACGCACTATATACGATTGTTATTTTCATATATTTATAAATCCCAGTCTCTTTGCCTTTAACTTTTATTGAGATTCTCGATAATGACCGCATCTGTATTCAATGTCCCGTAAACTTAGAACTAACTTTGTACTAATTCATATAGATTGTCTATCCAATTACATTGGCACACAAAATAAAAAAAGCTGCGTAAGAAATCAGACCTATGTTTTTTTGGTCGCTGAATCCAAATCAGAAATCAGCTTAAACCCATCACGTCAAATTCAAGGTCAGTTCAAAGTCAAACTGAGGAGAAAAGATTCATAAAAATAAAAATGTCATACATTTAAGTTTTTTTGTTCGCTAAGTCCAAATCAGGAATCAGTTTAACTCCATCACGTCAGGTTCAAGATCTGTTCAAGGTTAAACGGAGAAGAAACAGTAACTGAGAAGAAACCGATATGGATATGATATAAAAACTTTCCAAAAATGGAAAAAGATACAAAAAATTATTGTTTTATTAAATTACATAATATCTTCCTTGTGTACAGAGCAAAGTAGCTTTCGTTTATATTCTTTTCTTATTTTGATTTTTTTCCACTATCTTAGTAACTCTCAATGTCTTTCTCTACTCCTTTTTTCTCTTGTAACGGACTTTTTTTCTTCAAATAACCTATGTAATGGGTTTTTTCTCTCTTTTTGTTATTTGTCTTAATGTCTCTCTTCAGCATCCAGCAAAAATCTGCCATCATGTTGAAATTCCATCTTCTTTGGTATCGATTATCCATCACTTAATGAAATCGTTTACCCTGCTCCTCACTGACGTCTCCTTGATTAACAAGAAAGTAATCAAGTTGGGAATGTAAGAAGTACATTTTATAACTCATTAAGCAACCCAAATTTTTGAAATTCTCCAACATTTGTTCAACTAGTTCGTGATAGTTCTCACTCTTTTTATTTCCTAAAAAGTTCTCACAAACAGTTTTGAAATTTTGCAATGCAGCCTTTTCTGTGTCATTAATTTTCATGATAAATTTTTTGTCTTTAAATTGAGTACAAATTTGATGACCATCAAAAATACCTTCTTTTAATTTAGCATCACTTATTGCGGGAAACTTTTCTCCTAAATACGAGAAGTAATCGCCATCTTTATCCAGAACTTTGACCAACTGGTTCATAAGGTCAACTTTGATATGAAGTAGTGGTAGCAGATAGTTTGATGTGTCAATCAATGGCATATGTATAATGTTTTTCGATCCTGGTTCAAAATGTGTTCTAGTTGGCCATACTTTCTTAATGTAGTAATTTATCCTGTCTTTACTATCCCATAAATACAAGAAGCAGCATAAATAAATCACCAATTAAAATAATCTATACCGTCAAAATCAATATCATGATTTCCAGTAATTTGCTTCAAACGCAAATCAATTTTGGCTAACAGTTCTGCACTGATCATGCTAATTTCATCAATAATCAATACCTTGACATATCTAAAAAGAGATCTATACAAAAGTAACATTTAAGATGATAAAGGCAATAATTTCGAAATGGCAGTTTTAAGAGCAGTGTGAACCGTAGTATTATTGATCCCCACAACAGCTTTACCAGTAGAAGCTCAGGCTATAAACGAATTGGAATATTCATCATTGTCAGTAAATCTGTTATATATTTCTATTATAAGTTTGATTACGAAAGTCTTGCCACTACCAGCTGGACCCGTAAAAAAACCGTAAAAAAACTCGAAATGGTTATTGATTTTGAGTTTCAGGATGACATATAATATGCGTTAAGAGTTCTTTTTGCTCAGTGTTTGCTGATCTCATTAAGTCGTAAAATTGTTGAGTATCCATTAAATTTTTTCCTTTGTTTGCAAAGGCACCAAGTTTGCTAAGGGTTGCGTTTTGTATATCAGCATTAACGACAGAATTAACATCCCGTTACATAAGGGTCATCTTCAATCATGGCATTGGCTTCGTTTCGTAACTGTTCGTCCTTGTCATCTTCTCTACTTAACTGTCTCTAAATTTCAAGAGTCTTCTGTATCTCTAAATTAGATTCGAACTCTGCGTTCTAAAATCAAGATTATCTTCATAAATTTATTATCTTCATAAATTTAAATGAATTATTTTTCAGCAAGAACGTCATTATCTTCATTTTTAAAAGGAATGTGCAGTAACACCATTTCTCGTCTGTGATCATTGAAATTTAGAGCCATGTCGTCGTTATAGTATCTAATAACTCTAGGCATTTGTCTTTTGCAGTTGTCTCCTTTTTTCTCATAATATAATTAGCAACAAACTGAGCTAATATTACGTTTTCAAGAACTGGAGGCCTTTTTTCGTATTTATCAAACCAGTTTTCTTTCCATATATTTGTACAGTCATCATTTAAATTACTTAACTCTTTTAAGGTTTTTCTTATCCCTTGACATTCTGTTGGGCATATCATTGGTATGTAAACTATAGCTACAGATAATTTATCCATCGTGCAACAAATACCAAGCAGCTTCTTGTGTAGGCATTTCCACACAATGAAGTACTTCAATACTTAATTTTGTTGTAATATCTATGATATCAAACTCGGGATTTTCATCCATAGTTGGAATTATCATCCGTTGCAAATTACTGATGCCTTTATTATGTGTGTTAACATACTAAACGATATAAGCAGCACAACCTTACTCATCTTGAAATATTTGAAAATCCATGTTCGATTTTAAGCAATGAAATACCATTTTTTAGATGGTGTTCTCCGATAAAGCGACGGACGAAACAATATTATTATGAGTATAAAAATGGTCAAAACCGTCATAATCCAAATTTTGCAATTTACTTCTAAGTAATTCGTAACATCTTTTATACTCTTTAAGGGGACAAACCACCTTTAAAATCTGAAACCAAAAATTCAACATTAGATTTTAATTTTAAAATATAATTGAAAAAGAGTCTTTTGATATAAAAGTACTTACAATAAACATTAAATATCTAAATATTTAATGTATTTGAACTTAATATGCCATTCTGGCAAAGCAGACTAGTTTCGATGACTTTTTTCACTGTCCGTGGTTGGATTGGGCTTAAATTTTGTGGAGATACTCTTTATATGTGTACTTTCAGTATGAACGGAGGGATTTTTATTTGAGCTAGTAGAGCTAGAAGTATATTTTTTTTTAAATTATTGCAATATTACACCTATTTTGCAATAATTTTTTCACTTTTATTGGTGTTGCCCACCGCTCATACTGAAAGTACTCCTCTAAAAAGTATCTCCACAAAATTTGAGCCCAATCCAACCATGCGTTCCCTTGGAACCCTACGGATAGTGAGCTAAAATTCAGAAAAACAATATTATGAGATATTTAACAATTAAGATTCCAATCATATTAGCTATAATTAATACTTATCTAATATGTTCAGGATCTTATCTCCTCTTTCCAATGCATTAGACAAGCGTATCCTCCAGCTGGCACCACTATTCCACGGTTGTATCCATATATATATATATATATATATATATATATATATATATATATATTTATTTATTTATTTATTTATTTATTTATTTATTTATTTACATATATATATAAATATGTCATATTCTGATTCAGCGATTCAAAAAACGTACGCGTGATTTTTTCCAGATTTTTTTTCCTGATTCTCTATGGTTTAACCTCTAATTGACCTTGAACCTGACGACATGGAGATCAACATATACACAGAAATGTTGAATAAGCTCATCTTTACTTCTCTTGACTTTGACGGGCTCTAGCTCGAAAACAATGAGCTTTCGAGATTTGTGGTCATGGAGTCTTTTGTTCTGCGTACCAAGAACTATGGATCTACCAAGTTCCAAACAAATTGACCGAGAGCCACTTTCCATAAGGATTGGTGAGGGGTCCTTTAATGTGCACCTGCTGCATATGAATTATCCTGTAGTTCTTCTCGAACTTGTCTCCTTGTCACACGTGCTTCTTTGGTGCTTGCGAGTCTCCTCCTCTCTGCAATGATCTGGTGTCATTGCGGCTTTCTACGTCTTGACAAACAGCTTTTCCAGGATTGACCTTTAGCTTGCCCATTAAGTTGAGAAATTCTGCACGAGCATCATTGAAGCACGGTACAGCCGTATATACTCCATTGTTTAGCACTAAAAAACCTGAATTGTACATTGCCGTAACAGACACCAGAATACAAGACTTCTTTGACTTCTACATATGAAATACTGACATCAATAATTCTATTTCTTGTACAAGAAGTATTTGAAACTGTTGATGTGCTGTCTTTTTTCAGACGCTGAAAGTCTTGGTCTTTTCTCCACTTGATCATCGTGTTTTCTGATTCTAGTAAATTCTCTTGGTCTTTTTTTATTCCTACCCCGAGAGAATTTTTTGTCTGGATGAGTATTTGTGTAGCTTCCTCTAACATTTCTGCCTTTATTAGCCGTTGATTTAAACTTAGACTGTTTGTTTAATTTATTTAATTAATACTTATATATTATGTATAATACTATCATTATGTTAAAATTATTTAAAAAACTCAAACTATATAAATACACTTAACATTATGAACGCGAAAATAATTGTCAACTTAATGACGATTAATAATTAATTAAGGACGATTAAAAAAACTGATATATACTAAGTGTATACATACATACTAGCGCATGTATGTATACGCGAGATATCATGTACATATGCGTGCGTAAACAATAAAAATACTACAGTCGTGCGCTCACACGACAATACCCGCGTACAAGCATCCTTCCTGTAGCGAATGTTGATTGGTCTACAGCTATCTTCACCATCTAAATTTTACAACTGCTTGCATCGGCACCGAGTCTTTAAAAATCCCGGAGCCGATCCACGCAGCGCCTTTTGAGTAACGACACAGCGGTAGTACAACAGTGCCTTGTGTATCTTGGTGAAGCAACGGTATAGGCAGTGTAAGTGTGGGGTACAGGTTCATTCCGCTCCATTACGTTGACTACAGGTTAATTCCGCTCATACACTGTAGGGTTAAGGTTAATACCGTCCGTCTATAACGATAGGCCCTCACATACCTAGTTGACAGATCGTAGAGCACGTCTAAGCTTTGAGGACCGCCGAATAGCAACCCGGCGTTAGTGAAAATCCACAGCTACACTAGAGTAGTTCTCAACAGCCACGAGTCATCGTGTAATTCTAAGACCAATCAGCATCAGCTGTGCCGACGAAGGAGTTGTATAACATCCAGTGTGCGGTCGATACGATTGTAAGAAGTAGGTTTATCAATATTTGTAACCAACTAGAATAATAGATAAAATATGCGGAAGTAGATCTAAACCAGCGTAAATAAAATAAAACCAAACTAACCAAAAGCGAAGTGATCTTTAACAACGGTGTCCGAAGTACTCGGGTGTGCCTCTAATAAATAATCCATAACGAGTGAAACCCGCTTATAACTTATTTATATAAAAGTACTACCCAAACCCTTCTATAATTACATCAATTGTCGACATAAGGAAGGTAAGGGCTGCAGACAGATCAACGACGAACAGCAGAGTCACGACTTTGCAACCGTCCAGCATACACATCCGCATACATACAGCGTGACTGCGGTGACAATTCCAATGAGTCCGCGTAAATCTAACGTGATGCGACTAGCTTACCTTGTCCACGACGCTTAGATTCACTATTATAAATCATCTGAACTCGCTAAACTCCAATCACTAATATTCTTAGAACATAAGGCTCATGAGCCGACGGCTAGTTTGACTTAATTAAATAATTATTTGTATCGAACTGCGCAGCCCGCATTTAATCCTAAATACGGTCTTTACACGCGTTTAAGAATGTTGGATCGGAGCGGAACAGTGGAAGGAACGTTGACAGGACTGAGCGACAAGACATTTTCATACAAATTCAAATATTAGATTACTGTTTTTTTATCAATGTATCAGTATCTATTATATATTTTTTAAGATAAAGAATAACTTTTTATTTTACATTTTCACATATATTTCATCAACTTTTTAATTATTTACTTACTAGAAGTTGAAAAAAAAGTTTTCATTGATTTTTAAATAAATAAATTGGATTTCGTAATATGTTGTAATTTACGAAAAAACATAAAAAGTACTTCGGCATTTTATGTACAACTTTATAACAACATTGTTTAGCGTAATAAGAACAACGAGAGTATATCCTTTGGGATATTTCCTATCAAAGTAGGGAATAAAAAAACATCGATTTTTTCCTAATTTAAAGGTGTTGTACCCCTTTAATTATAATTTACTTACATTTAGCTAAGATCTAAAATGACTTAAATATAATAAAAGGTGTGCTTTCAATCGCTAAAAGTAGGATAGATACATTTTGGATTTTCTATATTTCCAGGCTATGCATTTAGTATACAAAGCATTAGAAAAGTATACTGTACCAAGTGAACTACCTGCCGAACTGCTAAATATCAACTCAAGTAAAACGGATGTGGTTTCGAAAATTGATGTGTTGTCAACTTCTCTATCTGCAGCTCCATTACCTATAGATTCAAATATATACGTGAAAGAAATGAAATCTAATGAGGTAAGGATACATTTATATTTCATTATCATAATAAATTACTGTACAAAATAAATAATTCAAGTCTTCTCATTCATATCAATTATGTCTTACACCGCAACAGAAACAGATGATATTTATATGTACAATCAAATAAAGATTTGATATGATCATACTAAATTTTTTTTCGAAAATTTTTCATTTTCTACATATATACGATTCACTTCAATTACTGTTTATAATAAAATCTTTTATGTGATTCCGCAGTCGAAGCAGGGAAGTCGCCTCAAGCAAACTAGATCAACCGCCAGTGTAACGTTCATACTTTAGCAGCAGTGACACGACAAGTTTAACTCAATGGTTTTTTCATTTTGTTACCATTATTTTTGATACAGTGTGCGTAAAGTGCGATTTTACGTACTTTGCAACTTTTTAAAATCGCATTTACGCTCCCTGTATCAAAAAATATTGTTCTCGCTTCGCTCGGGCGACAAACCTCTCACTCGTGTAGAATCAATTTTCGCATGTGTATCGAAAACTACTATTACTATTCAAAGGTGACAATTACCGACCCGAAGTACAATGAACAGAATGTCGTAAAAGTAACCGTTGCGTTATTTGATATGTTATGATGCTAAATGCTTCGTAGAAAGTTGCCCCACGAGCTCGTGCTAGCGGAAAAGCAGCCTACGCATCTCTGAACACGCGTCTGTTTGTCTTGTAGACGATGAAATGCGATGAAACGGGTAAACTATGGGATCTTAAGTATAAGGCTAGAGGTGACGAGTACACGCTTCTGGTTTCGAGTTTGGTGTAGAAGCCTAACAGCCTAGGCCTTCAAAGATTATATTATATACTTAAAAAGTTTTATTTTATTTTGGATTTATGTTTGCAAATTATTAAGACGATGACAAGAAAAGTTTATACATTATTGACAGAACCATTAGTTATTTTTCTGGAGATAGGTTACCTATAAATAAATAAACCCTACAATTAATTTTGTATCATACTCGCAATTTAACGAAACCTTTAGATGTTAGTATGAGGGATGTTTATAATAATATACAAGTTTTGTGGAGTAAAATAAATATTCCAATCTTTGGTCGTACTTAGTGTCTTTCTAAAATAAATAAGTTATACAATGACTACAGCGAAATACAAAAGCCGAAAAGCCAATTCAAAGAAAAATTGGAGTCAAATTTCGTGGGTCAACTTAATATAATTTTCGATATTCATCAAAAGCAAACAGAAGATACGTTTGATGAGAATTCGAAAACGTTTCTACTAGACCAGCAATCAGGTATATAATCTAAATTAGTGTTAAAAAATTAGACGTCGAATATGGAAGGAGAATCCTGGTTTAAAAAAAAATCTAATTTTTAATAAATTTGCGACGTTTTGTCTATGGTGAGGACCTTTTTAAGTCATTAGAATTATAAAATAATATCACAGAAGAGACAAGTACGTCTCTACAGTCACAAGTTTTTTTAGTCACATGGGACTATAATTACTAAATTAGTGTGTAAAATATTAAAGTTAAGTAGCCATAGTGAGTCGCTTGTCTTACTTTATGCCTCAATTTAAGCTAGAAAGATCGCTTGACCTGGTGGAATAAATCTTCCTATCCTAGTCGACTGCTAATGACTTCAGCAGCCGGGCAGATTGCTTATTTCCTCGGATAGCGGAGTGCCTTGGCACCCACGATAGTTTAATGACATCTCTTGCTGCTAGTGACTCCAGTTACTGCCTGCATGGTTACACCTCCTTCGAAGCGATGCTAATACTACCCGGAGCCAGCAGTATAGCCCTGCTGTGCGAACAAAAGGCAATCGTTTTGTTGATTGCCCCTCTGTTCAACTTTTCCTTGGCTGCTCTGACCTCTGCTAGAAAGACCGTGTCGATCGAGTGAGCATATTCGACTCCATTTTCATTTTTGGATCCGTCCGTGAACCACACCATGCTTCCTCTTTCTGAGAATATGACACTATAAGGTTTTGAGAAGTTAGTTTTCTCCTCCATTTTGTCACAACCTATGTCTGTCATTAATGACAGTATTCTATTCACTAACTCTCTGTCTCCAAAAGTCGCCTCGCTTACTGCTTCGGCGGTTCGTTCAAGAGTCCTGCAAACATGCGATCTGATTTCCTTGTCCAGTGGTGGGATTTCCAGTAACATCTCCAACGCGGCCATTGGTGTAGTCCGCATGGATCCTGTTATTCATCCCATCACAAGCCTCTGAACGGTGTTCAGAACCTTAACATTTATTTTCACCGCACATTTATAACCCTTTCTACGTAGTCGTTAATGAGTCTGGATTTTATGTTGGCCTTATATAGCCATCTAACCTGCCCCAGTTTCAGCGCACATATTACTCCAAAGGATATCCTACAAGCTCAGGAAGTTAGCTCAACTTCACTTAATGTTCTCTATTCCTTTTTCTACAAAATCTACTACATCCGCGAGAGCAGTATCGGCAGATCTACCTACCTGGTACGCAGGCTGGTTGCTATGCAGTAGAGTTCTCGCCAATGTCTCCTCCTTTACAAAGCGATCCGTCAGCTTCTACGGCCTTTACAATAAAAACGAGGTGAGACTTATCAGCCTGAAATCCTTTGCCACCGAATACTGGATTTTAACCGGCTTGGGTATGAAGTTTACTCTAGCCAGCCTCCAGTTCTTCGGTACATATCTAAACGCCAGGTATACCCGAAACAGCTTTTCTAGAGCCGGCAGCAAGATATCGATATCGTACTGCAACAGCGCCGGAAAGATGCCATCAAGCTTTTCTATTTTTATTTTATAAATCTTTCATGATGACGAGTATGACCGCCTGTCCTGTTAGTTCTTCGAATCGCGACAATCTTCCTTAGTTTTTCCAGAAAGCAATTCCACCAGAGAGCGATCTTCGACGTGCTTTTAACCCTTAGTGTGCAATTGTTTTCATACGATTTCATAGTTATTTCGTGTAGAATTTCGCAGCACTGATTGATATCCTCCACCATCCCGTATGTGGCGGGGAAATTGCCGCCCTCGCCCGAGTTCCTCCGTATAACCAGACCAGATTGATTTCCTTGGCTTTCTAACTATTTTATCAACTGTGCTTCAGCCACGGAGTTGGAACATTATGTAGTTATGATCCAATATAGACACCTCGTCCGATACCTGCCAACCTACTACTTCGAGTCATATTCTTCCTGAAGCCAGAGTGATGTGAATCATTTCGTCCCTTTTCGTTTTTTCGAAAGTTGGTCTGCTAATTACATATAGTATATCCGTTCTACTCGATTTCACAAATCCCAGCAGCTGTTCTCGTCTCGGGATACAGTACGAGCTGCCCCAGACAATGTGATGTACGTTTGCATCACATCTCATTACCTGATCAGTGCCTTCAGCCTCATTTTCCTGAATTTGAACCGCTACTTTCTCCGGTATGCAGGTATCTCATACGGGAAATAAGCTGTAGCCATCGGTAGCTCCTTAACCTCGTTGTTTTCTCCCTTCCAAGAAATCCTAGGTGTGCTTAAGTCCTTTGAGCAGTGTTTTGGTATCGACAAGTAAAATTATTGGCAAAAGAAAAAAGTCAGGAAGAAATTCTTAATAATGTGTTAACTCATGTTGGAAATGAAAATCTGGACCGTAATAATCTTACAATAGTGGGCGAAGAAGACGAATACACTGTGATCTAAAGTAAAATTATTATCCTACTAAGCCAGCTACTGAAAGAAGTTAAACATAAAAATGACATTTTAAAACAACTATGAGAAGAAAAATATAAAACGATTGAAGAGCTTAAACAGAAGCGTTCTTATACAAGCATAACATATGCTCAGGCAACAAGAAATACAACACATAAAAGCAATTCAACAATATAATAATTAAAATTTATTAAATGACGTAATTATATTAAAAAATAAACTTTATCACACAAAAGAAGGTTCAGTTCAAATCAAACGTGCAAATAAGGATGACGTGGTGAAATGGAAAGACCAGCTTCATCGTAGGATGAAATCGGTTGTGAATACACGGTAAAGCTGGAAGAAATGTTAAACCCAAGATTCAAAATAGTAGGAATCGACAATAACACGCAGCCTGAAGAACTAGAAATAGACATTAGAAAAAGGAACGGTCTAGATAACAAATCTTCTGCAGTATCGAGCATATATTTACAAACAACAGAATCAACACAAAAACTGCGATTATACGCGATGACGGTAGCTTTTCTTTGTTGTTTGCTGCCCTCATAAACAGGGTCAGAGGGGCCCTATTTATTGTTATTATTAATATCGGTCGTGCAGAGGGCACGGCTCGGTCGACTCAGAAATGCTCGTGTAATTCGCACGAGCCCGCGGAGGTTGCAGACGTAGTGCCAATTTACAAATCAGGTAATAAATGTTTTGCCACTAATTGTAGACCAATTTCTTTAATTTCTAATATAGCAAAAATACTAGAAAAGATTATCTAAGTATTATATTAATTAAAATTTTATCTGAAAAGCAATTTGGATTTAGGAAAAATTGAGGTTCCGAAGATGCCTGGTTTTCAGGGAGTAGCATATCAATTACTTAAAAATTACAAAAACTTAAAAGATAGGGAGTAATTAGTTAAAATTCGTGGGTACAAAAGTTGCAATTTATCAAAAAGTACAGGAGTCCCATGTATTATATCTTATGCTGATGCTACGGTTATCCTTAGCTGTGATAAAAGTTGGAAAAAGGCTGAAGAAAAAGTGAACAAGTATCTGGTTAACGTAAATAATTGGATAGCAATAAATGAACTCTCTTTGAATGTATCAAAAACATGTACAAATTTATATTAAAATGAAAGTGCAAAGAGTTTACAATACCAAATACTTAGGAGTTATTTTTTATTCGCATATGAGGTCGAAAAATCATGTTATATATTTAGTAAATAGAATAAAGTACCTACTCTTTATATACAATAATCTGTCAAAATTAATGAATGTTAAATCATTAATGATTTTATATTATACCTTATTTCACAGTATTGCGAACAATGGTATCATATCATGGGGTAGAGCTTATAATAATGTACTATGCCAAATATAGGCTATACAACATAGACTATTAAAAATAATGCTGAAGAATAACACAGAAACAGTAAGGCCAGTAAACGTGAGTTTCATTTAAAGTTGAATGCTGAATAACTCAAAAAGTAATACTAGAAACAAAGCAATCAACCTACCCGAAATTAACAAAACTATTTATACTAAGAATTATAAACCAGTTGCTATAAAAATGTTTAATTTGCTGAAAACTTCGCAAGAAAATAAATTAAGCATAAAAAAAAAGATCATAAAATGGCTAAGAAATTAGACCTGATGTGAAAGATAGAAAATGTTAGCAAAGAACCAATAAATTTATATTATTTTATATAGTTTTCAAGTTATACTTTAATTAGTTAATTTATGTCGAACCTATGTACAGGTAACGTGGATTACCTCTATAGGATGCTAGTTTTATCAGTTATAATGTATATAACTTGATATAAGCTCGCGTGTAATGTACTCTGGGAAAAAAATATTTAAATAAATAAATAAATAAATAAATTAGAAAAAATAAATATATTCATAATTGTAGTGTATGCAAATAGTATACGTCATGTATGTAAAAGTTTAATTTTTTCAATTCAATTGATCTTTTCAACAAATCGATCACCTAAGGTACTTAAATGTATTCTTGAACAACTCAATAATTAATATTTATACTGTCACGTGTGACGAGTCCCACGTTGCTAGTTTTAACGCAATCGAGCATGAGTCGACAAATACGTGTATGGCAACAGCGCGGACTCGCCCCGAAGCCCGATTCTCCCGACTCAGCGCGACACCGGTCTAACGATTTCGGACGATCGCATGAGGAGAAAATCACACCACCTAGCGAGACTATAGAAGGGGATGCGCGGAGGTGCTCGGCCTCTTACTCCGTCGGCTCTTACACGACAACGTATTTACCACTCGGCTCGACCGACGTTTGTCTCAGAGACAACATAGACTAAAATCGAATAAATAGAGCCACATATTCTCTGAGTCACATTAAATACGCGTTTCTCTGTAATACAAACCATACATTGTGAACTACGATCAATAAACGAACGCGTTCGCCGACAATCTATAGTACTCATTTCATCGCCCCGATATTTCGCAGCAATCTTGAGCTTAACACCTTACGAAGAACAGTTACATCGACCCTCACATGTAAGAATACTATAGAAAAAACTTTGGGAATTTTTTATTATTTAGATGAATTAGAACAATTACCTTCATCATGCAATACGTTAATATCGAAGCAAATAAGTTCGCAAGCATAAACGGAGAGCAATGTCTCTGTATATAAATCCATTGAATACAATAATTTCATGAAAAATATTCGTGGTTCCATCAACGTAATGAGCGATAAAATGCCTGCTGTTTTAGACAGTTACAAAATTTGCTATAAAGATTCTGTACATACAGTGAATGCCATTGCGGAAAGTTATCAATAATTGTAAACAATAATAAAAGTGAAAAAATTATTAACTTATCTGCATTAAAAGTGGGACTGGTAGAACAGTAGCAAATGCCGTTTCCCAATTATTATACGATTACGGGTTAACCGAAACCATAAACGCATTATTGCGATACATGTCCTGCAAACTTAGCAATTAAAAATGGAACAGTAGTTCTTTCAGAATAACTATTAGACTGTAATTTATTGTTTTTTACTTGTTATCATATGTATAAGTTTATACTGTGCAAATGTTTTAAAAAAAATACCAGGCTGTACTTTTGAAAAAAGTTTTCTCGTCTTGGGATAAACTTCATAAAACTAAAAATAAGTATGGACTAGAAGCAATACATCCAAATCTTTGAAACTGAGTAAATCAAATAAATGAATTTATTGAGAAATATCTATTTCTTGGAATTTCGGACAAAGATTATGTTTTATAAATTTTGAGCTTATTATCATGCTCACTGTGAATACTCGCCATGAAGATTTCACCGCTTCGGTAGTAAGAGGAGCGAAATCAGAACCGTTCCGACCCTCCCTCAGAGCGAGCCTCCTTTAAAGCCAAAAGTAAAATAAAGATTACATCAAGACAATCAACGAGATGTTGATTGCTACTTTTTGTCCTGGACATCCTTCACGGTGAATGTGGAACCGTCGAAGCCATCCTTCCTGTAGTCAGGATCAATAATTGGTGACCACGACGTGATCGAAGAAACTGATGATCGCAACATACTAGTGAAACAGGAAGTGTCAAGCTCACTGGGGTCAGATGACTTTGTGTCTCTGGGAACGAGGCAGGTTGCTACCTGCTCACGATAATAGATATTGTGTGTACGTGCAGGTACACCGGCGTTCACATGGGAAACAAGAAAACTTCATTAACATTGAAACGACGCGATGCAGTGTCTACACGCCTTGCGCCGACCTTTGGCGTGAAGCCACTGACACGGGCGCCTTCATTGTCTCGCCGACACCAGCTCCTTTACTACGTTCTCGACTACAAGGCCAATGTTACCGGTGCATACATCATCTACAGGGTGATTATCGTTCCGGCCTCGCCGCATAGAAGTGTGATTAGCGGCACGAGGCGAGCGCGCTAAAATCGTAGTGAGTCTAAGCGTCTCCATATTTGCAATGCCAAATCTGGTCCTACTTTTCTCGTTGATACGGGTTCGGACTTTTCCACTATTCCCATTTATTGTATACGCAACGTCACGTCGATTCCCTATCCTATTAAAATTACGGTCTCATTGTTGACGTTCAAAAAAAGCGAATTATTGACCCGTGGTCTAGCGTTATGCCGGTCGGTTTTATCAAAAATGTTCAAAGGCTTGATATAAGTCTAGGTGTCAAATGAACGTCGTACTTCAAAATACTTCCCGAGTTTCCGGAGATATTGAACTCGTATTCGAAAGGGCACCCCCCCGCTCGCTTCTCTCGCCAACCCCCCAATTTTAAATTAGATACTAATTTATACGTTAAAAATATTTTGATTGGAAATCCAATTTGAATTGTGTCCGAAAACGGTTTGTGTTTGAACTCGCAGTGGTTATAGCAATGTATAGCAACCATATTAACAACATATAACAACAGATTCTTGACAGCTTTGTATTCGTCACGTCAAAAATTGGGTTTCTTTTTCGCCATTTATTTTTATGTTATATGCCCAAACACTTTGGTTACTACTTTGAACTAATTCGAAGTTTGACTTGCGAATCACTGGAGAGAGAAGGAGAAATCGAGACTGTTTGATAACTGATATTATAAACTTTGACATAGTATAGATAGACAGAATATCTGATAATATGGCACAATATGGAATAGAAAAAATTCTTGGGGATAGCAATTGCTGATTCCATTGCTTTTCGTATTTTTTATTCAATACAGAATCGTATGAAAATTAGAGTCTAAATTGTAAAATTGGGAATATTTTGAGCCATTTATAGTAGGTGACGGATCGTATTCTTTAAAAATTAGTGATAGAAATACTCATGAAATACATATGCCAATAAATGGTACGTACGGCAGTGAAGTAGGAATTAGAGCATTTGTTCGTCCATATTCTGTTCGTGTTTCAGTTTCTAGTACAATCTTTCTAGTCAAATACGACTTAATTAAATATATGAGTGAAGCCTGTTTAATAAAAAAAGACAAAAAGATGTAGTAGACAACATGAGCAAAGTTAGATTACAAAAAAAAGGTCTAAGGATATTGTTTAAAACATGAGAGACTATAGATTAAAGAAAAAAGGTACAAAGATGTGGTCAAAAACATGACGGATGATAAAAATAAATCCAAAGATGCAGTTGAAAATATGAGAGAAATTAGGTTAATGAAAAAGGGTACATAGATGCAATTGAGTATATGTCTGATGTTAGATTAGAGAAAAAGAGGTACAAAGATGTAGTTGAGAATATCACTGAGATTACATTAGAGAAAAAAGGGTGTAAAGATATAGTTGAAAGTATAACTGAGCAAAAATTAGATGAAAAAAGACCTAAAGATGTAGTTGAAAATACTAAAGGTTGAAAATATGACTGAGGTAAGATTAGATATCAAAAAGGTTTAAGGATACAATATCAATACGATATACAAACCGTTCCTATTTAGACTGTAACGGTTGCGTTTCCCTTGTGCCGGAGTCCCAGCCGGGAACCAGTTTCGGAAGGGGAAAGGATAATAACAAAGCTTATTTATAACGAAATAGTTCTAGTTGTTATCTCCAATCTGAAACAAATAAACCAACGCGAGTAGTTTAAAAAGATTTCGCTTACAATATGTTTACAAGTGTTTACATTGCGGTACGGAAAATGTATTATAATATTGCCTTATCTAGGCGTCAGAGTGGTACGGTACGGTGCGAGTGTGTACGTGTGTGTGGTTTAACGACTCATCTGTTAGCGACGGAGACGTCTACGCACGACTAAGCCGCTTCTAGATGTTCATCCTGTACTACGGTTCCTGATTACCCGGTGAGCGCACAGTGATAGCCGGTACGGTAGGCGGTGGTATCGTATTACTGGGTTATATCGAGACGCATGCTCACGACTACACAAGGCCCTTTCTTGTGGGCTCTGTATTTCCTTTGTTATATGCACGCACATTGAGAAAGGAAACACGCTGCTACAGTGTAGCGAGGTTGGAGGTGTCCTATCGAGACGTGTGCGCACGACTAAGGTGTAACTCCTGGATTTGGGCACGGGTCTTTCCCTTACCCTGTGTACTCACGGTGGCGAGGGAAAAACTATGGTCTGGTGGTTCGTGGTACGGTAGTAGTGGTAGTAACTCGGAAAGGCACCCACGTGTGCTCACGAGGGTGGTTCTCCTATTTTCTTTCGTTACCAGGATTTTCCTTACTCGGTGTGCTCACTGTAGCCAGGGAAATGGTGGTACGGTAGTACGGTTCAGACGGTGTGGTCGGTGAGACCTCGAGACAGTATCCACGTGTGCTCACGAGGATGCTGTTTCTATATCTCTTGGTTTTCTGATTACCTCGTGTGCACACGTTGGTAATCAGGAGTACGATCGGTTACCGTAGAATCACCGTTTACTCTATTCGGACTCTGTCTACAGTGTTCTGTGGGCACAGCACTGTGCAAATCGGAAGCTCGAGTCGAACTGTCTCCCTAGCCCGGCAGCTGGTCTTATATAGCAGGCTGCTACGCATTGGTTTGTATGAGGCTGTCGTCTGTATGGCGCTGTGTCGTAGTGTTGGTCTCTGTGTGCGCACGATCGCTCCGCTTCTGATCGGTGTTAGCGAAACGGAATTCATGCGAGTTTTTACACGAGACGTATGTCTCGTTGCAAGACTTTGGTAAAATGGATCACCTACGTTCTTGTTGCAATGCTTCTTTCTGATCCGTACAGTTTTCTAAGAAAATGTGATTAAAGTAATATTTAAGAAAAAACTATTAAATATTATTATTAAATGAAACTTAAAAATTCTAGGTCAGGTTTGTCATATATCACCTAACATTATTAAAACTACAAATGATACAGCTCATAGCGGTCAAATTTATATTTATGACGATTTAGATGCAACTGAAATAAGACTTTAAAAACTGATTCGTCAAGTATTGAAATTATTTCTAAAATTCTGAATAATAACCCATATTCAAAAAAATTCAAAAATTTAAATGAATTGACGAAGTTAAAAATATTAACTGAAATATTAACTACTTGTATTTTACACGAAATATAAATCAATACCCACGTAGATAAAATAATCCTTCTACTGGTGAATGTGTAGCATTAATCGTTTCTAAAGAATCACCAGAAGGAAACAATATGAATAATCTTTCATATTATGTTTTCTTCTGGTGATTTAGGGTGGAATCCAATTTTCAAACAAAATCAAAATAGCTCTAAACGTCTTACTCCTCTTCAATGTTATTCATAAAGATTAGCATATAGACCCAGATCAAAAATGTCTGCGACTTTGTATTGTGGTAGGTTAACATAACAATATAGGGGAGACCGGAGCGATCTGACCTACTTTATATTATCTTTTTTTTACAAAATCTATGAGTTAAATGAAAAGAATTTATAAACTATATGAAAGTAAACGCTTTAAAGAATACATGTGGCTTTTTTCAAACTTGTAGACTGATGTATAAAAAAGCTACAATCGATTTCGTAAGCATAGGTTTTGGGCCAACCTACCCGATACTCGCGGTAAATTGACCTAGGTTGGAGGTAACTTACCGTAAGATAAATGCTTATTATCTCAATCTTGAATTTCAGGATAAAGAAGCAAATGCTGTTATATTATAATAATAAATTATTTGAATAAAATAAAAATTGGGTGATTATATTACAATAATATAAATTTTAGGCCACTATCTCCGGCAAAAAGTTATATTGACTGAAGTAGATAACATAGGACCACACAATCATATACTCAAACAAGGTGAATCCCGTGAATGGATCATTATGTTTTTTGGGTCGCTGAATCCGAATCCGAGGTATGTTTGTCGCTATCACGTCAGGGTTGAGGTCATTTGAAGGTCAAATTGATAAAAGTTCGTAAAAAAATTTGACAAAATCCATGTATATGTTTTTTGGGTCGCTGAATCCGAATTTATTTGCATTACATCATCTTAAATATGATTTCAAGATCAAATAAAGAAAAGGCCAAGAACACTGTGAGCTAAAGTGTGAAGTAAGTGTAATTTATAGTGAATTAATTTCTTGATTATGCTTCTAAGTAAGTCTGATTTTGGCATTATACAGACAATGCTGTGTGATTTTGAAATACTCTCCTCTTTTGATACACGGGCTTGGGACCGGCTATGGCATAGTAATGTTTGCTTTCTTTTATTTTTATTGTTTTTATTCTTGTTTTTCCAATTTCTATTGTTTTATTTATTTATTTTTTGTATGTTTTTTGAAATTTTAATTGATATACATTTAACTCAAGTTTAATTTACTCCCTTTTTTTGGAGTAACGCGTCTTTTTTGATACAAATGATCGACGAATAGTTTTTCTTTTATGGTTTATAGCAGTGTCTCGTTTTAATTTCCAGCAATAGTCAGCTAGCATACTCATATCCCATACTCCTTTTAACCTTTTTTCTACATTTTTAAGGTCTTGGTGAAACCTCTCACCCTGTTCCTCGCTAACAGCACCCAGATTTTCAGGAAAGTAGTTCAAACGTGAATTTAAGAAATTCAATTTTAAATTCATTAGGCATCCAAGTTTTTCGAAATTTTTACCACTTGTGAAACAATAGTTTTGTAGTTTGGATCCCTTGTATTTCCTAGAAAGTTGGTAGACACTAAACTGAAGCTTTGCCAAGCAGCTTTTTCTCTACCTGTCATTTTTCGAAATTCTCATTGTGTAAAAGAGATCTTAGTTGAGGACCATCAAATACGCCTTCAAGTACTTGAAGCTAGCACTGTCATTTTTTTAAAGAGCTTTAACCAATTGTTTTATTAGACCTAATTTGATATGAAGAGGTGGTAATAATACTTTTTGCGGTAGTACTAAATTTTGTAATAAAACATTTTTTTCGCACTGGTAACAAAGTATTTCTGGTAGGCCAGATTTTTTGTTTATAGTGCTTATCTCGTGCACGACTATCCCACTCGCACAAAAAACACGGGAATTTAGTAAAACCACTTTGAAGCCCTAGTAGCATGGTTGTTATTTTCAAATCACTGCAAATTAACCACTTATGTTCGTTGTACTGCAATTTATTCAGCACATATGGCAGATTAGTATATTCTTCTTTCAATACTATAGAATGTGCTACTGAAAGAGGAGCATAAAAATTACTATTATGTAACATCACTGTCTTCAAGCTTCTTTTAGAAGAATCGATGAAAAGTCGCCAATCACCTGTATTATACTCGATAGTTTTGAATTCAGCAATGAGATTACGTACATTGTTACAAAATACTAAATTAATTTCATTAGTAAAAAAACATCTAAAAGGTTCATCTTTGTTACGAAAAATAGTTACTTGGGCATCATCATTTAAACATTTTTTCTCTTTCAACCTTGAGGCTAATAGCTCCGCATTTTCTTTTGAGAGTTCCAAGACTCAAACTAAATCATTTAATTCATCCTGACAAAATTTTCCTTCTATAAGTTTATTGTTATGAGATTCATCATTGGGAACTAGCGCCAGCATCCGCCCGTACCGCTGTTTGTGTCATATTTCTAGTAAAAAATCAAAGAAGAATTTCTCTAACAGCATAAAAAAAAGGAATGAGAATTGTTTCAACATATTAAGCAGTATGTTTAATAAGTCTTAAACACCACAAGTGATTTGCACTCGGTGTCACTTGAATTTATCTAAGTATTCAGTAAATGAAAATGATCGAACTGCAAAAAAATTTACTTCTCCTATGATTTGGCGCGAACCACTTAACCATTGATTGCTATTTTTGTATGTGTAATACCCAGCGTTATAATACAAAGAATAAAAAAATATTGTGTATTCAAAAGTACAATCTGTTACTTTCCCGGTTTTGAATAAAAGATGAGAAGACAGGAGATCGTGGCAATATTGATTCCAGTTGTGAAATCGACGAGGAAATAGCGGAAGTCATTACTGACGAACGACATGACCTTTTGCTTGATATGTTGAAACACTTCTCATTCCTTTTTTTATGCTGTTGGAGAAATTCTTCTTTGATTTTTTACTAGAAATATGACACAAACAACACAAAAAGTGTTTCGGCCTTTACATGTACGGGACATTATTAGAATTGATAAACCATAAACATTACCGAGAAAAATAATTAAATCTTACTAGTACCACACCTGAAAACTTCTTAGAAAAATGTAACATATCTTAAAAAAATCCACATTCATAGTCACATTTGCTTATTTCGACAACCATACTATCACCAGTTAATTCTGTGAAATGCAATCTTGGTCTCTCCAAAATATAAACTACTGAAAAGCTCTATGAAAAATATGTCACTACACTTCAGTATTTAAGAACTTACCGTTGCTACGCGAGAACAGTATCGTTTCTCTACGAAATTTTATACGAGGTAAAGTGCCTTTAACATTTTCTTTTATCAATATATTCCAATATATACTTTTATTAATATACTCTTAAGGACAAACCACCTTTGAATCTTCAAAAAATTGAATTTTTTTTATTTCTTATTTTCATAGGAAATTTCCCATAAAATACAATTCTGAAGTATAATTTAAAAAAAAAAATTTGTTGGTAAAGTTTTAAGCAAAATTTATATACCACCTTTTTTAATGAATTTCAATAAAATTTGTTTCTTTCGATTCTATATTTCTATTATATTTTTTCTTTTTTAAGACTAAATGTGAAATGAATTTTGTTAAATAAAGTCTTTGGAATGTCGCGCCACTGCCGCTCAGCCCCATACGAAAACGCGTGTACTGCCATAGTACGAGACCCGGTATTGTGAATGCCATTATTTCTTTCGAGGCTTTTGTTAGTCGTATTTGGTGGTACGCCTTACTTAAATCGATCGTAGTTATGTATTTGGCGCGTTTTAATTTATTTAAAATTACGTCCATATATGATAGGGGATACGTATCTTTCTTCGATAAACTATTCACGACTTGCATATTTACGCACATTCGGTACGTGTTATCGCGTTTTCTCACCATGGCTATCGGGTTATTCCAGGCGTCGTGCGACTATTCGATTATTCCTGCTTCAATTAAATTATCCAATTGATTTGACATAATTTTTTGCATTTTTTCTAATACCGGATAATATCTCTGTTTGACTGGTCTCACGCTATGCATGAGTTTAATTTTGTGCTTTACGAGATCTGTCGTTTGTAGAACTTTATTCTATCGTCCGTCGCGCTGGAATAAAATCGGTTGGGATTCTAGGAATCACGAGAATTTGAACTCTTTTGCTTATCCCCGCTATCTCCAACGGTACGGTCATTTCCCGTTCGATTGACTCTGGAGAACCGTTTGCCATAACAGCATTTTTGAAAATCATCGGTTTTATTTCCGCGCCTAACCTTCGCGCTATTTCTTTTCCTTGTTTCCCTATATCCGTGCGTGCTGCCCCGATATCGATCAAAGCTTTGAGCTCTCTGTTGCCGACTCTCAATTTAAGCCAATATCACGGATGTTTTACCGGGTTTCCCACGTTTGGTACTAAAAGTGAATCCTACGAATTTTTACTGGGCTGCTCGGTAATGCCGTTTGTAACCATGTCCCTTTTTGTCTTTTGCACGACGTAGTGGTCTCGCGTACGCCGCCTAATTCGCGTGTGACGCCGCGTTTGGATCTATCGAGTTGGTCGGTACATTGCAGTTTTGGTTCGAATTTTGGAATCGATTATTACCGCTATAGTCGTTCCTGTTACGATGATTATTAAAATTGTCCGCATTACCATTGTTTAAATTTCTGCCTTGATTGTTGTTGCTAAAACTTCTTCTGTTACTTCCGTTTCTCTGTTCGCACCCCGGTTATTATTGCTATAATTTAATCCGTACCCGTTCAGGTTGTTACTATTCGAGTAATTGCAACGATTGTTGTAATTGTTATATCGGCCTTGATTATAAAAATTCCCGTTATTTCTTTGGCCGTTTCCTCTCGGGTTTTCTGAATTTTGCGCATTTTTTTGTGCGTATCTTTGACTTTGACCAGCTGCTTGTCGACTCGCGTCGTTATTTTGATTATTCGATTTATCCTATTTCGGATACGAATTTGTATTGTTTGATACCGACATTCTAATCGATTCTCTGATTTTTGTTAAATCTTTATTTAATATTTTGCTAAACTCGTCCATTGTCGGTACTTCTACTGAATTTACGCTCGTTTCGTTTTTGTACGATTTGTTAGTATGATTTCGCGCGTGTTCTTGTGTCGACGTATTCGCTTGCGTATTGCCAACTGAGTTTTTCCCAGTCTCATATGCTTTCCCTATAGCTCTAGCTTGATTGATAAAATTGTCGAGAGTTCTGGTTTTGAAAGGTTGCAATAACGCAAAAAATTCTCCGCGCATATTGTGGTATATCCGGTTTTTGCTTTCTTTCCTGTATTTCGTCCTCGAATTCTTCCGGATAATTATCAGATTTGAATTGGTATCGCATGGTATCGTGACGATCGCTCTCGTTTATGTTTGCTCTCCTCCTATGTTAAGCTATCTTCCCCTGAAATAAGCTATAGTCTCACTGAACAAGCTATCGTTTCCTGCCAGCTCTCGTGACAAGCTGTAAGCTATGGTCGCCTCATAAGCTATCGCCTCCTCTCCCAAGCTATCTTTTTCCGTGAATAAGCTATCGTTTTCCTCAGCTATCGGCTCCTCTCACAAGCTACCGTTTCTCCTCACCAGCTATCGTCTCCCAGTTATCGAATGTCCCCAGCTCTCGCTAATAAACCCCAGCTATCGTTTACGCTCTCGTTAATATTAGACCGTCACTATAAATTCGTTCTCGCCATTTGATTCGCTATCGGGTAGGTTAGTATTTAGGCTACTTAGTCATAGGGCATAGTTAAACTGTTAAAAGATTAATGCGCGGAAGCATTGTGTATGATTAGTGCGTAGGGACAACAAGTCCCCGTGTTGTGTATGTGTCGGCAAGTAAGTGGTTATAAGGTTAGCGCGCGAGTGGTATATGGAGTGGCATTAGGACGTAGTTCTTAGGGTTTGCGAGCCCGTGAGAGCACGCCGTGACGGACGCGCCGATCGTCCTGGCCGGCGGGCGTTTTCGGAAAGGCGAGGCGGGTGCTCAACCGCATCGGTGAGTCGACGGGCGTTGACGCTGACGAGTGTGGATGCGGCGGCGATCGTCCGACGGGCACGTGCGAATCCACCGGCGAAAGAGTTTTTTCATGGATTAATTTTGTGGGGCGGCTCGCGCAGTACATGTGAGAATCGCAACGACCTTGTGCGGTGACCGTGGGCGGGCGTACCGTATGTGAGTCGCGAAGTTTATCGCGACGATGGAAGCCTCAGCCAGCGGGCCATGTCAGAGGCAGAGTGATAATCGGCAGAACGCCAATTTATGTAATGTTTGAAAGTCAGAGAAACAGCAAAGAGAAAGATATATTAAAGTCACCTACTACCGAATAAAATATTGCTATTTACCCACGACCTTGAATCGACCACCTTATCGCAACAGAGCTAGCCGAACTCGATCAAATATCGCGTCGATGAACACCAACACGTGATGACATCACGAAGCAAAGGGATATCACAAGGAAGAGTCCCCAGGTGTACCTCACCGATTTGATCATTTTGTGATATGTTGTAGTACTCGAGAAAATATTAGACACGTGCTTTTTCTTACGTGCTAACTCATCGATTTAAGGAGTGAAAATCACCCTTGAATTATACCCCCAAAAACAGTTTTTTTCTAATATCTCAAAAACTATTTGGAGTTTTTAAATAAAACCATGGCCAAAATCTTTATTATAAAAAGACGCTATTGTAGGCACAACTTTTACCCCGAAGGGTGTCAACCCCTGTTTTTTAGGGGTAAATGTGCAATTTTTCGCCATTTTTTCAATATAAAATTGATCAAATCGGCTAGATTTGGTTAAAAATTGCACTACCATCAATAAAATAAGATATTAAAGTTGATGTATTTCGAGATTTACGAAGAAAAATTTTTTTTGATAGTTTTATTCTTGAGGTTATTTTTTTATTTTATCCTTAAATAAAAAATTATATTCTTGAATTAATTAAACAAATTTTAAAATTATTTGCAGATTTACACATTTATTGTATATTTTTTAATATTTAATAAAACAACATTGAATATCGATGAAAATCATTACATTTTACAATGAATTATTGCAGGTTTGAAATAAATTAAAATTTTGAATTCTTGTGTAATACATTTTATTTCGAATACGATAATCATCGATAATCATCAAAAAAATGTTTCAAACATAAAGATTATGAACATCGAACAATTGCGACATTAGAGCTCCCTGGAATTTCACAAAGTATATTAGATTGTAATCTAAAAGCAAAATTTACTGGATTTTCAAAATTTTCAGGATGAACATCCGTGTAACCACTTTTATACCATGAATATTTAAACCGATTTATGTATCTCGGAGAAGGTAGTTGATTGTGCACTAAAGATTGAAGTTTAATGATATTGTTTCTTAAATGAAGATTCAATTCTTCATTTATCAATATCACGCTGTCCGAAAAGTGTCTTACATAATTTTTCCAAACCCTAAATCCAAAAATATCTAGCAGTTGTATTTTGCCTGTAGTTCCTTTTGGAATTATTTTTTAAGCTATTTCTTTATTAGTACGTTTTACTTCTGCTACGGTTGAAGGACAGTGCCCAGTCCATGAGTCTAACTAAAATATACTTGATAAACCAACAGTCAGAAAATATACTTCTTTGAGCCATGTTTTAAAATGATCTAAAATCAGATGAATTTCAAATTTTAGTAATTTTTAATAGAATACAAATTAAAACAAAAAAATGATCACTAATAATAACACAGGATGCTTTCTGAATCCAAAATAGTATCGTAAGTAATCGAATACGCCTAATATGAAATAATACCTGAAGTTAATTTTCCTGATTTAGAAGCCATTGCATAAATATTAGTCTGAACAACTTTTGTGATACAACTGGCCCAAATTCACCAGTTTTTTCTTTAAGAATGATAAAAAGAGGGGAAAGAAGTCTACCATCACCAGATATTGTTGGTTGTATTGTATAACTATGAGTCCATAGAATACCCAATGTTTTCATGCTTTGAAACGAAAATCTTCATGACCAATATCCTTTTGTGTTTGCAGGACCCATTTCTGTAAATCTATATGATGGATAATATATCCAGCATCAACAGCAGCTTTGAAATTTTCTAACACAAATGAACAAATTCTAACTATTTTTTCTCTATAAGTTCCACCTTTACTTAAAGTTTTTGCCCAACGTTTTAATTATGTTATTGATGTTACCTTTCGAAATATATTTTGTACGATTTTTAAATTTAAATTTTTATTAACACCACTTCTCCAAAACTCTACTGCTCTTGCTTTATAATCATGATCTAATTCTTCAACATCTGATGTGCACTGCTGAAAACTTTCATCTGTAATACTATCTCTATCATCATCTTCTATAACCTGCATTTGAATATCTTTATAAGGTTCTACAAAATCTAGAGTTTCATCCATAAAAACTTCATTCATTCATGCATAGAGTTTAATAAAATTTGTTCAATATGCTCTTTTAAATTTCTTTCTCGCTGTGTTATTGGAGTTTCTTTCAGATTAAGTGCTTGAAATGTTATTAAAAGCAAGTTCAAGACGTTCATGGGATTCACAAACATTTTATTTCACTGTAAAAATTTAACACTGTCAAATGAAAAACTGTTCTTGTTATTTTATACTGTTATATTTAACACGCTGAAGTACATTTTTAAACTTAAAGAAACATAAAGTAGAATTGACCAAAGTAATTAAAAATGCCGATTTCAATGCTTTCACAAGTTGCAGAATTAGAAATAAAAATAAATTTATCACGAAGATTCACGGATAAATTTATCACAGATAACTATTATCAACAGGTCAATAGCATTATCATCAGCATATGATATATAGCAAGTACTATTAATAAATATTATTGAATATGTAGATATATTTACTTAATTTAAAATGTATTTTAATAACATATCATTATATGTGTTTTAAAATTTCAATGTGATATATATTTGGAAAATTTTAAAATACTAATGACTCCTATAATTTTTGAAACTCTACAAATAAATGGAAAAAAATCAGGAAGTAAATATTTGAATTTTATACCGCTTGCCAAACGATTTAAAATTCAAAAATTATTTATGGATCTAATTTTTCATTTAAGGATAAAATAAAAAAATAACCTCAGGGGTAAAACAATTAAGAAAACAATTTTTCTTCGTACATCTCGGAACACGTCAATTTTAATATCTTATTTTATTGATGATAGTGCAATTTTTAACCAAATCTAGGCGATTTGATCAATTTTATATTGAAAAAATGGCGAAAAATTGCACATTTACCTCTAAAAAACACGGTTTGACACTCTTCGGGATAAAAATTGTGCCTCCAATAGCGTCTTTTTATAATAAAGAATTTAGTGTTGGTTTTATTTAAGAACTCCAAATAGTTTTTGATATATTAGAAAAAACCTGTTTTTGGGGGTAAACTTCAAGGGTGATTTTCATCCCTTAAATCGACGAGTTAGCACGTAAGAAAAAACACGTGTCTAATATTTTCTCGAGTACTTTAACATATCATAAAATGATCAAAATCGGTAAGGTAAACCTGGGGACTCTTCCTTGTCAGATCCCTGGCATTTCGTATGCCTGGCGCCCTGGCCCGCCATTACGTATGAATTGGGGTTTCATCGGCGCGCGGTCGAATAATGAAGCCTAGCAATTCTACAGGTTTCAATATATATATTGCGAGAACATAAAGAGTGGCAAAACGAGCTAGTCTACAGCTTTCTTTGAATAATCGAATTTCAACGCCAGAAGACCTTTACAACTGGGTTAGAAGTTATTACAGTGAAACAAAAGTTTTTATAGCAGTAAAGAGTTTTATGAATAGACTGCTCTAGAATTAAAACCAAGGTTAGATTTATTTTTACCAGGAACTTTTATTCAATTTATTCCAATAGATCAAATTAAATTGTTACTGACGAAAACATCTCTAAGTCCTGAGTATCAAATCTTCCCAAAACAAACTACTAGACAGATAAAAGAATAAATACCGGTAGCTGTACTAAAAGCGTCCACTAACACATGGACAAATCAAATTCAAAGTCGAAGACACTGAAAAAAGCAATACCGAAAATTTAAAAAATGATTACTTTTAATAAATTTAAAATGGTGAAAATCGAATGGTGACCAGGCAGATCAGAAATACGTATTGCACGCCAGACTGCCAAGCGGCGCGGCATTACGTCTATTTTTACGCTTTGTATTTCTTAAAGATAACAAGTTAAGAACTCTCCGGAAAATATATTTTTCTATGTAAAATTTACTCAGCTTTTGATCTATATCATAAAAAATATACTTTTCGAGATATAAGACGTTTCATAGTTTTTCAAGGTGAACATGAAAAGTTTTGGAACAATTACTTACAACGTTGGAAAACAACTATTAAGGTATTTTTTTAGTTACATTATAGCGCTAACGCGAGTTAGAAATAAGATGATTTGGACCTTGCGTGCCGCGCTGGGAGAGTTACCGCCAAATGCCTTATATGCGATTAAAAATATTGATGATTTATATATAAAGAAATTGAACGTTTAAAGAAACTTAGTAGTGAGCAAGATGAATAAGTCGACACCCCTCTGTGCCATATGATGATATAAGCAATACATCTGATGATGAAAATAAATTTAAAGAAGAAAAAGAGAGCAACGAAAATTGTAAAAGAATTGAGAATAAGTCCGCCAGTTATGAACTCGAGGATAAACTTAATTCTAAATCGTTTACTAATCGAAGGACTTTTTAATGTTGAGACTTCTGAAATTCTATACGGAGATAAACAAGAATACAAGATGAATTATTATTTTGTTAAAAATTATGTTGAAAGTAGTCAAATGGATGACCTGGGTTACAATTATATGGACATTTCAGAAAAAGATTATTTTGACTGCATCGTTTTAAATCATTGCTGAGATACAAACGTCTAGAATCAGAACTACGCCAGCCTATAGAACGACTTATGGAAGAATATGCCAACTGTTTTCATTTGAAAGGGAAAAAATTGGGGACTACGAATTTTATTAGCAATCGGATATTAACTGTTAATGATGTACCGATTTGTACTAAGCCATGCAGATTCCCTCATGCTCTTAAACAGAAACTTGATCGTCAGATACAAAAAATGCAGCAGCCGTATTTTTAGTAGCAAAATCTACGGACAGCCAATGTAACAAGCGGTATAGAGTGGTTATCGATTTTTGCAAATTCAAAGATAAAACAATAAAAGATAAATCTCCATTGCCTAATATATTAGATATAATCGATCAAGTAGGCAGAGCCGAATATTTTTCTGTTTTTGACCTCATACAAGGATTTTGCCGAATCCTATTGCATGAAGCCGACACGCATAAAACAGCTTTTTATTTTTCCAATGGTTTATAGGAATTTACAAAAATACCAATAGGCCTTTCCAATAGCCCCGCCACTTTTCAGCGCTGTGTAGACAAAATATTTGTTAAATAGTTTTATTAAAATTTACTTTAAATATGTTCTATTCTTCTTAGCTTAGATAGCGTATGATTTAATTAGTTTAGTATATTGTTATTGACTTACTTATCAATTGTACCTGATATATGCTGGATGTTAATAAATTCCTTCTTGCACGACAGATGTTGATTTAATCTTAGATCTACACGAAGTATTCGTGACAAATAAAATATAAGTTTAGTTTGTGCTACTCTATGGTTTTCCACTAGCGCCGGTCTGCTATCGACGGTCCCTTCGCCTACTGCTGGTGCAGACTCTCAATCCAGAAACAAGGAGTTATACTATATCTAGTACACAGGGTTTAAGTGTTTTCTACGCACTCAATAGACGATGCTTAAAGAGATATAGCACTTGTACTCGCTATCCAGGTAAAACTTCACTCGCCAGGGTCGTTCCCTGGCTTTTTAATGTCTCGATTGAGGATTCATGGAATAACAGTGCTGTACAAAAGTAAATCAATTGTACGTGTAAGAGAGGTGCTGACTCACAGGCCAAAGCACTCCATCTGGTGTTCAGCGATCGGTTTCGTAATATCGTAATCGATTTAGTACAGCGTCAGTGTGAATGCACGAGTGCAGTCACACGGATGTTATACGTATAAATGATAAAGTAATATGCGTGGATATATGAACATGCGACATTACATAAGTATTTATATTCGTAATTTATTATTATAATAGATAATATATACATAACCCTTATACAAATAACCTTTTACATGTCATACATATAAGTTATGGTCAAATATAACCTGCGAGTACATTTCGAATTGCAATAAAACCATGATAACTCTTGCCTAAATACGGTGTATATGACTATGATCGTTTTACCAGATCTGATATTATAGGTATTAGATAATGCATAATATGCGTATAAACATACACATAATACAACTGTGCTGCTCAACTTAACATCCCTGGCATAGTGTAGATAACAGACGTGACAGATATTTTGAACGTATTTTTTATTAATTTTTAGTACTTTGTATTAAATTTATTAATTTCATGAAATGTTATTGTGAATTATAATACAAAAATCATATAATAAATTGATAACGGAAATTTTGTCAATATTTAATCATATTTATTATTTGGATAAATTTGTAAAATTAAAAGTCTGCGACCCTGATACGACGCATCCCACAAGTAAATCATATTTTGTCATATTTAGTTATAATATACACTCGGTGGTAGTAATTTATGAATATAATTTATGATATATATACGTGTGTGTGTGCATGCATGCAGGCGTGCGTGTATATATATATATATATATATATATATATATATATACTCCGCCCCGTTACAATATATATATATATATGGCCTATGTACAAATACCAATTGCTTCTGCACTTTGCTTCTGCGAGATGCTGATCTTGCTCGTGTGGTCGCTTACCTGCGACGATGCCCCGGTGCTCAGTATGCACTACACCTCTGGGTAGTGCCCGCGGTCGCGGCGGTATTAATAGGAAGAGGAATAGGGACGCTAATCAAATGAACACACTGCCGATTCTAATAAAAAGGCGTTTATTCAATAATGAACTTGTCGTCCGCGTTGCGCGAATTCGCGTCGCGAGAAGGCCGCAAAATATATGACCAGATCAGCGACTGGGGCCAAATGCCTCGCTAGCCGATTGCGCATAAATAAATGAAAATAGAATTCTACTTTCTTATCGCGGTGATCTACGTCGTCCTCTGGCAAGGGAGTCTCTCTCTCGACATTGCCGTGTTGCTGTTGCGGTAGTAGCTGTGGTTGCTGCTAGGACTGTTCTGGCTGCTAGGGCTGTTGTCTTGCTTCTGCTGATATCAATAAACTTTTGGCGCGCGTCTTAACAACTCAACTATTCGCGAGTGCGGTCAAAAGCTAACTCTCTCGAATTTCCCTCAAATTGCGAGTCCTCTAGCGGCCTTCCCGCGCTTCGGCTATCCGCGCTGACGAGCGCGTCTCGCCGCCCGTCATATCCTCCCCCCCCCCCCACCCCTAGAACCAAAACATCACCCCGAGTTTGGTTTGACCATCGTATAGGGACAGGGAGGTGCCAAATAACAAACTCCTCATCTGCAAAAATACACAAAGTAAAATTTATTTATAAAAGGGGGCGCCCATGACGCCACCCGAATGAAGGTAATTAGGGCACCGCGAAGCTCTATTGACCCTCTCGTGGCCGCAGACAAAGCCGCTTCGCTTGGTCGTCCGCACACCATGCGGACGAGCTGGCGATGGTGGAGCGGGCCCCCTGCTGCTGAACCTCTAGCGCCTCCTTCTGGACCTGTAATGGGAACGGCCGGATCGGCGCCTCTTATTGTTAGTCCCTCTGGGGTGCCCTATTGTCGGTCCACCGATGTTCCTCGCGTCCCTGTGCGAGACCTACTGCGCCGCGCGACCGGCGTCGTCCGTCGGTTCACGGGAGGGACGTGCTCCCGATTCCCAGACCGGTCACGCCGAGTAGAGCCACCACCTGCAGAGCGCGTAGGCTTCTCTGGTTGTGGTGTGGTCTCCGAACGCACATCGGTCCGGGGTCGCCTGCACGCCTCTGTCCGGACCCCTCGGGGAACTTCGCCTCTGGCCGCGTTCTTGTCGGCGAGCTGCTTCCATGCCCGGATCTTCTTCAAAGCCGCCTCGACTTCTTTAAGGGCCCGGGTTACGCGGCTCTGCTCCTCTTGAGCACGCCGCCGCCTAGCTTCCTCGCGCGCCCGCGCGATTGCTCCTGGAAGGGGGCACTACCTTCAGGCCCACTCTTTGGCCCTCAGGTCTCCTATGGCGGCGCAACTCATCAATGGCCTTGAGCGCGGCCTTCTCCTTCTCGATCAGCCGCACCCAGGCTTTCGAGCGTTGTCGGAAGGCCGTCCCGTGCTGGCGTACAGCGCTGTCATAGCGCTTAAAGGTCTCCCGCGCCAGCTTGCGAGCCTCCAGGTTCGCCTCGATCGCCTCCTCAATCATTGGCCGTAGTTCGACCCACTCCTTCTCTACCTCGCCTGAGGTAGTATCCGGAGCAGGTGCTGATGGTGCTGGGTCCATCGGCTAGAGGGACTCCAACCGTGCTGAGATGGGCAATCCTGCGAAGCGCAGACGGCGGCGGAGCCACGCCGTCTTATTCCGGCGGTGGTTTGTTGTTAATTTCTGAGACTGACTCGTCTGTCCGCTGCGCAGTGTTGCGGTCCCCCCGCATCCTGCGAGGGGACCGGGTAGAGTCTCTCGCGTTGACGCTCCGCGGTACGCTGAGAAGGTTTCATACTTCGTATTATTTCTCTGTTCATTATCAAAGTCACTTCCGCTCGCACGCAGCATCTGACGCTTCGTAACTCTTCTTACCACATCCATCGGATTTTCATATGATTCCTCTTTGATTGTTCTCCTACGAGTGGATCTCTGATTTATGGACTTCTACCAGTCGACCCAGCTCTGGGTATTGTCGTCCTCGTCCTTCAGATGGTGGTATCAATGCCTTGCGATACTGAATGGCTACTTCTTTTGCCTTAGAAGTAGGGTCCGTCTCTGTCCTCTGTTAGTAGCCCCTTCTTTAGCGTTATATCCCTTTCTCTCTGTCTCGCTGGGAACCTTCATTCCAGAAGAACAGCTACATCAGAGCAATTACCCCTTTAACAGATTACCCAACGAATTGAAAATACTAGACAAAAAATCATATAATACTAAGAAGCTAAAGGATTGGCTGAGCAAGAATGAGTGAAATAAATACAAAATATGAATACAAATAAACGATAGCACAAAAATATAGAATTGATACTAAACTCAAATAAAATAGAATGATAAGAGAAAAAGTGAAATAAAAGGTTTAAAATAATATGTTTTAAAATCGAATAAAATTATATATAAACAACTGTGTTATAAATCATTATAAACAATAGCATATATTATATATAATACAATAACAATAACATTTATTATATATAATGGTAAAAATGGCTACTTTTTATATTATTTAACAAAATTTATTTCACACTTGGTCATAAAAAAGAAAAAATATAACAGAAATATAAAATTAAAAAAAAACAAATTTTATTGAAATTCAGTAAAAAAAGGTGGTATACAAATTTTGCTTAACCCATTAACGCCCAAGCAGCGAAAATACTTATGAACTTTTCGTCGACTTTATTTTGTACATTATTAGACTGAAAAAAATTTGTATCACCACTATTTCTACGCAAAATTTAATGTTCTTTCAGATTCCGGGGTCAAAATTTGGATAAGACATCAAGAAAAAAAATATGGCCGATTTAAACATAAAAAATAAGAAAATTTTCGAAAAAATTTTTTTTTGAATTTCTTAGGTATATTGTCGGAAGTAATTCATGTTCTAATCATGATCAGGGGTGATCACGATACTTGAAGTTTAACATAAAATTTTTACACAATGATTGGATTACTACATTTTACAAAATGGCGGCCAGAACGTAAAAATTTTATAAAAACTTTAACTATCTTTTTTCTCGGAATATATTGAGTTTAGCAAAAATTATCTAAGAATAAAAATGTCTTAGATTTAATCATAGAATACTCTTAATTTTTTTCAGAATTTTCAGAAATGATTTTTGTTTTTAAAAAATCACAAAAAATTGAAATTTGGAAAACAAATTTTTTTAATTCTGAAAAAATTTAAGAGTATTCTATGATTAAATCTAATACATTTTTATTCTTAGATGATTTTCGCTAAACTCGATATTTTTTGAAGAAAAAAAATTGTTGAATATAAAATTGCTCATTCCACTCTTTGTAATCATTTCATCATCATTTTCACATGATGTATCCATCTCATACACTCCGAGATAAGAAGCGGCACGTCTCTTACGTTTTTGCGACATAAAAAAATATATTAATTCTGAAGACAACTTATATTTTAGAATGATCTCTGAACAATGAATTTGTTGGTATGTCTATACAAATATATCTTTTTTATAGCTGCAAGAAATCTTTTTAAAATGTCGCAACAATACAATTGATAGATAATTGAATTAATAATTATTATATCAAATGGTTTTTACTCAGTTAACAGCAAACATATATTGTAAGTGTCAGCAAAAAATAAAAAGAAAATTACGAAAAAGTATTAATAATTATAGCTGTTTTTTTTACGCTGTAAGTGGAATATGCATTTTTACATTCGACAATTTTTTTTCTTCAAAAAATATTGAGTTTAGCGACAATCATCTAAGAATAAAAATGTATTAGATTTAATCATAGAATACTCATAAATATTTTCAGAATTAAAATATTTTTTTTCCAAATTTCAATTTTTTGTGATTTTTTAAAAACAAAAATCGTTTCTGAAAATTCTGAAAAAATTCAAGAGTATTCTATGATTAAATCTAAGACATTTTTATTCTTAGATAATTTTTGCTAAACTCAATATTTTTTGAAGAAAAAAGATAGTTAAAGTTTTTATAAAATTTTTACGTTCTGGTCGCCATTTTGTAAAATGGAGTAATCCAATCATTGTGTAAAAATTTTATGTTAAACTTCAAGTATCGTGATCACCCCTGATCATGATTAGAACATGAATTACTTCCAACAACATACCTAAACAAAATTCAAAAAAAAATTTTTTTTGAAAATTTTTTTATTTTTTGTTTTAATCGGCCATATTTTTTTTCTTGATGTCTTATCCAAATTTTGACCCCGGATTCTGAAAGAACATTAAATTTTGCGTAGAAATAGTGGTGATACAAATTTTTTTCAGTCCAATAATGTACGAAATAAAGTCGACGAAAAGTTCGTAAATATTTTTGCCGCTTGGGCGTTAATGGGTTAAAACTTTACCAACAAATTTCTTTTTTAAATATTTGACTTCAGAATCGTATTCTACGGAAAATTTCCTATAAAAATAAGAAATAAAAAAAATTCGATTTTTTGAAGATTCAAAGGTGGTTTGTCTCCTTAATTGTAGTTATTATGTTGATTTTGTTCATCTGGACCTGCAAACAGGAAGTTATCTTCTTCTGCAGATTTTGCTGTCGACAAATGTTTCTATGTAACTCTGGATATGAATATATATTGTAACGGGTTGAGACTGTCTTCGAGAGGAGGAAAACAAAAAAGGAGACACCAGGACCGAGAATCGATTCGGGGCACCCGAGATCTCTAGGCGCACGCTCTATCCATTTAGCCAATGCCACCTTATTCCATCACTCTTGTTCCTGCTCTGATTACCGGCACAGCTAGGACTTGAACCTCGTTACAACCCCCCCCCCCCCCCCCCCCGCTAGAGTCGGATTATCGTCCCGATTTCGACTCTAAGCCTTCGAAAGTTCGGTACTGCAGGAACTCTTCTTTGCCGACTAGCTCTTCAACGATGTCTCCATTCTCGTACATCCCCGCACCCCTGCACGCTTTTTCCGACGCATATCGTACTTCACTGTTCCACTTCTTCCCTCATCTGCGTATTACGTCACGCAGAAGACGAGCCACAGGGAGATTCTCTGGATCTCAGGTGGGGGTTTCTTGATTCTTCTCCTGCTTCCTAACGTTCTTCTGGAAGGTGCGACCAGGTAAAGAATCTGCTTTATGCACTCCTGTTGGTTATTCAGTTACGCGCCATTATTCCGTCACTCTCGCTCCTGCTCCGATTACCGGCATAACGAGGAGTTGAACCTCGTTACAATATATATTTATATATATATATATATATATATGTGTGTGTGTTTTTTTTTCCTTATAGAGTAAGAGGTTAAGGGCAAATCCATTATGGACGATATGGCACCGACTGGTACCACCTGTGTGGAACTCTCACCCACTAAACCCTTAGTTTACCGTTAGCTTTTGAGTTCCAACAGCAACCGAATCCTCTCCGTCCTCCTTACCGACCCTAAGTAAGTTGGACCTGGCTCTTTCTCCAATAAGCCCCCCCCCGCGGTAACACCGTTTGAGTATTGCTTCGCGGGAGAACTTTGGGCTACCGCCCTCGTCTGTTGATGTGGTCGTCATCACGTTTTCCGCTGCCGTCTACTTGTTACCGCATCGTCCGGTCGTCTGTTTCTTACTGCATCTCACGTCTTCTTCTTCTTTTTTCTTCGTCCTTTCGGACCTTCTTAAGGATGTCTGCAACAAAATTGTTTATTGCGCTCCATCCGTCGGCCGAAGTCATCATGGCTACCATAATAGACTCAGGCGTTACTCTGGTCTGTAGGTAGCACTCAAGTTATTCTCGTTCCTGTTCATAGCGTGGACATTCACTGAACACATGCTCAGCGTTCTCGATTACATTCAAGCACGACGGGCAATCCGGGCAATCCTCCAATTTAAATCGGTGCAGATACGCCCGGTAGCATCCATGTCCACTCAGAAACTGCGTTAGGTAGAAATTTACTTCCCCATGTCTTCTTTTTGTCCAGTTTTCTACACTTGGTATGAGGCGGTGTGTCCACCGTCCCTTACTACTAGAGTCCCATCGCTTTTGCCACTCCGTCATTGTTACTTTCCTAGCGGCATCCCAGATTTCTATCTTGGTTTTGCCGCTGTCTCGTCTTTTTCCTTCGTCGATTGATTTTCTCTCCCTTGCTAATAGGTCTATCGGCGGGAGACCGGCAATAACGCAGACCGCCTCGTCCGATACCGTACGGTAAGCAGACGCGACCCTAAGTGCATTTCGCCTGTGCACTGAGGAGAGCTTTCGTCCATATGCCTTCACCAGTACAGCGTCTGCCCATATCGGGGCTCCATACAACATGATTGATGTACTAACGCTTGTGTATGTGTGTGTGTGCGTGTGTGTATGCGTATGCGTGTGTGTGTGTGCGTGTGTGTGCGCGCACGTGTGTATATGTGTGTGAGCATATATATACACACGCTATAAGACAAATAACAACTTGGAGTCGGCTCAAAAGTTTTTACAACGTACATTTGACAGGAATTGCCTTTTAAAATCTTACAGGGTTGCCACTACAAAATTTTGAGAAACATAAAAGGATCGTGAGATAGGACGTTCTTTAACGGACTCGCCAGATAGGCCTTCTTGAACCGGATTCCCAGATAAAGCGTTATTCCCCTTAACCGTCAATTTGCTGTCACCCTGTCTTTCTATGCCTTCTTTCGCTCCAGCATGGCAGCGAAGATAAAGATAGGAAAATTCCAAACCTCCGAGCATGTCTAACCTACTGCAGGAAGCAAAGGCTCGAGCCCCAGACCACCAGGGGCTTATTATCATCAACAAGCTGCTTCCTTCGGAACTTCATAAGCTGCACGGTCACTTACTCGAATAATTCTCATTGAGTCGATGTATGCAGTCAATGTATTGAGTACATGAATTCTAAGGACGGTTGAGATTATCAACATATTGAGTACACAGAGTGAGGATGAACTGTATGAGTATCTTTGGTCTTAAAGAGTTTTATCTTGTTGCTGAGAACAGTTTCCGAGTAGAATGAGTTTCTACCTTGACCTTAATCGATAACTAACGAGCATTACCTAACCTCTAATTCTAACTAATCGAGTGAGTGATGAGTGCTAACTCTGGTGTTTGAAGTAGCTCTGGCTGCTGCTATAAGTGTAACATGTGATCTTGTCTAAAGGTCCTTCTCATCATATGAGTCTATCTGATACGGCCATGTCGAGGAATCCTCGTTCAATCAGTCTGGTCCATGTCACCATTTAATGTGGGATTCCAATTGAGAAGATTCCGTGAAGCACAATCAGCTAACTATTTCGGACCAGGGATGAGTATCCACTGAACAGTCTATTATCCGATTTCATTGGATATTCATGAGAGTGAGTATCCAACTCATACTTTGTAAATAATACGGCCGCTGCCAACTCGAATCGTGAAATTATGAGTCGTTTGAGTGGTGCCACTTTAGTTATTGAGAGTAAAATTATATCTCTATTCCACAGCTTTTCTAATATATTAAGATATATTAGAGAACTCGTGGAATTGAGATTTCATCCACTTGAGCGAGATCTCTATGGTGTGCTGTTACCTTTTCTTATGAGAACTTGAGTAGCCATCGTTCTTATAGAGGGATCATTATATAATCACTTTTGAGACTATATACCTAAGGGATCAAATAGTTAAACAACTTGCAAAAGAATTATTCCTTTTTGTGAATGGTTCTTGAGTGAACGTAAGTTAGTCGTTGAAAGTAGAACCTGGCGGCTCTCACTCAGGGACATGCCAATTATTAGTGATATTGAACTGGAAATATCTCACAGGTGAGAGCAGAGGTAGCTCACGTCATCTATCTAAAACAAAATTTACTAGTTTGTGGTAAAAACAAGCTCTCAGATTCAAAGTCATCGTTAGATAAAAAGAAAATCGTAAAAGTTAGGTAAGTGGTGAAAGCATACTCCAGGTTCAAGATTACCAGTTTTATTTATTTTGTTTTTTATAGAAGTAGTGAGAGTCTCATCCTTCGCTCTCCTTTGTAAGGTACAGCCAATCAACTTTACTTCTATATTGACTTCTTTTTTATTTTCAACCCACTTACTTTAAAAAAAAAAAATACAACTAAAATTCTTTAAAATCTAATTTGCGGCCCTTGACACCTGCTAACTTCGATGGGCAGGTGGCTTTGCGCTTTCAGGGATCCTCAGGATAGTATTTACGTGGTGTGCGCTTCTTAGCAGCAGAGCGCACCTGAGAGCGTATAGGAAAATTTTCTTTCTCCCCCTCGTCACTCGATAGTACGCTTTGCTGACGAGGAGGGCACATCATCGCCAGCTTCCATACAACAATGCCGCCGCTGCTAGAGAGGAAGAGGTTGCCTTCCAAGAGAGCTTACTTCTCAGGTACCTCTTCCTTCGACGATGGGAGAAGGGGAACGGGATTTATCTGGAGCAGAGCCCTCTTCACAAGGACAGTCGTCGTCAACAGGCTCGTGTCTGCCCCTATCTCACATAGTAGATCAGTGATCGACGCGGGTTGGGGGGAAGGGGGCAACGAGAAAGGAGAGCCTTTCTCCGAGCTCGTCGTAGTCACTGTCTCTTTGTCGTCGTTGTCGTGTGTTAACTGTGAAAAAATGTGAAAAATTATATAATTATTGATAAAAAATATATGTATTACACTAATACTTATATCAAATGGTGGCAGAGGTAGCTCCATTACGAGCTTAGTCCCCTACAGACGAGAATCGTAAAGATGGTCTGGTAGGCTGGAAAAATAAAATATCTCGTAGCTCTTACTCTCAGGGCAGTTAGACGAATAATGACCGTTCCCCGCTCCACGATTTCTTTTATAAGGCGAGTAGCCGAGAACTTGGACTTGAAATTGGACAGCGATATCGGATATTACGAGTACGACAAGTAGTTTCGAATCTCCATACGCGATACCGGGTACCACTAATTCGACGAACAGTCTCATACCTGTGTGTGACGTAAGCTATAACGTTCGATATCTGAAAATCATCTTTCGTCATCTTTCTCATCTTTTAGCTTCATTTTCTATCTCGCTATCTATGATAACTATGGGAAAGCTATATTTATAAAAATTTTAAATTTTAAAGTTAGAAAATCGTTTTTTAAATTCAGACAAATCGTGTTAGTACGTCTCTGCACCTTCTATAGAGTGACGCAGTTTGTACATGAAAATAATGAAGCACTGCCAACTCTTTGGCATATAGCTTTCTTTAACATTATATGTATTTCTTTAATATCGGAATTGTTTTCAATTCATATATAATTCTATCGAGTTTTTGTACTTTTTGTTTGATAGATAAATACTAATATATTAGTAAAAAACAGGGTGAGAAAAACATATTGAAGCTTAATATTTTTGAACCTAACTGCATTCATAAACAACTCAAAAATAGGAACCATGTGCTATATAATACTAACTAAATTTAAAATTTGCACTTTATTATTGCTTTTTTACTCCAGTTATCTTGTCACTATTTAAATTTAAAATTTAAACAGTAAGTGCTTAATGTTGTAACAGTAAATGTTAAAAATACTAGTTCAACTAGCACATAGCAAATATTTTAAAACATAGCTGGTTGCATATTCTAGCCTATACCGATTATCGTAGGGCGTAACATTTGTATGATGTACTGTCAAATATGAACATATAGGGAAGTGGAGGGGACGTGGAGGGGTAAGTGGAGGGAAGTGGGGTGGAGTGGAGGGATGTACCGGGGTAAGTGGAGCGGAGGTGGAGGAAAGTAGAGGGGTGGAGGGAAATGGAGGCATGTGGAGAGAACTGGAGGGGGGTGGAGGGGGATAAAGGGGCAAATCATGAAAAAATAACGTAAATTTTGAAATAATTTAACGTTATTAAGTGAAGAGGATTAAAACTGAAATCATGCTGACAACTATATAATATAGGGGTAGGGATATATTTATTTATTTATTTATATATCTCTCTACCCCCTCCACTTTCCTCCACTTCCTCTCCATTTCCCAATATGTTCATATTTGAAGGATCATCATACAAATGTTACATCATGCAATTATTGGTATAAGCTAGAATATGCAACAGCTTTCATATTTCAACATATTTGATATTTTTTGTAAAGTCATTTAATATTTCTCTAGAGTCGATTGTTCTCAATGGAATCAAAACTTCTCTGCGTTATCGGGCTTGAGACCATTATACTTTTTCTTCGTAAATAGTAAAATATAGCCACATTAACGGTATCCATTCCTAATTACATTAAGAAGTGAGACTTAACGGATAAGATGAAATTAATGACGAATTTTAAGAACCCAAACAAATATAGTAAGTTAGTGGATTCTGAAAGTTTTGTGAGAACTCCCAAAGCTAATGGATTGGTATATATTGAAGTCGCCAAGTGACGTCGTACGACGATATGACATTTAGCTATTCCAATTGTTTGCTGATAAAGAGAATATTCGACGTTACATCATGCATATTTTAGATTATATAATGATCGCTATGTAGTAAAGATTTGATATTTTTTGTAAAATTTGAATTTTAGATAACTGTTTTCTACACCAGCCAAGAGGTAAAGTCAGAAGCATAGTGTATTAGAGTCATAATACAATGTACTTCAGGTGCGTTGATTTTTGTTTTGTTTTTCTTATTTTATTGCATAAAAATCACCAATAATTTGATATAATTTAATAATATGATCGAATTATATAAAATTATGGTTAGTGTCAAAAATGAATTTTGTTCTAAAGCTCGTGCATTTATAAACAAAATGATTATCACTGATTCATTTCTTAGCAATTAGAGCACATTTGTCATCTTCACCATCTTTTATATATACAGTTTCATGACATAATGATCCTTCGCAATATATTCTCTCAATTATAGGAGCATTTAGTGCAGCTTCATATTCATATAAGGCTAATCATGAGATGGTTCTGTAACGATTTTATCTTCATTTGTTAATTCGTCATCTGATTCATCTGAAGATATTTCGTCCTCTTCCATTTTTTTATAATAATAATAGCTTTATTGTTTTTATACATTAAGTATTTTACAATATTTTCTTAATTAACAATATAAAACATTTGTGTGCATTAATACGCATCCTTTTTTTTTGCTTTTTTTTTTTTTTTTTTCTTTTTCTTTTATCTCTTCTTCTAATCTTCCTTCTTCCTCCTTTCCTCTCTCATCTCTTCTTCCCTCCTCTCTTCCTCTCTCACCCTTCTGATCCTTCCCTCCTCCTCCTTCCACTCGTACATTATTCCATCCACCCTCACTTTGAAGTCCCCGTTCTTTAGAAGCTCCCCATTCCTTTTCGCTTCCTCTCTCCTTCTCTCTCTTATCCCCATGGCTTCTTTTTTTGCCTTTCTCTCCTCCCAACTCATCCACTGTTCTAATCTCACCTTTCCCCCTTCATTTATTTCATCTCTCCTCTTCCATATCTTCTCCATTTCCTCTTCTGCCGCGAATATTATCTTTTTTGTGTCCTGGTTTGCCGTCTCCTCCAACTCCCAACTCGTTCCCTCCAGGATCTCATCTAGCCAGTCCTGCAGCACCTCCTTCTCGCTCCAGTTAGTCCCTTTATGTATTATCACACCTCTCTCTCCTACTTTGCTCCTCCCTCCTTCCGTCCTCTTTCTCTTGTTGTTCACGATCCTAACCTCACTTTTTACATTTATCCTTTCCCTTTCAATCCCTTTTCTCTCCTCTCTCCTCATTTTACCTTCCAATTTTTCTATCATTCCTTTTAATTCTTTTACTGTTCTTTGCACCTTCTCCCTCTCTCTCCTTTCCTCACTCAGTTTACCTTTCAATATTTCTACGTCTCCTTCTATGTCCATCATCTTTCTCTCCGCCGCTTCTCTTCTCTCTCTCTCCAGTTGTAGCTTCACCTTCCACTCTTTCATCTCCTCTCTCATATCCCGCATCTCTCTCTCCACTCTTCTCTCGTGCTTCGACATCTCTCCCTCCTACTTTTTTGTCGCCTTCGGTTCTTTATCTTTTTTCTCACTTCTGCCTTTACACGCTCTCTGATTCCCTGCTATAACCTCTCTACTCACCTCACCATGTGCTCTCCTTTCTGTTCTTCTCGTTCCTCTTTTTTCTCCCTGTTCCCTCCGTCTAGTTCCTCCTAGGGGACTTTCCCTAGACTTCCCCGCATGCTTTGCGCGCGCTTTTCAAATCTCCTTTCTGCTTCGTCCTATCTTTTCCTTACTTTCTTGCCTTCCCCTTCTTTATTCTTGCTGTCTTTCTTTATTTTTCCTCTTCCATATCGTGCTATAGAGTTTCCCCACTTGCGTTCTTCTCCCTCCGACTGTCTCCTGCCACTTTTTCCCCTCTATCTTCGTCTCCACACATTCTTCGAATACATGTTTAAGCGTCTCCTCCTCACTCCCACATAGCCTGCATACCCTTTCTTCTTCCTTCTTCCAGTATTTATTCCCTCTTGTCTCACACCCTAATCTGAACCTTGCCGTAACGTTGAGCGCTCCTCTTCTGTGTTCTCCCACTTCCATCAGGTACTTTGGTATTTCTCCCTGCTCCAACATTACCTCCCTTATCTCACCCGCATATCTGGACTCCTTTATTTCCTCTCTCCACTTCTGCCATTGTGTGTCTTTGTTTATCCTTTCTATTTCCTCCTCCACTCCCTCTTCCTCCTCCATTCTTCTCGTATACTCCTCCACCGATATCCCGCACTTCTCCAATTCCATTCTTCTCACGTCCTTCCCTCTACCCTTCCATTCTCTTCTTTCTCCCTCTCTCTTCAGCAGCCTCCAGCATTCTCCTAGCAAAGTACTTTCTTTTGCTCTCCTCAGTTTCCTTTCAAACCTAACCGCCCTTTTCCTTGTCCTTGTCTCTAATTTGAACCTTTTCGTCTCCCAATGAATCACATGTGCCGGCGTTGTCCTGTCTAGGTGCAGCACCCATTTGATGTACTTTCTCTGTATATTCTCTAAATCCTCCTGCCCTTTCCAACCCCATATCTCCGCCCCGTATTCTATTACGCTCTGTACTAGAGCGTCGAACAGCTTCATTCTCATCTTCCAGCTGTCCTTGAACGTTGCCTCTCCTAGGCCCCACAGGGTGCTTATCAGCGCATTTGCCCTTCCTTTCACCTTCTTCACCTGTTCTTCCTCTTTCCCATTTTCTTTCATCGTGTAACCCAAATATTCAAATGTTTTCACCACCTCTATCTCCCTTCCATCCCATTCAAATTTCTCTTCCCTCCTCCTTCTTCCTCCGTTTCTAAAAATCATGATCTTCGTTTTCTCTGTGTTTAGCTCCAAACCCTTTCTTTTGATGTATCCTTTGAATCTTCTTAGCATTTGTTTCAACCCGCTCACGTTTGTTGCTAGCATTACTACGTCATCTGCATATGAGATTGACCATACTTTCCTTCTCCCTAGTATTATCCCTCCTTCTTGTACCTTTCCCATCTCTCCTTCCAAGTCCGCCATTGCCACGTTAAACAGCAGTGGACTCAGCGGGCATAACGGTCTCACTCCCTTCTGCGTCTCAAAACTGCCTACATTCCTTTCCCCTATCCTTACTTCACACTCAGTCTTCTCATAAATTTCCTTTACCCTTTCCCTTATCCTTCTATTCACTCCCAGCTTCCTCATCATCTTCCACACTTCTTCCCTGTTTACTTTGTCAAAGGCTGCTTTCATATCCGCGAAGCACGCGTATACCTTCCCTCCTTTCTTCCTTAGCTCTTGCTCTACCGCCTTGTTTACCACGTATATAGCGTCCGTTGTACCTCTCCCTCTTCTGAATCCCATCTGCGTGTCGCTTAACTTTTCCTCTTCTTCCAGTTTCTTCTCCAATCTTCCCTTTATCAGTTCCGCATATATTTTGTATCCTGTGTCCATTAGTGTAATTCCTCTGTAGTTCTTACACTCCCCCTTATCTCCTTTCTTATAAATTGGCGTGACTATCCCTCTCCTCCACTCTTCTGGCAGTCCTCCTCCTTTCCAAATTTTTCCTAGTATCTCCGTTAGTTCCTCTACAATCTTTTCTCCTCCCTGCTTCCATGCCTCATTCTGGATTTCATCCTCTCCTGGTGCTTTCTTTTCCTTTAACTTCTTGATTATTTCCCTTACTTCCTCTACTTCTATCTCTCTCTCCTCTTCTTCCTCTTCTTCCCCCGACTCTTCCTCATTATCTCTCCTTCTTTCCTGCGTTTCTCTCTCTCCCAGTTGCCCTTTAAAAAACTCTAACCAGCTCTTATCTTCTATCCCTTTATCTATCTGCTCCCTTTTTCCTTTCCTTCTCCTTTTCACCATTCTCCAGAACTTTTTTCCTGACCTATCCTCCTTTGCCTCCCTTAGCTCTTTTTTCATCCCTTCCTCCTTTTTTTTCCTATACATGTTCCTTAACTCTCTTTTCGCCTGCATGAACCTGTCTTTTCCCCACCTATTTATCCCTTTTTTTGCCCTTTTCATTTCTGCCCTCTTCTTCCTGCAATCTTCATCCCACCATCTGCTGTCATCTCTCCTTTTTCTTCTCCCCCTCTTTGTTTGGATCGCGTTTCTTATTTTTATCTTTAAATCCCTCCATGTTTTTGCTTCCCCCCCTTTATCTAGCCAGCCTCTATACTCCCTGCTGGCCTCCTCTGTCCACACTGTTCTTTTCATTTCCTCTTCCCACTCTTCCGAACTTTTCCCTGTCTCTATTTCCACTTCCAGTGCTCCATGATCTGACTCCATTCTATCTACTACTTTCATTGACGTTACCTTTCTCCTGCCTTCCTCATTTACTATCCCATAGTCTATTACCGAGCACCCCATTCCCCCCACGTACGTGAGTTCCCCTTCCTCATCCCCTTCTGTACTTCCATTTAGGATTGAAAGCCCCCACTCTTTTAACCTATTTAGCAGCTCTTCGCCCTCTCTGTTCACTACTCTATCCTTTGACTCCCTCCTTTCCTCCACTCCCTTTTCGTCTAAAAAACCTCCCTCTTGCCCTGTTCTCGCGTTCAGGTCTCCACACCAGAGTATCTTTTCCCCTCCCGCTCTTTCTATCATCTCCTCTATTTCTTCATAGTTCCTCTCCTTCTCCTCCCTCATGTAAGTCGAACCTATTCACCACTTTTCCCCTTTCATAGTGCATTTGCCTCCTATGACTTCTCCAGATCTTCCTCTCAACCATTCAACTTTGTCCTCTTTCCTATCCTTCCTGACTGCCATTACCATTCCTCCCTTTAATCTCCCTCTGCTCCCCCCCTTTTTCGCCTCTCTTACCTCTGTTTCGAATCCCTTCATTCTCCTCCTTATTCCTTCCTCCTCACCGCACTCTGCCCATGTTTCCTGTAGACAAATGACGTCGAATCCTAGTATGTATCTCCATCCTTCCTCTTCTATTCCTTTCAGTCCTGCCACATTCCAGCTCAAAACCCTCAAATTCTCCTTTTTATTCCTTTTTCCCCTTTCATCCCTTTTCTCCTTCTCACCTCCATCTTGCCTCCCCCTCTCGAAAAAGCCTATCCTCTCTTTCGTTCCAAAAGTATGTCATGTCTCCTACCGTTAACTTGTTTCTTCCTACTTTCACTGGTTTTCCTTCTCTTCTCCATTCTCTTGCGAGCCCGTTCAATCTTTCTCTATTTCTCCTCTCTCGCCACGTCAAATCGTGGTCGATGAAGCAGTCTGTCCCCTTCAACTTGCTCTTTTCCTCCATCATTTTCTCTTTCTCCTCTCTATTTTCACATTCCACTCCTATTTTACTCTTACCTTTTCCTCTGATGACCCACGTCCTTTTCACCTTTACCGTAATCCCCAGCTTCTCCTCTACCCATTCTTCCACCTTCGCTTTGTCCCATTTTCCTTCTTTCAGACCTGATACCACCACATTGTTCCTTTTCCTTTCTCTCTCCCCTTCCTCAATTCTCCACTCTAGCTCTTTCAGTTGCTTCTTCTCTTGCTCCCTTTCCTCTGACCCCTTTTCCCCTCTCTGGTCTCCTCCTTCTGTCTGCCTAGTTTTCGCCTCTTCCTTCATTTTCTTTATCTTCTCCTCCATTTCTCTTTCTCGCTCTTCCCTCTTTCTCCTCTCCTCCTCGTTTGCCCTCTTCATCTCCTCCTCCGCCCTTGTCCTCTCCCTCTTCTCCTCCTGCACTAGACTTCTCACCTCCTCCAACTTCTTATTCATCCTTTCTTCCGTTTCTATCCATTTTCTCTCCCATTCTGCCCTGTCCTTTCTCCTTTCCTCCTTCTCCTCCTCCAGGGTCTTCAGGATCCTTTCCAATGTTCCTTGAAATTTCTCCATCTCCCCCTCTTTCTCGAAAATAGAAAAATGGCCATATAAAAAAAGTAATGAAATAATAAAAAAATAAATGTTTTCCTTGTATTTAGAAATCAAAAATCGATATGCATGTCATCTTTGACTGATATTGACTGAGCAGTTTCAGAAATATCACGGTATATATACACACACATACACACACATCCATACGGACATTTCCTAAAAACACATAATCCGAACTTCTAACATCTAAAAACATGTTTCTATAAAGTTTTAGCGAAACTGAAAATTTTACTATTACAAAGCTTTATCTAGGAGGAAGCAATATAGTATATAGAACAAATGGAAGAGGACGAAATATCTTCAGATGATTGACATCATGAATTTTCAAATGTAGATAAAATGGTTATGGGTGAATAACCATCTCCTAATGAACCATATACAGATGTAGACTTCAAATGTTTAATCTCACAAAACAATAAAGTCATACATATACGTAATTGCTTTCATTTAAAAATTAGAAATTAAAATTAAGGGGTTGGCGAGCGGGAGAGCAGGGGAAACCCCCTTTTATTATTATATTTATATTACTAGTGACATTTAGCGCGCTACGCGCGCACAACATTATGATCTATAATATAAGAACTAAATATAGAAATAAATAATTAAAATAATTAAATTTTTAATTATTTAATATATTATAGATTATGCTGTAATAAATAATGCTTCTCTATTCATATTATAGTATATCTTACAAATATAATTCTTTATAAACGAAGTTCTTAACCTGTAAGTTTTCTCTACGATGGTCACCTAAGTATATTTTAAGTGAATCCCATGATCTAACTCTAGACATTGCTACATACAATTGTCCATGATTAAAAACATCTCTACGAAGGTCAATGGCAATTCTTTGGAATGTTTGCCCTTGTGATTTATTAATTGTCATCGCAAAAGCTAACTTAATTGGAAATTGTCTTCTTTTAAAAGAGAAAGGATATTCATTTTCACAATATAATGTGATACGATTCAAAAATACGATATCGTTAAATTTGTCGCCTGTTAGAATTTTGCATTTCAATAAATGATTCGAAAAATCTATTACTCGCAATCGAGTACCATTGCACAATCCTTCATTAATACTTATATTCCTGATAAGCATTACAATGCAATCTTTTCGCAGACGTAATTCATGTGGAGGTAAACTGGATGGATTTAAAGTATTTAAATATTCTGGTAAAATGACTTCATCTAATGCTCCGTTATTACAGTTCTCAGTACTATCAATGCCAGTATATACGCGTTCTGAATTGATGTCCAAAAGATCAGTAACTTCTTTATTAATCGCATCAACATCAATATTCCGTGCGGATAAAATAGCACAATTGCCCATTTCTTCAAATTTTTTCTCTGCTATAAAATTACCGAATACAATTTGAGCAATATCATTGTTGGGTTCCATAACGCAATGTTGTGGAAGAGTTAAATTATCATCTGCATCATTCAAAGTTCCATCGCCAACTAATAACAAAAAATTAGCAAAATCAACTTCATTGTGTAAAACTTTCATATTAGTAGAGAGATTATATTTTGTGAAATGATTCCATAAATCGCTATATTTAATAGAAAGGCTTAGCGTTTCACTTCTCGTTCCTCTAACTTTAATGGGCAGGAGTTGTCTAAAATCACCACCTAAAATAATAATTTTCCCGCCAAAGGGTAAATCATTGTTCATGATAGATTGTAATGTTCTATTGACTATTTCTAAGGCATATTTAGGAGCCATAGGGGCTTCATCCCAAACAAAAACTTTAGTTTCTTTTAGAAAAAGAGCTTCTTTAGACTGCATTTTAATATTTGACGATGAATCTTTGTATAAAGGAACTGGTAGACCAAATGTTTTATGTACTGTCCTACCATTTGGAAGTAAAGTCGCAGCAATACCCGTGAATGCCATTGAGGAAACTCTAATATTTTTGGCTGACAATAAATTGTAGACAGTAGTGTAAATAAAAGTTTTTCCAGATCCTCCTGGGCCATTGATATATATATACAATTATTATTACTATATTGATCAATTTCAGCAGCTTGCAAAATAGTATCAACTATTTGCTTTTGTTGTTCATTTAATTGTCTATATTGTCGTTGGCCAATTTCTAACATTTGCTCCAATGGAACGTTGCTCGTTTCAGGTAACATATTTGTGTCTATAACTGTTTGCTCCATAGAGGGAAAATCTGATAAACTTCGACCTTCATTGCATAGTAAAGTATTAATATCGGCATAAGCAAGTTGGTGACTAATATTAATGCAATGTGTGCGCGAAAAATCTTCGGACATAGCATTTTTATATTTATTCCATAAATCTTCAGGATGGAGTGGATTACAATGTATCAGAATTCTAGCAAATAAGCGGCGAAGTCTTTGTGGCATCATCCAAACTGTTGCTTCTTCCATTGCTCTTGCCCACTCTTCATCGTCTTCTATTAGACCTAAAGCTAAACAGGCTGCTGTAAACGTTGGTTGTATAACTCCATCAACTGTTTTTAAATCATCAAAGCTTGTAGCTCCTCTGACATGTAATAGCAATACACGTAGATGAAATAACTCTATTTGAGTAGGGCTAACTGAATACATACGACCAATGCAATTGAAATGCTTTCTTCGAGTAACCCATTTAGAAACTGTTACACCATCAACCTTTTCCTTTTTATAAGTGAAAAATGTTGGAATATCCTTATAAAAATATTGTCGTGCATCAACATTTTCCAGATTCAATTTAAAGTAATCAAGCAACATACTACTTGCTTGTGCTAAGTTTTGAGGAATGCCATTTGTATCATTAGAAATTATCACACTATGTAGATTTGGTAAGTGTACTGGCATTCGAACAATAGCATGACTTTTATCTTGTAACGCTTTACTAAATATTCGATAACATGCTTCGACTGGACCAACATATCGAGTTTCAATAAAATCTTTTATTTCATCGTGATTAATAATTCCTTCATTATTACTTTCTCCAATAATTACATTAGCTGCATCATGACCTTTGTAAACATATTTATATAAGTATTTAACTGATCGAATACTTGTCACAATTTCTACATTTATATGACAATTAAATATTTCTAATAGTTTCGGGCAATGCGGTACTATCCATCTGTTATCAACTTGGTGACCATTTGGTAACTGAATGGAAACACCATTGTTACTTCTGCGGTAATTGGGATAACCATTTTCGTCCATATTCGTTTCATTCAGGAACTGCTTAGGAAATTTTTTTGAGCATTTATTATCTACCATACACCAGCTACCGCACGGTCCATGTATCATATTTTTCAAAACTATTTCATGTAATCGAGGGTTTTCGTTAACATCTGGGATTTCAGCTGATATGAATTTATCAACAATATTAGGAGTAGTTATTTTATAGGCATGTTTTAAAGTAATTAATAAATGCATATGTGGCAAACCTCTTTTTTGGAACTCTATGACGTAAACATAACATGCAACATCTCCAAAAAAATTTTTCTTTACGACCAAATCAAGCAAACGATCTTTCTTGAGATGAAATACTCGAGCTACAATATCGGGCCTATCACATGCTTGTTGACCAGGTAATAGATTTTCTTCGATTTCTGGCCATTTTGGATTACATGTCATAGTAAGAAAAATATCTGATTTACCTTTGTTATTTACTAAAGCCATGGCATCTTGATAGCATTGTTGCATATGGCGAGGCGAACCAATAAATGTGGATGGCAAAATTATAGTTTTTCCTACTTGTCCATTAATGTCATTAGCTGAATTTTGTAAGTAATCATGTAAACCTTGATAAGTATCAGCTTTTAATTCTTTTTGGTGGTCTTTACAAAATTGGATTCTGTCTTTTTCAATTTTCACATAGGAGTCAACGACCCATTGCTGAAATAATCTGCGACCCAACAGGAGAGGATTAAACGTCAATGGTCTAATAGCAATTTTATATTTAGTGTAAGCCATTCGCGTTACACGTCGATTATTATCATTGTTATTAGTGCGAATTCGTTCCAGATCTCGGTGCCAGCCTAACGTCCCATAAGGATAAAAAATAGGATATATCCACGGTTCAACATTAGGATCCATTGAACTGACACATTGTAATGCTTTGTTATGTGTGTTTCTGATTGTTACGTATGATTCAGGAATTTCTCCATCGACAGTGGTCGAGAAAATTGCAGCTACCTCGTTTGTTCTTTGAAAATTATATCGTCCTCTATCAGTTCCTGGTTTCAAAGAAAATAATAATTGCAATTCCGGTTCCCTTTCGCCAGGATTCATTAATAAACGTTGATCTTCTATCTCTTGCTTCATCATTGCATAAGACTTGGCAAATACGTTGTTTTCTCTAATAATTTTATCTAAAATAGACATCGTCGTTTGGTCAATGCGAGAATCTTCACTCATTCTGAAATTTATGGCTTCATCTTGATCGATAAAAAAAAGTTGTCCAAATGCAGGATTTTCATTTTCCGATGGATATAAAGCCGTATTAATTTGGTAGTATACTTGTCCGTGAATTTTAAAACAGTACGGTCCAGCACGACGCGATTGAAAACTAACTAAATTAGCATTAAAGGAAGCAAATGACAATGAGTTATTATAATAACGAATGTTTTCAAAAAAGTTATTTGATTTTTCATGAGTTCCTTCTAGTAATTTTGAAAGCTGGTCTGGAAAAACAGGCGTGGCCGTTAAAGCCACTGTACCATGACTGCAACAATCATTAAAAGATAATTCTTTACGCGCTACTTTCTCTGCAGCAAAATGTTGTGCATTGCAATGAGTGCATAAAACATTCATCGGACCTAAATAATCTCGTTGATCTCCAGTATTTCTACGTTCATCGTTAATTAAATTGCGTGCCGCTTGTCGTCTAAGCCGTTGATTTTCAGCTCTTCGCTGTCGTAATTGGAATTGATAAATTTCTTCCTCTTCTTGAGTACGTTGAGGCTTTCTGCGTGGCATTGTAATATAAACAAAATACAATGTAAATAATAATAAAACTGATTCTAGTTTAAAAAGATGTTATATAAAAGAATAAAAAATAATGTTTACGTATCACGTAGATTGATCAGCTTTTTTGTAGTAAAAAGCTTTATGATAGTAAATTTGTTATAAATAGAAACAAAAAATAATGAAAGGTTACAAAAAGAGATAATACTATAATTGTTTCAAATAATTACACATTCCGTATTGCAGTATTGGTTTTAATTATGATTTCGTTGTGGTAATAATTGTGGTTTGGTATTTGTTTGGTTTATTAGGTTTAGGTAATTAATAGTTTGGTATTTTTTTTGTTTGTTGGGTGATTAATAGTTTGGGTTATGGTTTGGTTATTGAGTTAGTTGAAATTGGTTAGATAAAAAATTCAATTATGTGCTGAAAGATTAAGATCAGTTTATTAAATAAATTTTACAAAATACAATTAAATATTCCAGTAATGAATTATAGTTGAAGAAAGGAAGAAGATTGCAGTAAGTACTTTTGCGTACAGTATTATTTTACAGTATGAGTAGATCTTAGTAATATATTATTTCAATACCTGCAACAACAAAATTATTATTAAATTTTGTAGTACAAAATAAAGTACGTAAAATATAAAAGTATGCATATTCTGATGTATGTACTAAATTTTACAAAAGTTTTATTATAATATATTACTTATTTTTAAATCATAGATCAATAAAGGTATCAAAATAAAAAAAGTTTGAATTATAACTATTATAATATTGGTTTTGATATATTGATCATGTATGTACTTTATTTGAACACAAACTGTTTTTAACGACTTTAATCTAATCTTATATTAATCTGCTAGTATTATTATTTATTGTTTAAACAAAAAAAAGTAACTTGCACCTATGAGTAATCATTAAGGAAGAGGTTTGATTGTGCGAAGTTTGATATCTATTTCCTCCAATAAACACAGAATGCAAACCAAATTCAATTGAAATCTTTATATAAAAAATTCTGAGGACAGAAGATTGAAACTGAAAATAAAAGTTAATGTTAAATTCACAAAATAGGAGAATAGCTGTCATTCATAAGAATAGCAATTAATTTGATTAATAGAAGATATTTATATGTTCTAACCTTAAAACAGCAATTATAAAATATATGAGTCGTGAATTAATTAGCAACAAAATTCAAAGTACGGTGATAAATTACATCAATATATCACTAAAATATCAACAGCTCGATGTTAACCTATAAATAATAGGCAATATAACGTTTAAATAATCTAATGCAAATCAAGTTCAAACACTTTCACAGGTGTGACGTAATGATTAGGACGCCGTCATAAATTATAATGACGGTATAGAGGCGCGACGTATCAGTGTCTAGTCCCGAAATTATTGGTACAGATCAAAGAATAATAGATGTCGCTACAGTAAAAATAAAATGGTTTTGCCATTAATGAATAATTAAAAAATGATTTCCTTCTACAAGGATTAGATGAGAACTTGACAAAAGAATCCATAGAAATCCATTGACTAAGAAAAAAAAAATCAATCATTGCATAGCGTTTTTGTTTTCGATCGCACATTTTTACTACTGTAAAGAAATGACTCTGCATTTAAAGTTGACCATAAAAAAAAAACAAAAATAACTAAAATTAATACGAACGCGTTTACAGTAAACCTGGAATGAAATTGTTTAAGGAGAGCTATTTGACTAACGAAAATGCAAACTGCGAAAAAACTAAATCAAATTTCGTAGGTTCGTTACGTTGAACTGGACCTGCACGAGCTCCAAACATATCATTAGAAGTAGAAAAATGGAACAAAACATATCAAAATAATTTTATTACTCAAAACAGGAATGTAATTGTTACACTTATAACATTGAAACACAATTATTTCTACATTTATTTTTCTGTAGAAAAAAATTTTGAAGACTTAATTCTATAATTTTTTAAATTACATAATATAATTTTTATGATGCGTTACTATTTTTATATTGTTAAATTACAAATATAAAAAGACATGCTTTAAAAAGGTAGTAAATTATGTACTTGCAGTACTCAATAAATATTATCAAATAATATTTTAATCTATAAAATTTGAATTGATTTATACTAATATCGTCATCATTAATAGTATAATATCACAATCACAACTACAATCTAATATAACAGTCTTTATTTGAAAGCGTGATTTTGATAGAAGTATAATCAAAACAAATTTTTCGAAGTATAAAAATTGAATGACGGTAGAATCGTTACTTGTCGTTAGATAAAACAAAATCAAACACATAATTTTTTTATGTAACATTGATAACAAAATTAAGAGTTTTTTACTTACTTTACAAATATACTCAAATGCAAATAATATTAGCAGTCTTCTTGGTTACTAAAAATATTACTAAAAATAGTGTTATCAATGTTACAAATTACGTAATTAAGAAAAGAACATTTTTAAAAAGCTTAAATAATAATGAGATAAGAACGTAAATTTAAAAGATTCATTATGAAAAATTCGTCTCTTATTCCTCTGGTGCCTTCCTCTTTGATATTACGATCTGTTTCGTGCCTTTTATGAGTAGGTCAGCAGTCATCGGTGGACGTTCTGGATCTGGCGCTATGCTGCTGTCATCTTTGCAAGTAACTTTCACTAATCCATCTGAAAAAAGAATCATTTTATCAATATAGTACTTTCTTGTGATCTAGAGAAGTATAGTATTCGATTGTACATTATCTATAATGTATCATCTAAAACTGGAATTGAAGAATATTTTCTTACCGTTTTTTAAAACACTTCCAATGATTGTGACGTACACTCCTTTATCTATATTTAAGTCTTTAAAATTACTTATTTGAACAGTCAATTTGCTTACTCCATCGGTGATTGCTCCACAACCATAGCTCATGGTTTCAAACCTACCCGAAGACCGAGCAAACTTGGTCTTAATGTACCCTTTGATACCTGCAAAATGACCGTAAAAATATTAATTTATATTACAGAATTTTTTTATGTTGTAAATTAAAATATAAAATTATAGAGGAAAAAGTTTATTATAAAAAGTTATTTTAGTAAAAAAATATATTTCATCTTTAAGAAGTGATGTGTGGAAAGTAACGTTAGCTAAAATGATGTTATTGGTTGCTAATAAGAATGTGATACTTACGTATCAATCCTTCTGCAGCCATAATGGTCTGAAAGTCCACATCAGTTGGTATTTCAGCAGGTGTCGGTGGCTGTAGCGAATGTATCCCTTTGTACTCAACGATGGTCACGTCTGAAATAATGAGTTCGAAAGCTATCACATTCAAAGAATTCTTCTCGCTGTTCATCAAGGCAGCTTTTGTGAAGGCGTTTTCAATATGAAGAATCTGAAAATCATATTGTGTTAATATATCATTAAATGAACTTACATAAAAATTATAGAATATAGATAATTAATGGAGGATTCGTACTAACAAAATAGAAAATCTTACCCGATGAATGGTGATTTCAGGCTGGTATTTCTCAATAAGCTTCTTACCCCAAATTAAACATAATACTCTACGATTACTTCCATTGCTCACGACGAACTTGAATAATTCATTTTTCCATTCTTGCTATTTACTGTTACTGGAGCAATAATATGGTCAATGTACCCAATAATCTCTCTGGAAAAAATATTTGAATTAGTCAATTATATAAAAATTTAATTGAAAACAAAGCTAAAGTGGGAATTCTTGATCTTACGTAGTTGGATCTTTGTCGGTAAGCTGATCAAAATCTTCATCCGGTGTATAAGCGACAGCCATGATTCTGCAGTTATAAATGGAAGTGAAATAAATATGCAAAAATGTAGTTTTATAGTCCAAAATATTAAATAAAAATATTAATATCTTAGACTAATGTAGTGAAATTCGACAAATAAAATCTTAGGAAACTGTTATATTCGTTTTGGTGATGTACTATAAGTTTTGACCGATCAATATTGTTAATTATTGTTTTTTTATGAAGGAGAAAAGAAAGTACATACCCATAAGATCATAAGAAGGAGTTACGAATGAGTTTACATGAAAATTGAAATTTTTGGCTTTGTCGGTCATTGGTCCAAAATATCATTTCAACTAATTTATGTAATAAAAGAATAAGACCAATTCTAGCTTCTTTGTCAGCTTTTGAAATTTCCAAAAACATAATATATCATATATTTCTGATTTACAGTCTCTAAGCTATTGAGAAAATGAAATCCTATAAAAATGAAAAGTACGCGTATGAAAGATTTTACAGGATTAATTTTCACAATAACTTATAAACTGTAAATCAGAAATATATGATATATTATATTTTTGGAACTCCCAAAAGCTGACAAAGAAGCTAGAACTGGTCTTATTCTTTTATCACATAAATTAGTTGAAATGATATTTTGGACCAATGACCGACAAAGCCAAAAATTTCAATTTTCATGTAAACTCATTTCTAGGTCGTTTGTATGTATAAAAATTAATTTAAAATCAACACTGACGATCGAAACTATTCTTCTATAAGTAAGAAGCACGATACTCTCAAAATAAATACAATATTCCTATTTTCCACGTGACAGCATTAGGTCTTTTTGTTAATATATAATCGAACGTAGAAGATAGAATTGAGTAATATAAAAGAATGATTTAACCTCAAAATTTGTACTTGATATAGCATCAGTACATCATGTGACTTTTTGTTGAATTTTTGTCATTTTTGTCAAAAATCAAAAAAAATAATGTGCTAGAAGCATAAATCTGCTCACTTACATGAATATTTTCTGCTTTTCTGAAGAAAATGTCGATGAAGTCACGGCGATGTCCAGGGATAACGAAGTCGCGAACACGTGTTGTTTCACCGAAAGCGCGGGCTGGCTCTGGCATCCATATGCATTTATAAACTCGGAATATGGAAACTCGGAATATTTCACCTGTTCGCGTCGCGTTCCAACTCGCTATGTTCTATGCACGCAAGATTACTATATTATATTAAAGTATTAAAGTATAATATCCAGATTTTTATATTAATAATATATTAAGTATTTATATACTTATTATTTTCGTTTATTCTAAAAACACAAAAAAATCTTTACATTATCAAATAATCATTAATATCAATACATTCTAAAATCTAAATTTAAAATTTAGCGCCTTTTTTGAGTAAACCAATCAAAACTCGTTTTACTCGGCTTCACTTTTCTCGGTTCTCTTTTTTAAGAAGGGATATTTATAATATTTATTATTTTTTAAGATAATGTTATTACTTACTAAAACAACTAAACATGTTAAGTAATTAAAACGACGTACTTGTATACTCCTCGCTCTAGAGCACCCAAACAGTCCCAGAGTGTCGCAGACTGTGGATGATCCAAAGCGTGGGGGAGGGGGTACTGGTGCCAGCGAGGTGGTGGCGGCGGCGGTAGGCATGTGTGTGTGTGTGTGTGAGGGGGGGATAGAGGGAGAAGCGACGGCGGCTGGTGTAATGGGGTGCAATGGAGCACTTGGGAAAGGAACACCGCGTGGCCAGATTAAAATTTTTTTTTGCTATGGTGGCGTTAAAGTGCCATTAATTTTAATGTAAATATTTAATTTAATAAAAAAAGAAACAAAGAAACTTGAACTATATTGAACAGTAGAAGCAGCAGCAATATTTATTTTTATTATAATTGTTATTATTATTATGACACTATTTTTATATTTATACGCGCACTTATTTTAATTTACCATGTTTTTTTATGATTAATAAATTAAGTAATATTTATATTTTCTTAAACCATAGTAGCGGGCACAGGCACGGTCATTCAATACTGCTACTTGGTGGGCACCTCCAGGTATTGCTTCCAAAACAAGAGCACCATTTGGAGCCGCTCTTGTATCCCTGCCGCCAAACCTTTTCTCACAATACGAGCAAAGTTCGCCGCGCGAAATTCATGGTTGGTTTCTTGGCACTAGTTTTGGCAATGATTTTATATGTTGTGCTGTGTTATTTTTGTTCCTAAGCCTGACGCTACGTCTGTATGTCAGCTTGTTGCCGATATTTTTTTCTAGCACCACTTTATAGTCATTGATGACAGATTTTTCGCCATTGATAGCGACGCTATCATCGCTGATAGTTTCAACGTCTACAAAAGACGGTGAGGAGGGCGACGAGGACAACGACAACAGCGACGGCATTCGCCTCGACGTCAAAGATTGATGACGACGCCAAGCACAGATCAATCACCTCACTGTCTTCGTATCACGGAGGGTTTTCACGGACCAAGTGTCCATGGACTTGACAAATAACAGACGCATTGCACTTTTTTCAACATACCCGAAATAAAAAATGCTCGACCACTCGAAGTATTGCACTTGAGGGTTGAGCATCGACTGACATTTTGCGTAGAAGAGAGAGATAAATCTCATGGTAAACAACAGTTGCATGTTGTGTGTGTATAAATTCAGCTTACCATGCGTCTTTCGTCCTGAGCGTGAGAGACGTCGCGGAGAAGATTTTCCGCGGACTTCACGTATTTTGGCTCGCGTACACTCTTTAACTTAGGCATCATGACATGTTTCCTGCGCCATATAATATCTTCTGGCGACCTAAATAATTGTTCGGCACTTTGCCACGGCATCCGATGCATCCGATAAAGTCGATAATATTGGGCCACATTGATATTTCTACAGCACGAAAATTTAAGAAGGACTCGGAATGCCAGAAGATTTTAAAAGTTATTCATATGTATTTTTTCCTCCTGAATACGAATTTCGAGGCTGGAATGTCCGTAAGTGGTCAGGTAATTTGTTATTAACAATTTAATTGTTTAAATAGCTATAAAATAATAACTAATGAAGGTATAAACGTCCATCCCAAGCTAAAATGTTTCAAATAGTATAGGAAGTAATCTTCAATTAGAATTTTTCAAAAATGTTAATTAGAACCGCCAATATTGCAAAATAAGTGCAAAAAGGGACCTATTTTACGCGCTTACGCGGCATGCGCGCACTAATCGGGTCAAAATTTGGTTCTCTTTGAAGATTTTAGGTCTATAAAGTCTCATTTAAAAGAAAAAGCTTTATACTATTGAACTATGTACAATTAATTGCATTAAATTGTCAGCAACAATGCAATAACAATTTAAAGCATATTAACGGGGCCAAAATGTTTAAGTTTTCATCTACAATTGCTCTTTATAATGGTTAAAACAATGAATAACGGGTGAAATCTTTCAAAGTTTATTATTCACGGACGGCCTTGTTACTTTAAGACCCTATAAATCTGAGTACTTTAATTTATTTATAAAAAAATGTTAATCTATAGCTCGTGCAGAGTGCGGTCCTTGTCCGCACTTCAGGCGCCTGAGGGCTTTTCACGAACGATGGAAGTACTGCTATACACGCAACTTTTCCTGCATATTTTTAGCAGTTGACTACAATTTTTGAGGATGATATTCCAGATATTGCTCTGGAAAATAATTACGGTTTTTTGAAAATCTCTGAGAAATCCCACGGGCGTCCTGATGTACAAGGCTCTCGACTTTCTCAAGTACTGTACCTAACTGTATCGACTAGTTTTTAGTTTTCTAATTAATTATATTTATTTTTACTAGTGTTATTAACAAATACACGATTTTGTCGAGCATACTTTACACGTGCAGTTATAAATGTGTTCTTTCGCAAGTGTCAAAATTATTTCTATTTTTTTAAGTAACAAAAGATCGTCTGGAAAATCATCCTCAAAAATTGTAGTCAACTGTTAAAAATATGCAGAAAAATGGCGTGTATAGCAGTACTTCCATAGTTCGTGAAAAGCCCTCTGGCGCCTGCAGTGCGGACAAGGACCGCACTCTGCGCGAGCTATAGATTGACATTTTTTTATAAATAAATTAAAGTACTCAGATTTATAGGGTCTCAAAGTAACAAGGCTGTCCGTGAATAATAAACTTGCAATAATAATATGCAATAATATGCGCGAATAATAATATGCAATTAATTGTATACAGTTCAACAGTATAAAGCTTCTTCTTTTAAATGAGATCTTATAGACCTAAAATCTTCAAAGAGAACCAAAGTTATGTACCGATTAGTGCGCGCATACCACGTAAGCGCGTAAAATGGGTCCCTTTTTGCACTTATTTTGCAATATTGGCGGTTCTAATTAATATTTATGAAAAATTCCAATTGGAGGTTGCTTCTTATACTATTCAAAACATTTTAGCTTCGGGTAGACGTTTATACCCTGATTAGTTGTTATTTTGTAGCTATTTAAACAATTAAATTGATAATAACAAATTACCAGAGCAATTTCGGGCATTCCACCCTCAAAATTCGTGTTCAGGAGGATAAAATACATAGGAATAACCTTTAATATCTTCTGACCATCCAAGTCCTACGAAAACCTACCTAGCCCCTAGATTAAAAGTTTCTTCAGGCACACTATCTTTGTTTTTTTTTAGTACACAGCACGGGCACATCCAAACTTTAAACTTTAAGTTATACCTCCTGCGTACGGTCTGTTTTTTCCCCTGCCGATAAAATTGTTTCGCGAACAGGTAGCATCTGTCTTTACGCGTGATTAATTTTTTATTATTTTTGACAGCACTATTGTATTGCACAGTTGGCACCAAATATTCGTTATTACTATTATCACTACCCGATTGCACGTTGTCCGCGTCGTAGCCTGTTAAGTCCTCACACAATACACTAGGTTACACTCCCTTTATTCTGTTATCGGTGCACTAACCCCTGTAATCTCTCATGATTACTCGGAGAGAGTTAGATGGCCACGAATGCATGCTCTCTTTCAGAGTTCTAATGCTATGACAACTTGAACTCACTCTCGTTTTGCTGGTGCTTCGAAAATTCAGGAGCAGTGCTCAAGCCTTAAGAGATTTGCACGTGCATTAAAGTAAGTACTATACAGCTGCGTCTTCTTACTCATTTTTTTTCTTAGTATAGCTATGCTGGAGCATCTTCTTAGTCATTCGATGTGTGGTGCAGTGTGGGCTTCAGATCTTCAGTAGCAATCAGTTGATAATTTATGTAGAAAACTGAGTTTTCTCCTTCTACAGTGTCTGGAAAGCATATGCCACCGTAATGATCATGAACATCCACTAGCACGTATAATGTTTCGCCGCCAATGTAAGTATGAAATATTCACGTTTTCCAATCATATTGATCATTTCATTTAGTCTGAGCTTTACTAAATTTTTTTCAGTAATTAATCAGATGATGAGAGATACTAGGGGTGATGAAATCATAATGGCATTTGATGAGTGCAGAGGAAAACGTGATGACGACCACATCAACAGACGAGGGCGGTAGCATAAAGTTCCCCCGCGAAGCAATACTCAAACGGTGTTAATGCGGGGGGGACTTATTGGAGAAAGAGCCAGGTCCAACTTACTTAGGGTTGGTAAGGAGGACGGAGAGGATTCGGTTGTCGTTGGAATTCAAAAGCTAACGATAAACGAAAGGTTTAGTGGGTGAGAGTCCCACACAGGTGGTACCAGTAGGTGCCATATCGTCCATAATGGATTTGCCCTTAACCTCTCACTCTATAAAAAAAAAAACACACACACACACACCCACCCACCCAGAGAAGAGCTGAGAATTCAAGCGAATCAAGGAGCACCGAAAACAACGGCGTCGAGGATATTCGAGGAAACAGGGGGGAAGGAGAGGGTTCCTAGAATGAGTGTCGCGGGCGCAAACTTGTAACGCTGCTGCGACAGCGGACCGTATTTTGTATGAGAGAGTGAGAGAGAAAGAGTATCGCGACGTTCGCGTCAATGGTGCAGCCAATCGGGAGATCGCGTATGACGGGACTCGTGGAGAGAGGGCAGCTCGCGGTGTTCAGACGCCTGTTTTCAGACTATCAGCAGACTCGCGTAACTCGTCAATCTCCATCGCGCCGCGAAAGATTCGCGCTGATTGGCTGGAGAGAGAGAGAGAGAGAGAGAGAGAGAGAGAGAGAGAGAGAGAGAGAGAGAGAGAGAGAGAGAGAGAGAGAAGAGAGAGAGAGAGAGGGAGAGGGAGAGGGAGAGGGAGACGGAGAGGGGGAGGGGGAGAGGGGGAGGGGGAGGGGGAGAGGAGAGGGAGAGGGAGAGAGAGAGAGAGAGAGAGAGAGAGAGAGAGAGAGAGAGAGAGAGAGAGAGAGAGAGAGAGAGAGAGAGAGAGAGAGAGAGAGAGAGAGAGAGAGAGAGAGAGAGAGAGAGAGAGAGAGAGAGAGAGAGAGAGAGAGAGAGAGAGAGAGAGAGGGAGAGAGAGAGAGAGAGAGAGAGAGAGAGAGAGAAGAGAGAGAGAGAGAGAGAGAGAGAGAGAGAGAGAGAGAGGGAGGGAGGGAGGGAGAGGAGAGGGAGAGGGAGAGATAGAGATAGAGATAGAGATAGAGATAGAAAGAGAGAGAGAGCGGAGGAGGGCGCGCGACTCGGGACCGAGCATTAAGTTTTTAAACAGGACGGATGTGCGTCCTATTATCCGGTGCATATCTCGCGAAAGTATTCTCGCGCTTACGATCAACTACGCTGTGATACAACGCGCACCAATCAGGAGATCGCGTACGAGTTCCTCGCGGAGTGAGTTTGGTGTGAGAGCTGATTTGTGAGTGTGCGTGCGACCACCGACCAGGATCCAGAGGAAGAAGACGCAGCCAACTTCAAACGAGAGGACGTTAAAGCTGAGGAAGCTGACGTGGGCCAAATCCAACAAGAGGAAGCTGAGGGCAGAAGAAGACGAGCGGTTTCGTGGAAGGAAGAGAGACGAGATCCAGCCCAGGAGCAAGATCGTAAGTCATCTTACTCAGGCGTGGATACGGTGAGGTAGTAGAGACTACGCTGAGGGCGAGGTCGTGATTGTGAGAGAGTGTGGGAGAATGAGAGCGAGAGAGAGAATTAGAGAGAAGAGAGAATGTGTGAGAAAACGCGAGTTAAACGTGATAATTGGGCAAAGCGTGCGAGAATTGACAGGCGGGATACGCGCAAGCCGGTTCCGGGATAATTCAGGGGCCGCGATTTATGTTGCCGTGCGGGCGCGAGAGGGGAGGTAGATCGAGCGCGAGAAAGAATCGCGTGGCGACGAAGGTTCCTGAGCGTGACGGCACAGGAAGCTGCCTTGCCGACCTCTTTAAGCGGTCGAGCGAGTGAGTGAGAGCGAGAGAGAAAGAGAGAGAGAGAGAGAGAGAGAGAGAGAGAGAGAGAGAGAGACAGAATCGCGAGCGGCGCATTGTGGACTTGGACTGAACTTTACGCATGTTCAGTGTGTAAAGTTTGAGTGAATAAAGAAGATTTCAGCTGTAGTATTGAGTGTTTATTATTCCAATCACCCCGAGTAACCCGACTTGGGGCGACCTAGCAAGGCCTCCTACGAGATTTCGCAAATAGGAAGTCGGAACGTTAATAAATTATAGTGCCGCGGATTCGGGACCGAGAAGACGATAGGGAATCTCGTCCCTTGAGTTTTGCCACTTCACAAGGCACACACAAATAAGTGTATTGTATAAGAAACGAGATAAATATATTCATAAGTTTGGTCAGGGCGAAAGCATGACCAAGACAAGTAGAAACCATCTACGTTAATTGGTTGTATACAGCTGAGACTCTCTCAGTAGCATCTCTGACGACGAATGCTGTAGTAGCTGCCTTTACTACAGCACAAGCACGTCTTAAACTTTTCGATTATTTATACGTACTGGGTCCCTGTGCTCTCTGCTACGATACAGACCCAGTTTTAGACATCAGCCTTAAACACTTTCGCTTGTATAAGAAAGGAGATACGTATATTCATATGTATCTTGACGCGCTGAATATGAATCCGGAGCCTGTTTACTCCAGCGCGTAGCATTCAAGGGCATTTGAAGGTCGAAGTTAGAAACATGTCATTTGAGAAGAGATGACTAGCATATTTATGGTTTTGAGGGTCGTTGAATCTCAATCCGAGTTCTGTTTGATTGTGCGAGGTCAAGATTACGGTCATTTAAAGGTTAAACGTGTTTATTTTTTTCAAAAAAAATTAATTTCTTACTACAGATTCTGAAATACTGGAAAATTTCACAGTCTGGCATAGATCAAAATTCAACCTTATTTTAGAAATTTTTAGAAATTTAGTTTTAGAAATAACATAACAACAAGATTAAACATTTGGGAAATCTGAAAACCGAAGACCTAGCAATTTACTCTTTTTTTCTTCTGTAACGAACTCTTTTGTCTTCGAAAGATCTTTGCAACGGATTTCTCTTTATGTTTTGAGTTTTTGATGCGGACGTTGATCAACTTGGATTACAATATCCGTTTCTATTGACTCAAGTTTCTTTTCAATTTCCACAGGTTCTTGGACTGCGATTCCCGTTACAGCAGTTTCTGGTATTCCTATTTACAATACGTTAGCATACACAATTTAGTCTTTATTAGTTACATTAAAGCCAAATGTATTCGTCATACACAAATAGTAATACTTTCGGCATCCTCCCTTATTCTGTTTTTACTATTCGAAAGACTCAACAAAGAAGAAAATATATTTTGGTTGACTATTTCTATACCAAAATATTCTATTTCAAATGTTCTGCATGAATTGCATATGCTGCGGGGTACTTAATTCGCATTTTGGTTGACAACTTCTAAATGAAAGCATTCTCTATAAATAGTTTTGTATATATCTAAAAACTTCTTCGGTATTTTATCCCCTCAAATTTAATACAAAGGCAAATGACATCATATCAAATTTCTTAACATACCCAAATTTGTTGTATGTCGGAACCCAGGACAGCTCTACGCGGTGACGGCGGAAACCGGGGGTTAAGGCATGATGCCATCATAGCCGGCGCACAACGTCTTAACATACAGTTATGACATACGTCATAACATCAAGCTACCGCAACTTTATATTAATGGGAAACTTGGCGTTCATAGAGTATAATGCTACGAGAATAAAGAATAGTTCTCATGCGTGTAAAGGGACACGTGCTGATTTCTATTAAAACATCGCAGAAGTATTTCTGATATATACAGAACTATTTATAGAGAATGCTTTTATTTAGAAGTTGTCAACCAAAATGCGAACTAAGTAACCCGCAGTATATGCAATTCATGCAGAACAATGTTATCAAGATGGAAGAAAAATCCAAATCAGAATCAGCTCCCATTTACGCAGCCTATGATATGGCCACCACCATCATGCCAAGAGAATTGCTATTTCTGTATGATCAACACATTCAGTTTTAATGTATCTAATAAATCTAAAACTACCTTCAGTACAAACACCAAACATTTCCGTAAGAGAAACTGCAGTCCAAGGATGGAAATTAATAAATCATTTGAGCCAGAAGATGCAGATATCGAAATCTCAGATGACGAAAATGACAGTGAAAGTGATAGCGAGGAAAAATATTTATCAGGTGGTACCAAAAACAAAATTCCAAAACTTTCGATCAAAAGGAGTTAAATGATCTCATAAAATATTTGGGATTATCCAATGATCGAGCTGAGTATTTAGTCGCGGCATTAAAAAGGGAAAACTTGTTGTCCCAAGGAACTAAAGCTTATATTTACTATAACAGGAAGAAGTTTCGGGAATTTTTCGCCGTAGACGAAAACAACTCCTTTACGTTCTGTACAGATGTGAGAGGATTGATGAATAAATTCAAACCTAACATTTATGAAGATAAAGAGTAGAGACTATTTATTGACTCCTCGAAAAGGAGCCTGAAAGCTCTTCTTTTGTATAATGGAAACAGGATTTCACCTATTCCAATAGTTCATTCAACGAAGTTGAAAGAAACATATGAAAATTTAGATCTAGTTCTTGATGAAATGAAATACGAGGAACACCAATGGCGAATTTGTGGTGATCTCAAAATTAAAACAGTCAGGTTTTACAAAAAATCCTTGTTTCTTTGTCTCTGGAATAGCGGCGATAGAATTAATCACTATGTGAAGAAAGAGTGACCAAGGAGAATGTTTTCCATCCGGGAGCCAAAAATATTATCCGCAAATTACAAGAGTAAAGATTACGAAACTTTGATTCAAGATCTTTTAGAAAACTATACAGAATTGGATTACTTAATGAATTAAAAAATGCATTTTTTATATTCACATCTTGAAATTTTCAGAAAACATCGAAGACTACAGCGAATAACAAGGTGAACGGTTTCATCAAATTATCAAGGAAACGGAACGTCGGTATTAAGGAATGTCATATGATGGCAGATTTTTGTTGGATGCACAAGCGGGAAACCGAGTTAAAAACGCAAAACATAAAGAGTTCGTTACAAAAGAAAACAGGAGTAGAGTTCTAGGTCTTATGTTTTCAGGTTTTCCAAATGTCTAAGGGGGCAAAGCACCTTTAAATTTTCAAAAATGGATTTGATAGCCAATTTTTCTTAGAATGCGCTCCCGAAATCCGTTTATAGAAAAAAAAATCCTTATAAAGTTTTTTTTTTATAGCTTTATTGAAACCTTTTAGCGAAGGTTTATTTAGCATTACATTAGATTGAAATATTACAGTTCACTTATATAGTAGATTGTTTTCGTTATTTTTACAATTGTAGATTGCAGTCTTTTAAAAATTTACTGATTATTTTACATTCTTTAATGTTAGGGTTTGCGATTATCATATCTATGTACATAGGAAGTTGGTGCTTACATTTTATAAGGCTGTCGAGAAGTTTTTCCCTCTGCTTATTATAGAGATGGCATTGCCAAAGTTCATGATTTAAGTCCTCGATACCTTCGCCGCATTGACACTCAGGGTCAGGGATTATGTTTACGTGCGCTAGCGATGCTGAAAGGTTGCAATGATTACATCTACTTCGATTAATTGTGACAATCATGTCTCTTATTACTTATTATATCATGTTACTAAACCACGGTTTCTTCTTATTTGTTATAAACTCTTTACAGAATTTAATGCCTTTTGTTTTCCCATAATCATTTATTTTTCCTAGAGTATCAGATTGCATCTTCTGTTTGAACAGTTCTCTTAGATCAGAGAAAGGAACTTGTTTATATTCTGTTAATTCAGACAAGGTGGCTTTTTTGGCCAATAAATCAACTTCGTCATTTCCTCGAATTCCTATATGCGATGGAATCCAGATCAATTCAACTTGCGGATTGTTTGCAAAACCGTAGTTCAGTTCTTTGTATTTATCTTTAATGTTGTATATGTATGAGTTTGTCTTAATACTTAGTTTTGTTGATTGAAGGGATAGCAGCGCGCTTAAGGAATCCGAGAAAATTAGAAACTTATGGCCTTTGTTTTTTTGTGCTATGTCAAATGCTTCGCTGATAGCTAGGCATTCAGCTGTATATACAGATGTTTTACGGTTCAAACTTTTTTTTTCGTATATATTTAGGGCCGGCCATATGACCGCTGATCCCGTAGATTTATTACCTGTGATTTTGCTGCCATCTGTATATATAGCGCAGGCGTTATTGGAACTTATAAATTTATGAAGAGATTTATTGACATCTCTGCATTTTTTCAGTTCTTTACCCAGTGTTGTATTGGGTACAATGGAGGTTGTCAGAGCCCAATAGTCTTGTTCATAAATTTCATAATTATTTTTACTTATTATATCATTAATGTATTCATTTGAGCTTATTATACAGTTACTGAGAATACTATTATTTTTTCGTGTGTACTTAGAAATAACTAATATATGTTTTTTTATCGATTTGGCTGTAAGAGAACCTTCATTGCTTAATATCTTAGAGATAAAACTGTTACATAAGTACGTGGCGCGAAATTGAATAAAATCAAGTTTAGATTCAGACATCATAATATTAACGGGAGTTGTTTTGCGATAACCTAGGGCATAGCGAATAGCTTGATACTGAATTTTTTCAATTTTTTCACTCAAATTTTTATTGGTTGGGAAATATATGTAGCTTCCATAACGCAATAACAGATCTGAGAGCCTTTAAACATTTTTGGATTATTTGATTGATATGGGTAGAAAATGAATGTCTCTAGTCGAAGGTTATGCCTAGGAATCGAGCTGATGGATTTTATTTTACAGCCATTGATAACTATCTCTATTACACCAGGGGCTATGTTTTTGTTGTTAAAATGTACTATTTGGGTTTTACCCGGTACTAATTTTAGACCTATTTCCTGAAGATTTTTATCAATTCTCTTTATGTTATTTGTTATGAGACTTATCGCACTTTTGCGTGATGAAAATTTGCAAAATATCGCTATGTCATCCGCGAATTGAGATATATTTACTGTTTTAGGAATGTTTATCATAACGTGAGCTACATACAGTATATATAATAGGGGGCTCAGTACTCCTCCTTGGGGTACACCCTTAAAAACCAATCTGGGCGAATCTCCCGATATGTTAGTATGAATGACACGTTCTCTTGTTAGGTGTTTAATAAAGATAACTAGATTTCTGGAACAGCCTATAGAGGCCAGTTTTTGTAGCAGTATATCAATAATAACATTGTAAAACGCTCCTTTGACATCCAGGAAGGCCGCTAGAAGTTCTTTTTTTTTGCAACAGGGCTTCTGTGATTTGTATGTTGAGATTGACAAGGTTATTTGTGTAGGACATTCCTTTGCGGAAACCGCTCTGGCTGCTTGGGATGAAATTGTGAAATTCTGCCCACCATTGGAGTCTATTTTTGACAAGCGTTTCAAATAGTTTGCGAAGGCAAGATGTGACAGAAATAGGCCGAACATTTTTTCCGTCAGGTTTATCTATGAAGTGGACAAAGACTTCTTTCCAGTAGTCTGGAAACCCCATATTTTCATATATTTCATTGTATATATCAAGCAGTAATAATTTGTATTTTAAAGGTAATTTATCAACTATGTCGAAGTCGATCCCGTCTAAACCTGGCGAAGAATTTTTGTTTTTTGCCTCGAGGGCCACATTAAATTCTGTGAAATTAATGGGGAAATCGAAGAACTCATTACTGTTATTACTACGGGAGATAGTGAGGATCCGTTTGTACCCACGGTGTTAAAATAGACAGTTCATTTCCTAAAAGAATACGTCACTCTAAAAAATGTATTGGCCGTTATAGTGGAACAAAATATGTTTAATGTTTACAGTAAGCTTATACTGTATGAGTGTGTGCGGGCATAGCCGAATGAGTTCGATCACCATGAGATTCATTCGGTCGGTGACTGCCGGAGAGTGAAGAGTCCCTTCCGAGTGCAGAATACAAGCCTCTTAATTAATTGATAATTATTAGAGAAAGTTCATTTTAAGAACCTTTCCCATTACCAATACACGGCGGGCTTATTTTATTAAGAGCTATGTCGATTTTTTTATTATTTTGCAAATTTTCATGTGCATGGTGTGGTGCAGTTTTGTTGAAGCGATTTTTCAGGACTTTACCTTTCCTCCAGACATATCTGGGATTTGAGCAAAAATTTAAACTCTCGGCAAATTTCTTTAAATTTTCTTTTTTTTTTACGATTGAGAACCTTTTTAACTAATGCACAGAATTTTTTGTAGTCAATTAGATCTGAAAGTTTGAGGCTTAATTCCCATTTTTTATAGTTTGATTACTTTGGTGCAATCAGCATCCCACCACTCAACAGGATTTTGTTTGTAATGTTTATTGTGGTCTTTATTTTTATTTGGAGTGCATCTTTTTAAGGAGTTCGAAATAATGTGCAAAAAAAAATTATATTTTTCTAAAATAATTATTTTATTTGGCTTAGAATCGGGAATTTTAAAATCACAGTAAGCACTCATATCTGGCACTGCGTTAAAATTTTTTTCTTCTTCATCTATTTGAGTTAGAGAAACAATGCTTGAGTCGGTGTCGGAAAACTCCGCATCGGTAGTAATCAGATCTTTTGTATGATAAGTGGAAGATGACGAGATAGAGTGAGGTCGTTTACTGGGTTTTTCGTTTAAATTCTTGAGAGCAGGGAATCCCGTCTTCTGTATTTACTATGTTGTTTTGAAGCTTACTGATATTGAACGATTCTTCTGCGGTGAGCATGTCGTCGGTAATCTCATTGTTTACATCGGCGGTTAGAAGAATTTGAAGAATGTTCGAGATGTTAGAGGGTTGATCTTGATGTCTGTATCTTTTACTTTTATTGACTGGTGGTTCTGTATCAGTTCGTCTACATTTGTTTGGACGGGAGGTACACGCAGACTCGTCCATTTGAAATGCTCGAAACAAATCTGATGTTTTCTGTGCTAGTTATTTTCAGTAATTTACTGCGTAGTTCATTCGGTGGATAACGATTTGATTTTTTATTTCTTTCAAAATCGATTTTACCGTATTGCCTGTTCGACCATCCAAAAAAGCATTCCGTGAATTTAACGATTCTCGTATTACATCTTCCTTATTTTCTTGTACAAATTGTTGCAATTAAACGTTTTCAGTAAGTTCCGTTGGATTTCATTTTGGAATCTATCAGGAGTGTTCTCTCATACCTATCATCCATTGTTTCATTATCCGATAATAATAAATCTCTGTGCATCTTGTAACAACGTAGCATCCGTGCCAAAAGTATCCATCGAACGGATGCTCTACACCTTTATGATAATGATTATTGTCTTGTGTTTTTTTACAGAATCCATCTACTAAAATATCTTTGGTTAACCTTTTTCTCGTACATGACCAGCGTATTATACGAAATAATGAAAAATGCGTTTTTCCATACAGTTCAACCTAGATATAGCTTTTTGATTGATTATTTATCCATCTGTAACCACGATGCAGGATTAATCCAATTTGGTTTCTTTTTAAAATTGTTTTTCGATATACACGCATACACGATGATGTAATTGTTGTACATTTAACAAAAAGTTCAAATCGGAATTTCATAAAATTTTTTCGAAAAGTCACCCAGCTAAGCCTGATTTTGTAACATCCTGCTTACAATATTTCACGATTTCGGTTTGAATTTTAAAAATGTAATTGTTTAACGATTGTTCGTTGAACCATTCTAAGAATTTGGTTCTCTAGTTTATACTCATTGTGTCAGGTGCATACATTTCTAAAGGCAGCAACGGTCCCATATAGTTTTAGGTTTCAGATGTATTGAACAAATGTGAAAAAACGCCTTTTTCTAATTCTGATAATTCATAAGCTTTTGGTGAACCGCTCAATAACTTATAAAAGTAATTTAGACTGTCAGTAAATTTAACATCCATAACCTCTATTAGAATTATTTTCGAACTATTCATTATTGCATTTGGTGTTGCACAAGTGTCCACGTATTATTGCACAATGTATTCATAAATAAATTGTACATATGGCGATGCAGACAACTTTTGCAAACTCCGTAAAAAAAACCTTGTGGGCGATGCAAACAACTTTTGCAAATTGAGCCCTTGATACAAGTTTAACGTCGCCTGTATTTTTAAACAAAAATATTTTCCTCCCACTCGTTGAAAACCCATACGTGCATATTCCTGGGAAAATGAAAATATACTCATCTGGTAGCAAGCGGCGTAGCATCCTTAATGACTAGGTACAGGATATATATACTTCTAAGGGTGTACTGGAAACTTCCGAATATGCGCCTATACCGATTCACGCTCACACACTCAAACCATAAAACTAAAACTATAATACGCTGCACGCAGTGGTTTGTATACACTTGAATTTTTCTCCGCATTTTCTCGGTTTCAGAACCGAAAGAGGCTGCTGCAAGTCGTAAAGATGCAGAAGTAGCACTTGGCCGCCTGCAGTTTTACGAGTGGTTGCGTTGAGAATTTTGCAAAGGGCGAATGTCGAATATCACAAATAGAAAAACAAGTACATGCCCACAGGGTATCTTAGAGAGATTTTCTAAAAATACCATATACCCAGATAAAAGCTTACCACCCGAAATAAAACGATTTCTATGTATAGTTATACATCCTTGCCTAAATATAGATTTATGTTGAAAAACCTTCTCTTCCTGTGAACCATTTTAATACTAATAAAAAATAAATCGTTTTATTATAGTTTTTGTTATGAACTTTACCAGAAATATTATTCATTAAATTTTAAACATTTCTTGTAGTTAAGAAAAGCATTTATTGGATATACATAAAAAAATATATCTCAGGTTGAACTTGAAATTGTTCATCAAAAATATTATTCAACTAGGATATTAATTACAGTAATACATTAAATAACAAAACACTTTAGTTAATATTTCTATTATTTAAATTATATACATTACGGCAATTTTATTATTATTAAGGTCACAAATAGTTATCACTTGTGACTATTTTATTTTATTATTATATATTGCACGGCTTTATACAGCATTTCCCACAGGTCATTAGCACTGAAGTTTTGAACAAAACGATACGAAAGCCAGAGTGGACCATGTCTGAATCTTTCAGAGTTTATGGTGATACCTATGAAGTCAGTTGGTTCGCCTTGATCACAAAGCTGACGATGGAGATCTTGCATATACCTCTTCAACCAATTATAAATATTTGCGTCCGAAGGGGGAATGGACCTTGCACCTTGTATTTCGCATCCTTTATATCCAAATTGCCGATAAATCCGTGTTTATTCCTCTTGTATAAATTTTATCTATGATTATTATATACATTTTATACTAACCATCGGCAGCAGCAACTAATGTCGATGACTGTGCTTCTACATATTCGTAAGTGCACCGTCCCACGACATCGTCTCCTTCTACATCATTCGACATTTCGTTAATAACTATAAAAAAACAGTATTAAAATAATTGAACAAGATCACAATTAGCAGTTGATCAGTAAAATAAAATATTTACGATGACGTTCAATTATCTGATTAGCCAAGGGGTTAGATTAACCGTTGCACTGACGTAAAGTGGCTCACGGTTCTTCTTAAATAACCATCACGATATATACTGATATACAGAGTATGGTTGGGATCAAACAAAGGAGTCATAGATGTTCGAGCGAGCTATCAAATCTACTGCTGACTTGACAAAATGTGACTCCATACTAAAATGCATGATTGTGAAAAACTTTCTCAATAAACATCATCGAGTAAGGTATCGAATGTTATGCTGACTTGATAATACGTGACTTCTATAGCAGAGTGCCGTTGAATTGCGAACGCATGCGATGATGAAGAATGGCAAAGTCAGCAGCTAGGAACTAAAAACATCACGGGACACAAAAATATCATGGTCAACAGTTTTTGTTTGTAAGTGTGATTTTTAAAACTGTAAAAATGGCGGGGCACATGAGAATACGTGCAGCTGCTGGATTTTGCTGACCGTGCATTATGATTAATTCAAGGTGATATGATACAACGTAAAAGCAGAAAGTGCACAGGCGATGAGATCATCCTCTGTAAAGACGAACAGTCGATCCTACCGGTCAGTCGTGAATATGATCTCGACGAATGAACATCTCCACCAGAGAGTTTCGTGAGTGTACTATGATAATACTGCAGTGTGTGTGTATAGTGACTCAATGCAAAGAATCGAGTGTGTGGTATGACACTGTCCAGAGAGAATCATTTATAACAAATAGTCATTTGGAATAGAAAAAATCTCTAACTGAATAGTGAATATATAATAGTCTAGAGAATATGGAATCATGGATCTAGAAATTTTTAATGTAGATACACTCACCATGGCGCAGAGAAACTATACACGTAAATTGTGAAAAATGCTATAAACAACTCAGATATTCCATAGAACTATGCATTCGTGAATCACGCGCCCAATACTGCCAGAATCCAATAAAAAATCGAAAACCCTCTGAAAATCCCCATTGATCTGAAAATATGCACCACAAGACACTCGCCATAGTGTAGAGAGGCTTGCGACGGGGTAACCGTCATATATATATATATATATAGTCTCACTCTAGTTAGCATCTAAATCGCAAATGAGCAAATTATAAAAACTTACGGTCGTGTTTCCAGTGAGCAGTTGCGGCCAAACAGGTCAGGTCTCAAACGGTAGAAGCAGCAGACAACGTACGCTAATCTCTATCCTTACTAGCGTAGTAAGAGCCGATACAGAGCAGTTGCCGCCTTGACTGCTCCGCCCACGCGCCGGAAGAGGAGTTTGCTATAACGTGGTCGAGGACGGTATAGTACCGTCCTCGACCACGACGGTATAGACCGCTAGCGCCAGTGACAATCAGATGACGGAATGCATGGAAAAATAATCGCGGGAACCCTCATCAACATTGGTTTACTAACATACATAGCTATTAAGGACACACTATACGTCTTTAAAATGATGAAAAAATCGATTTTTATTTCTTATTTGGATAGAAAATCTTCCGTAAAATATGTTTCCATTCTCCTAATTGCAATATTATTTTTTTTTAGAGTTATACAATAATTTTGGAAAGTAATTTTTATCTGTTTTTTCATAAATTTACATCTTTACGAAATTTAGTTAATTAATTTTCAAATACATTACAGTTTTTTTAAGTTCCATAGAGAGTAATTTAAGATTAAAAAGGGTTTAATAGATATTAATTTATGAAATGCATTGATTACAAGAAATATAAAAATCTAACGTTTGAATTTTTTGAAAATGTATATGCTGCACAGGAATAGTACTGAGTATACTGAATAGCTGATATATTTAAATAAATACAGCTATTATCGGCTTTTACTATATGTCATTTTTTGCCCGTCGTTTTAAGAATAATTAGTTACAATCGATAATTGCGGTGTAATGTTAGCTATTTTTTTCGCGGTTGCGAGTAAATCCACAAGAGATAAGTGTATTTATATAGGTTAGATTTTTTTAAAGTGTTACTTATTGAAAGTATGTTTATATAAGTGTAAAATAAATAATTTAAATGGTATAAGTTTCGTATAAAATAAAGGAAAATTTAACAGAGGGTGGTACTTCGATGCTCATCGGGACAGAAAATTCTCTTGAAATAGGAATAAGAAGTGACCAACACAATTTTATGGAATCAGAAATTTAGCATATTAAAAGTTCCAGACCTTGTTGTAAATGCATACATAATTTTTGTACGTATCTTTAATACGTACTAAAAAGTTATACTTTTCCTGGTAATGCGTATTCGAAATATATGATAATTTGGGACTGGCTATTTTAAATATATTTAATATAACTTGAAATATTTGTTATAGCCATAAATGAAAGTACAATGAGGATAATAACACTATTTATGGCCACATTAGATTCTTTTATTTATATTTAATATATTTGAAATAGTCAGTCCCAAATTATCGCATATTTTTAATACGTATCCCCAGGTAAATTACATGTTTTAGTACGTACTAAAGCTACGTACAAAATTATGTATATATTTTCAACATGGGATGCTTCTGTATCTATAAGGAATAGAATTATATATGTCAGCATTATATATTCTGAACTTGAAAAAGTTTTGTGTTGTGATATCTTGCTACGACAATGTATATTTGAACGAATTAAGTGTACAAGGGCTTCCATTCAAAATAGATGTTGTCTCTGAACAGTATAGTGGAATAAGTGGGAGAAACTCTGGCAAAAAAGTAGGTCCAATAGATAATGCGTGTGAAGCGAACCGGAGGAGTGTTATTACAATTCTTACACTTGCTAGGCATTTGACGTGCAAGAAAATATCAAGAAGAGAAACTGCAGAATATTAATGACATTTTCATTTCATAATTTTCTGTTACATAAGTTTTTAGTTTTCATTTTTCAGCCAATCTTGGACTAAATGGGTTGCCGTAACTGCCCCATTAACATGAGAGTTAAGGTTATGATGACCATAATGACCATTGTGATTACTGTGAAAAAAAGATAAGAGTTTTGAAAAGGTTTTTATGAATACACATTTTATGTAAAATTTATTCATTTAAACTTTTTGTGTTCCAGCGCAGGGAGATGCATCTTCAACGCAAAGGAATTTTTATCCGGGTACAATAGTTTGTTGCAAAAAGTTACATTTTGATGAAAGAAAAGTGATTGAATTAATAAAAAATGTGGGAATCTGGCGCCATGAAAATTCGGTTTTCGCGTTTTTCAAATTCTAACGTGGAGTTGTTGCCAAGAATTAGAATTTCCGAGGTAAAAAACCCACCAAGTTACAGGCTGTACACGAAAGTTATGAAAAACACCATAAAACTCCATAGTTACTCCGTATAGGCACGTATTTATAAATCGCGCACCATATGCTACCCGAACCTGATAGAATATTGAAAAGCCAGTAGAAAACCCACATAGATCTGCAAATATGTATCACAGTACACTCACCATTATCCAGGTGAATCCCGATATATAAAAATATACCAGGTAATACGTTTTGGATGACTCAAATATTATCCATATAAAGTCAATAATAAAAATTTTGTACCCATTAATCTGTTTATTTAACGAACTTGTTAGACCCGAGGATAAGTCGCACGACCGTACCCAGCTGTAATAAGAAACTACTGCAGTACCGTTTGCGCGCAGCGGTACATACGCAGGAAAAAGTTAATGCGACATTGCTTTTAGTTCCAAAGCAATATATAACGTTCAATCGAGATCCGCTTAAGATTGGTTCGAGGTAAAATTGTAAAAATTTTTTTGACTTGAATTTACGATAGAGTATCTTTTATGATAGTTTGTGATACCAGAGTATGTAGGTTGCGCTACGAATTGAAGTGACGAGCAGAAGTCGTGTCCGGCTTTATAAAGTGCTCGAAAAAGTGTCATGTGCTGCTTGTAGTTGTCGATGTTATGTAGTTGTAGACTCTCTTTGAAACACCATACAGAGGCGATTGCCTAAAAATATATAAAAATATTGTATTCTGGTACGTAACTGTGAATACGGTCATGGCAGAATGTTGGAGTGCAGAGTCATCGACGACCAAACATCGACGATCAAAGATCAGAGATGGTGCTGTCCAGATTCTCCGCTTCAGTTATTGGTGTCTACGGGAGAATTGATTATGAAAATCAAAAACTATGAAGCGCATAATTCGAACCCTGTCATCGGCGATCTCGGATACCTAAAAACATCAATAACCGATAATCATATCTACTCACAAAAACCAATCATTTTTCTAATTTAAAATCGCCTAGATTGATCAATATATTTTTGCAGGATTAATTGATAAAATCTTCACTGTACTTCCCTGCTATCTTTAAAGGCAAAACGTGACTGTCCGTGACTTCAACAAGTTTTCTCGCTGCATTCCGAACAAAAATTCTCGAATTTTCTTGCTAACATGTTATTCCAGGAACTCAGTAGTTTGACAGGAATCCAGGTAGTTCTGATCTGGTAGTTCCAGTAGCACAAGCAATTTCTACATAAATTTTGACTAAAACAGTTATTTTTTTATAAGTGGTTATTTTAATGTCACGGTCTCTTAATGAGCTTCTTGTCGATCATCGTTTGGATAGATCAAGCAAAGCATTGCTCATGATATCTAGATACAACTTTATTATTACAAAACTTATTATTAATTTATTTTAATGTTTGTATTCTTTTTTATAGTGGGTCGTTACATGTGAAGATAAAATGAACTCTGACAAACTGTTTGTTCAAGCAGATGAAGATTTAGATGGTTTTGTATCAGGAGCGGAAATTAAAGATATTTTCTTTCAAAGTGGTCTTACACAAACAGTACTTGCTCAAATTTGGTAAGTAATCAATATTCTATCTTCTTCTACATCTTTTATCTACATTATATCAAACGATTGTGCAAGAATTAAATTCCTATAAATACCTGACTGAGTATGCATGTAGGAGTGCATATGAGAATATATATATTGTAAGTAGACAATCCTTTAGATAGTGAGCACTGCCGTGTTAGTGCTAGATTGTCGAATGGTTTTTTGTACCCTTCAATTACGGTCGCCACCTGTTTGTTATGTGCAAACAGGAAAACACCTTTATTTAGGAATTCAACAGATGTTTGGAATGAAGTGACACACTGTTATATGAATTAAATAAAGAATTTATTTTAGTAAACTTTCGCGAAATACTGTGCGGAGATAATTATTACAATGTATTTATAATCTGTGTAGGTTTATTTAAATATATTTATTTCTACGAAGCGATTGTGTTACATTGAATTTAATGACTGAGGTTTGAAACTCCCGCGGGAGTATTTATATGGCGCTGCTGCGGCCGTACGGCCTCTTGCTGGCCTTTGCGCATTCGGTGGCGCTCGGGTCGGTTTGGCCTCGTGTCATTTGCGCTGGTGCCTGTAGCTTGTTGTCCAAAGGGCTGATCGTTGCGGTTTCCCTTTGGATTTTCCTTTTGGGAAATCCTTTGGGAATATCCCAATGGTCAGTTCACAATATATATATATATATATATATATATATATATAATATACATATATATATATATATATATGTATCTATATAAGATTACAATAAAATGTATATAATGTCCGCGCGACTGTAAGCATGCACTCACGCAGACAACATATTTAAAAACCGATCAAGACCAAGCAACTATATTGCGGAATAACAACATCCGGATTGATCGGAGACTTAAAATCCATAACACTCGGAGATTGGGACCAGTCTAAGCACCAATCAAAATATTATTACGATAGGAAACTGCTATGTGACAACTTTCCCATAATTATATTCAAGAAATTATTTCGAATATGAATTCGGAAAAGTTCTACACATAAAAGATGCAGCAAGACTCAAGGCCCCAATAGTATCAGTTAGCCAAGAATCTCGCTGACTCAGGTTTGTTCAGACAATTTCGCCTCCGCTGCTCCAGATCGCGCGTGCACAGCCACGCTGCAGTTTAGGCACTTGTACAGATGCTAGGCCCCGTCAGACCTAATGAGTGCAACAAGTGTCGACGCAGTGACGTCACAGCGGGGAAGTAAATCTTAGAGAGGCGTGAGAAGTCCGGAAATACTTCCGAGCGTCCCCAAGCCACGCGACTCCGACTCGAGCCGAGCTCCAGAATATACGTTCTTTATGGTTTTAGTTTTTCATTTTTCATTTTCATTGTTTAAAGAACGGTTTAGATTTCTGGTTAGTTATATTTTATCAGTTGTAACACAATATTCGGGTTTTAAAAATTATTATGTCATTCAATAACTTTGTTTGAAATTGGATTTGTAATAAATAAATCTATCAAAACGCAAGAAGTTTAAGTGTTTGATTAATTTCGGACCATCAAATTACGAAGGAAACACGAGTCCAAAGAAGACATAAAACAGAGAGACCAGCAACGCAGCTGCGAAAGGAAAGCTATCATCCCCTTACGTGCACCTCAGATAAACAAAGGTAAACGATTTATTTATGTTTGAGTGTGCGTGTGTAAAAAGATAGGCTGAGAGAGAGAATAATTAGCGTCGGCAATCAGGGGAGACTTGATGAGTGAAGTCTCTCCCGCATCTATATAGTTGCGTGCATGTGAGCAACGCAACATAAACGTGGTTAATTGACTAGCCGTCACCTAACAAAATTAGAGGTCCCACCGTGATCACGTGCGTGGTTTTTAGACTATAGTTGTTTTCCTTTCTTTCTTAGCACGCTACTGCTTTGCGTTGAATGATGCGTTGTATTGAAATTTTGCCTAGGAGAAAAGAAAAAATTATACGCATTAATTAAAATATGATAAAAATACAACAATAGTTGCGCGAAATATATCATAAAATGCGGAAGTTCAGTTATTAATTTAAAAAAAAAAGAATAAGTGTGAAATTAATAAAGTATTGCATTATCTAGCAGCGTGCAATCGGCAGCATCAGACGCGTAGAAAAGCTAAGCGTGGCTTCGTGCGGTGACATCACAACCACGCTTTTGAAACAAAAAAGCATGATTGAATATCTAGAACACATAAAGAGAGTTTAAATTGTTTTAACTATTTGAAATTAGATACTTGATCATTATATTAGCTTTCTTTGCTGCATGGTCCAGTAGAATCATAATAAATATTGTTCTAAAGAAAGGTGAGACTTTAAAGTCTCTTGATCTAAATTGTGTTAAATATTATTTGGTTGAAAAGTAAGAAGGTTGAATAATAAATTTGGCAACAATTTTTTTTAATAGTAACGATAATCTAAGTAAAACTTAGCCTCATTCAATAATTTCAAACATGTAAGAATAGCATTAGACTAAAATTAAAAAGGGAGGGCCCAATTAAAATAAATGCATCACAAAATGTTCACATATATTCACATATATAGGTGTGAATGCGTAAAATTTGTACATACACAGCAAATCTCACTGAAATCTGGTCGACGAGTAGACATAAGCTGTGATGGCACTTCTCTGCCACGGTCGAACCAGAGCGTAGCTTGAAGCAGGTGTTCGGTAAAGGTAGCAAGTCCCAGGAGAGCCAGACTTGGTTTCCTGCGCCAACAGTGTAGACAGTGCAATAGACATTTTAAAAAGTATATCATACAATTTGTTGAATGGCCGACAACAAATGCGTAAAGCCATTCAACATTCGCTGTCTTATACGTGCACACATTGAAATAAAGAGAGAAAGAACTTGCATTCATACGTTAATTGAAATAAGACCCGGTCGCGTACTGATACTCACAGCGTTCCCACTTTACACTACATGAGTATGTGAAATAAAAATACACACATATTAGGACATTTAGCGTTAGACCACTCGATATCTTTAGAATCAAGCATCCCGTTAGACTCCAGCCAAGATTCCAAAACCTCGACGCTTGGTGTTGGTCGACGAGGCTGAAGGAGTCGAACTTCAGCTTCCTGGACCAATCCAATATACAGAAATTAAAGGTAGCAACAGGTTGTACTACTTGGAGTTGAATAGTCCTGGGTCTTTAAGTACATTCACTCGTACCTTTTGCTTCGATTCATGGAGAGATCCAAAGCGTACACACACGAATGGGAAATACACCCGCGAACTTACGCATTACGGGTTTTGATGAAAAATAACGCGTTTAAACAAGAATAATTGAATAAAAAAATACGCGACGCTACGCGCGGGAGGTTAAGCACGCGAGCATACAACGTTTATCAGTCGACGCCTCGTGTTTGTTCAGAGCAAGCACCAGCGCAGGCATGTGAAACTAGATGCCACCCTAGGGACACTATAGTGATGTAGGCCTAGTTCCGGGGCACTAGTACGGCGGTCATTTTGAAGAACAGCGAGCGCGCGCGAAATTCAAACTAGAATTCATTTAAGTCGACAAAATTTAGACAATGCATTACAAAACAATTAATGAATTATAACAAATAAATTATGCAGAAGACCAGTTGATATGAATAAACAATTTTCAAAGCATATTTAGATTTTTTTACGTCATTTTTTTTTATTCTTAGTTTTTTTTTAATGAATCATTTCAAGTTAACATTTTTTTTTGCTTCATAGTAAAAACTGGGGACAATAAATCTTTACAGAATTTTTTTTTAAATATTCATCCAAACAATTTACGATTTAGTGTTTTAAAATCATTATACTTTATTTTAAAAAAAAAAATTTCACTGACTGAGGAACCATCTACCTTTATCCTTTGGTATGCTTATAGTAAGCGACTATTCTTTTGCAAACCTTATAAGTCTGCTAAGTAGCGGCTTTCCTTAAATCTGCTCAATAGTGCACAATCCAAATTCCATGGTTTGCTTAACAGCAACCTAAACCTTCGGTATGCTTAGTAGCGGCTACTCTTGTATATCCCAAGTCAGCTAAGCAGCGGCTCTCCTTGTCCAGCTCAACAGCGGTCTCTGCATCCAATAGAATCACAACCAATGAAGGAAGAAAATTCTTCAGGCAGAGAAAAATTGTTTAAGAAAAAGAGATCGTGAAAGAAATATTTCTTGTAAAAATTATTATTCGAAAAGAAAGCATTAGAAGAAAGACTCAAAGAAATAAATGATCAATTAAACAATTATTATCGGGAGCTCAATAATATAAACGCGAATAACAGCAAAGTTTCTGAAGTTAATTTAAATTTTCAATTTGAGATAAGCAAAAGGTTTCATGAACTTTTGGAGTTTGCTTCAAGGGAAACGAATAAACGCACTATGAATACTACAATACGAGTTATGGAAATGGATTTTGCCAAAATCAAAACTATAGCAATGATCGACAATTGGTGCGAGAGAAATAACCATGCCTATCGAAATAGTAGAGATGATTTAAACTACCAGCAGGCTCGTCATGAACCTAAGATGACGAGCCAAAACCAGAATTACTCAAGATAAAACAACCAACAGGCACCAAGGAACATGGATCAAACGAGTTATCACAAATAAATGCAGGAGTTTAACCAAAGCCGAACTTCGAACCATAGGGATCTTCATCAAAATCAAGCAAAAGCACCAGTGATGGCGATACTGACAAGGCCCGAGAAATCGCAAGGATATACTCCACGAACCTGAAAACCATAATTGGGAGGATAGAAATGCAACGGCTGTAAGAATAAGAATACCCGAAGGAACACAATGACCGTACCTGGATTTCATGATAGATAATGGTGCAACCGTGAACCTGATAAAGATCGGAGCCTTGCATGATGACCTACCAATAAGCATCGAAGACGCCAAGGAATTGGGAGGCATCACGGACCAAACCGTGTGGACGGCAGGATCAGTGTACCTGGAATAAGAGGACCCCGGTGAAATTTCAAATAATACAAGACGATTTTCCCATAAAGCAAGATGGCATGCTGAGAAGAAATTATCTGAAAAAGGAAGAAGCCGTAATTTCCTACCACAAAATGCTCTCATGGTGAGCTGCGGTGTCATGCACACCCTATACCATTCATTGGACATGAGGAAGAACATAATCCTAGAAACCTAAAGAAGAGATACAGATGTAAACAAGCGAATGAAGTGTTAAGAGTAGAAACAAGAATGATGACGAAATTAAGTCAACGGAACAAAACGCTGTGAGCAAAGAAAATACTACATCGGACAAAGTGAAAGATGTGATAAAGGCTAGGACTAGACAAATAGTTCAGATTAACTTAATTAAAAGTGACTTGAAACTAGGTTACATTCTCAGAATAGACATGGCAGATGACAATGTATTATTAGGAGAAGGTGTGGTCAACAATATGGATAACACTTGTAAAATGATGGCTATAAACACTAGCGAACAAGATGTGAGGATAGAAGTAGACCCAAACGAGTTAATACGTTTTGACACTGGACCAGATTTTGTACAAGAAACAGACAGTAATTTTGACGGTGATGCAATCGTTGACCAAATCAAGAGGCTAGAACGAGTGAAAGCATCAGAAAAAACCATTTCAACAGAGAGGAGTTAAAAATTGTGGACCATATCATTGAAGATTTTTTGGACAGATTTATATTGCCAGGAGACAGGCTCCCGTGCACTAATATGATTGAGCACCATATACATTAAGAAAATAATGTACCCATAAACACTAAGCAATATAGACATCCTTCACAACACAAACAAGTTGTAAGAGAAAGTGTAGCCAAAAAGCTCAAGGAAAATTAGTCTTACAACACGATAAAATTGAATTCTTTAGAAAGAAAGTTGGTATCCTGGGACATATAATTAGTGCGAAAGGATTCGAACCTAACCCAGAGAAAGTTTTAGCAATAGCCAAACTAGCCACACCTATGAGTGCAAAGTCATTTCACAGTGCAAAGTGCGAAAGGATTCGAACCTAACCCAGAGAAAGTTTTAGCAATAGCCAAACTAGCCACACCTATGAGTGCAAACAACATAAGGAAAGTACTTGGAATGTTTGGATACTACTGAAAATACATCAAAGACTTTGCTAAAGTAGCGAAACCATTGAATGACCTACTGAAGAAAAATCTGAAATTCGAATGGACTCTCCAATACCATTAAAGCTTTCAAAAACTCAAGCAATGCCTAATGGAAGAACCCATCCTACAATTTTTGGACTTCGATAAAGAATTCACTTTAATCACCGATTCATCAGACTATACGATTGGAGAAGTCCTGAATCAGGAGAAGGATGGATTTGATTATCAAGTCCCATACGTGTAGAGAGCTTTGAATAAAACTGAAAGGAATCACTCCACGACTGAAAAAGAGTGCTTAGCGCTAGTGTATGCTCTACATCAGTTTATACCATATTTACTGAGCTGCAAGTTTACACTAGTGTCTGATCATGAACCTCTAAATTAGATGCATAGCAGAAAGGATCCTGGACAAAGACTAATGTATATTCAAATACAAACCAGGAAAGCTAAATTTAAAAAGGTTTTCCGAGGAACCCTTTCCGAAGTAACCAAAGAAGAGATAAATGAAAATCTAGCAAGAATCAAATTAATGATAATTGAAGAAAAGGCAAAACACGAACGGGATAAGGCCAAAACCAAAGCACCGTCGCAGAAAACCAGCTTTCGCAACAAAGCACACTCAGCATCTGAGAAAACCATTGTACCCAGGGGTAGATGCAGATCTATAGAAACGAAAACAATGAGGCACCAAAATAGAACATAGTGTGGTAGCGCAGAGAACGGGAGCAAAACGCGCGCAAGTCGAGAGTCCGGTAGGATAATACATCAAACAAGGAGGACCAAGTAAGGCATCCAAACCGATTGGCATAAAGAAAACCACACAAACCAAAACTCCAACAAAAACTGAGACACCAGTCACAGAATTGATTTCCATCAAACCAAGAGAAATTCCAGGAAGTAAATCTGATTTAGACTCGGACATTTCAATGACAGTCAATCCATCTAGAAGGTCATGGCTGTCGTCAACAGCTAATGAGGTCAACAGCGACTTGGACAGACTACCATTACCAGACCCCAGATACAGCGGATTACGATAACCAGACTCAGAAACTACGGAAGACGAAGCCCAAGAAGTACCAGAAGACGAAACATCTTCTTCAGAAAACACAACGTGTGAAGACACACCACAAGATTGTGATAATTCTACGGTCAATAGCACGCCGAGAAACAAGTCGAAGAACTAAAGAAAATTATGAGTGTTGAGTGAGATAGCAGCCGAAAAAGGATCGATCATAGACATAAGGTTTTCAAAACCACCAGAACCAACAATGCTTTTTCTCCTACCCACACCACCAGGTTTAGAACCACTGAATAAAGCTCATGAAATACAGCAAGACGAGCAAAAATCTGAAAGCGATTTAACTCATATCACTGCAGAAACCATGCGAGTTCCCCATAACGTAATCACCGAGAGGGAATGTCTCGCACACAAGCGAGACAATATTGTACATTTCCTATCAGCGGATTGTTACAACATATGGTCCGTTACCAAACTACTGGAAGAAATAGGAGCCATCTATCTAATGAAAATAAAGACCAGAAAACCAAAACCTGGACAAGTTCCAGTGACTCCTTTCAAGAAGCACCAAATATTCACTGTAATAGTGAAGGACAATTACTTCAATACAATCAAAATGGAGAACATGCATAAAGGACTCAAAAACTTAAAAAAAACACTAATTAAGAAAAACATTAAAAGTTTCCCAGTAGCACGAAAAGGAGACATTCTCGACTAGATGGGCTCACCAATCATAGTAGAGGTATTTAACGAATTTTTTTCACAAGAGTAGGATAAGAGTAACGGTGTGTTATGGAAAAGCAGAAGTACCAGCTGAAAAACACAGAAAAGAAATAATTGGCCTCCTTCATGACAGTTTGACAGGAGGGTATAAGGGAATCAACCAAACCTATCAGAATTACATCAGACGATGTACAAATTGCCAAGAACAGAAGATAGAACGGTTCAAAACAAGAGAACCAATGATTATCACGGACCCACCGATAGAAGCCTTTGACAAGGGGACAATCGACACAGTGGGAAAATTGAAGGTGACTCCGAGATGAAACTGCCATCTTTTAACAATTCAGCGCAATTTAACCAAGTATCTAATAGCAATACCATCAAAAATCTTGACGCAACGACAATAGCTGATGTACTGGCAAAGTACCTCATCTACCAATTCGGAGCGCCGAGAGCCATACTCTCAAACAGAGGGACCAGTTTCTTAACAAGCATAGTTGAATCGCTATTAAAACTATGCAAAATAAATCATTTAACAACCTCTAGTACTAAGACTAGAAGAAATGAAGCTTTTAGCTGGCGAGACCCAAATAGCCAACAAATTGGAAAACAAAAAGAGGTATGACAAAAAGGTCAAAACTTTCAAAGGAAAAGTCGGCGGATATTCTAGGTTAATTAAAGATCCCGATGTCAACAAATTTGACTTCTATAGGAATAAGCCATTAAAGATTATAGAATTCGTCGGTAGAAAGAATGTGATTCATGAATACCCTAACGGAAAAAGAGTCAAAACACACATTGACAAATTCAAAGATGTCGAAGCGGATTCTGACCCGAGTTTTGATTACATCAAATAAATAAAAAAAAATCTAAGGTACAATATCGTTTATGCACGTAATTAATCACTATATTTTCAGATGATGAGCAACCCGAACATATTCAGTCTAATAATTTAAAGTATAAATATAATGACCCAAAGTGGACCATGTGGACCCCTGTACCAGTTGGACCCTTTGAAGCCGAACCGACTGGAAAATCCAAAATTACTTCAACGTCGACGATTTCATGCAGATACACAGACCATTGGACTTCCATCAATCCGCCTACAACAACTGCATAACAAGACTAGCGGAAAACAAATGTCAACATGCTCTAGGATTGGACCTCATAGAGCTCAAACACCAAACCTTACATAACATACAAAGAGGCATAAATGAGACAATCAAAACCATGGGGCATTACAACCATCCAATCACAAGAAACCCCAGAAGTATTCGGACGAAAAGGATAGCACCACTAGGCATAGTACGTACTCTAAGTAAAAGCTTATTTAGATTAACTACAACAGACGGCGTAGATGACATCAACAAAAATATAGACAACTTATTTCAAGACCAAACCAAGATGGTATAAATTGTAGACAAAATTGCGCACATAGTATCAGCACAATTTGAAGAGTTGCACAATATTACCCAGAACCTCAAAAAGGTACTCCAAAGCTTTGAAGCCGTATTAACCAAAACAGTCAATAACAAAATATAGTGGAAATGACAGTATATGTGAGACGCTTAGAATCAACTCTAGACCACTTAATAAGAAGTAACGAAAAAGTACTAAAAGATCTGAGATGCTTAAAAAAAGCAAAAATATATCCTGAACTTTTAACGACAAACATGATACACCAAATAATGACAGACGTAAAAAGGACAAGCAGCAACTTGGAATTCGCAATACCGACGGAACATCTAAGGATAGAAGAAATCATAAAAGTATTGGAAATCAACGCTATTCACGAGAATGACAGGACCATCGCTGTACTACACATTCCATTAGTCGAGAGAGACCAATACAAAACATACAAATCGTATGCTGTAACAGTGCCTCAACACAAAAGCAATGAGACTACCGGACTAGCCTTCATAGAACCATTGCACAGATACATTGCGATAAGTTCAAGCGAGGAAAAATATATAAAATTTGATGATAACCTTGCAACTAAATATATTAGAACCTACTATGCATCCATTGGCCCAGTATTAGGACCTCTTCAGAGCACATCAAATACACAGGACTGCGAAGCAACCATGCTGTGAAATCCTAGTGCTCAAGTGTTAAAAATTTGCGATATAAAATACAAGACCAGTACCAAGGCGCAATGGAAGTATCTAGAAAATGACCAATCGTAGTTATTTTCCACGACAGATCCTGATTATTGGCGACTCTCATATCCCAATGAAGAATACGTGAAAATAACCTTAAAAGAAGCTGGCATTATACGCATCTCACTAACATGCGTAGGTAGAACAGCGGACACCTTAAAATTAGTCAAGAAACAAAATCCACTCAAGTGACATATCTGTACAATTCGAGATTGACCTAAAAATACAAAACATGTACTCATCCCTAAGCCCTGAAAACTCGGAATTTGACAATGATTTAGCACCAAATATCGAAATACTCGGTACCAAACCGGGGTTTAACCAAGCAAAACCTTTAGGATAAATGATTAGTGAATTAAACGAAATTAAACATCGCAAAAGACGAGATTCTCATAGAAATCGCTTGTTGTATGGTAGCGTGACCTTTCAATTAATAGTGATAGTAATAGTAATAGCAGTAATAATAGGGATGAAACGTGGAACAATGACACCACGTCCTAAGTTAAAAGGCAAATTTTATCTAGTAGAGTAACCAACTGAACCAAGAGAAAGATGAAGCATTCTTCAGTCACTTTGCTCAATTTGTACCAATGGTGTACTACGAAACAGTACGAGATAAAAAAGCCGTCTATCCTATGGCTATGCACAATAGTTCAAGGACCAAAAGGCCGAAAAAGCGAGAAGGAAAAGCAACCCTATCTACAAGGCGACCTTTGACGCCTATATATATATAAATAGATCTAAATCTCTATAATTTGCATAAAGTAACTTGTAAAAAACAAAACATGTGGACCACTTGCAGGGACTTAGAACAGTCACCACAATGCAGTCGAACACCAACTCTGGATGAACTGAAGAACACGCTGGCGTACTTAGAAAGCCTAGGAGAAAGAATGTTCAAGGGACCAATGGACCCTCAAATCCTATCCCCACCAACAATTGAAAAAAAGAGCGAAAATAATGATGAGAGTGTATATGAACAGATGAATGTGGACGAATGAAAACCTGAAGCCTGAAATAAACCATAACTAAAATATATCCTCCTATCTTGTCATCAATAGTCTTACCCCACCACGAACTATAACACACACGCGTCATATGAAATAAATTCTAGAAACTCATTTACAACAACACACATAACGCACTTACATAATCACAATATAATAAAAGGAAAAAGAGGGGGGGGGGGCACGAAATTTTCACATCCCATTAAAAGACAGCCCAATTTGCATGTACTATTGACTCGATAAATTTTGCATGACCAAGCATGATATGGAATAAGGACTATAATAAGTACCCGTACCCGGACCAACATAATAAAGGATCTGTTCCATTACTTATTTTTCAGACATGGAGATCCAACCAGCGGAACTGATGAAGCATCTGAGGATCCTCAAGGTTGAAAGGTGTGGACTAAAGCAGGTCCTGCTGGAATTTACAGGGAACCCAACGAAAGGAACAGAGTTATTGAAGCTCTTCGCAATTTGTTTGACTGACCTCAGACCACACAAGTCGTCAAACATCTAAACGATCAAGGTCCGATATAACGAAGAAGAAGATGCAGTAGCCGCTGCACTAATGTGCAGCACAGAAGAGAGACCAAAAAGTGCGCAAGACATAATAAAGATGAATGAAAATGATTCACGCGAAAAACGAGAGTTGAGTCCCAAGCCGTGTCAACAACCCATACCGGAGCCAGCAATAATCACCGGGGAGCTGGACGATACACAAGGTCTAAGATTCTGCGTGCTGATCCCGTTAGGATGCTCCACCGAGGAATTCTTGCGAAAATTCGCAAATTTTGGTCCAATTGGCCACATGATAGAGGTGATAATGAAGGATCAGGAGAATAATCCTGGAATTAAAAGGTAAATGGGCTTTGTTTAGTTATTTAAGCACGAAGATGCCAAAAGAGCAATGGGCCAGTGAAACCAGGCCTACAAGCCTAGGTGGGCCAGTAGGAGACATCTCTCGAAAAGTGCATCGAAGGAAGCATAAAGTCTGCGGACAAATGGCAGAAATCAGACACAAGAAGGACCATGTCAGGATCTGTAGTTTGCAAAACGCAGAAGTCTTGCAAAATCATTGAGCATGCGGGGTAGAAATACCATACAAAGATTGGACCAAACACATACTAGAATGCAAAGCTGCCGAAACTTGTGGTCCAACAACATCAGCATCACCAGACGGAACTCAGGAAGACCAACTGGACGTGATGTCTTTTGATCCTCTGGATCAGCTCTTGATAGAGTTGGGGGACCTAACATCAGAAGAGGAGCCACCAAGGACTCTACTTGATCAAAGCATAAAAGAGGGGGGAGCAGAAATATCCACACTAACTCCAATTAGAAAATAACAACGGACCTCAAGTTTCATAATCGACTAACGAGATGGACCAATACTATTACATTTAACATGAAATTTCTTTTTTTACGTATAATAAATTATATTTTATATTTTCATAACATACTCGGACCATTTAATCCAAACCTCCACCATCTATAACATTCGTATAAGAAAAAAATAAAAAAACGAGGAACAAGAAAATGTCAATGTATAGCCTAAGTCATAACATCCCTAGAAGTAAGCACTAACAAATGGAAATATTTAAAAATTTTAACGCATATGTAAATCATGAAAAACAAAACAGATAATATAATAGGTAACAGAACTAACAATACTAACGAAATAGGAAGTAAGATAGATTATAAAGGACCTTGGACCACGGACGAAACAACTCGACCACAAGTAAGTGGCGAAAGCCAGAATCGCTTTCAATAATCTTTTATTTTTTGTTAATTTTCTTTTACTCAACACTGAAACCAGCTCAAATTAAAAACATGTAATTCACTTAAAATGACACATGAATACGCACATAATAAACATCACATAGATCATGTGCGGGATATACCGTGCCAACTCGAGCGAGACACTATAAATGAACGTAAAGCATATACATAAACATAAAAAAGGGGGAAACGAATAACCTACCAAAATAAAAAAACATATTTATCCTGTCTAGGGCTTGACGGCGCACCCAGAAACAATACAAAAGATTGGTTGAACAATCACGATTACGTGTTACAAAAGCAAAACTGCTCCATGCTTGCAAAACTAAAAGGCACTATAACAAATAATTTCTTTAACATAATCGCCGTTAATTTGAGGCTTTAGTCTCTTTTTTTATTAATTGATCCATTTACATTATTAAACCTTACTCGTTATGGACCATCAACTGGACCGTGACACCTATAGGACCCGCGAAGTTTGTCGAGGACGACAAACGTTTTCAAGGGGGGGAGGATGTTATGTGACAACTTTCCCGTAATTTTATTGAAGAAATTATTTCGAATATAAATTCGGAAAAGTTCTACACGTAAAAGATGCAGTAAGATTCAAGGTCACAAAAGTATCAGATAGCCAAGAATCTCGCTGACCTAAACAATTTCCCCTCCGCTACTTAAGACCGCGTGTGGAAAGCCACTCTGCAGTTTAGGCACTTATACTGTGGCTAGGTTCTGTAAGGCCTGATGAGTGCTACAAGTATCGACGCAGTGACGTCAGTGTGGGGAAGTAAAGCTTAGAGAGGCGTGAGAGGTCCGGAAATACTTCCGAGCGTCCCCAAGCCACGCAACTCCTCTACTCCAACTCGAGCCGAGCTCCAGAACGGACGTTCGTTTTGGTTTTAGTTTTTCATTTTTCATTTTCATTTTGGGTTTTAAGAATTATTATTTCATTCAATAACTTTGGTTCAAATTGGATTCGTAATAAAGCTATCGAAACGAAAGAAGTTTAAGTGTTTAATCATCTCCTTACGTGGATCTCAGATAAACAAAGGTAAAAGATTAATTTATGTGTGAGTGTGCGTGTGTAAAAAGATAGGGTAAGGGAGAGAATAATTAGCGTCGGCAATCAAGGGAGAATTGATGAGCGAAGTCTCTCCCGCAGCTGTGTAGTTGCGAGCGTGAGAACAACTCAGCATAAATGTGGTTAAGTGGCTGTCACCGCACAGAATTAAACGTAACAGTTAGAATACATGCGTAATTCTAGTTATAAATTACGTGACATACAACGCGAAAATTTAGAGAGAGGACAAAACGTGAATAGATAATCTAAATACATCCAAACGGTATATATACGGAATAGAACCGGAAAACATAAATAATGATTAAGAAATATATAATAAGATCAATAACATAGGTAGAAGTAAACTTCTAAGATCAAGGAAATAAATAAAAGAAAAAAAAAGATAAATAAATACTAGATAATAATAAACGGTGATAAAGGGAAATTAGGTCCGAGTATATACCTGGAAAATACTAGAATAAAATCGGACATAATTAACAACTAATATACACATTCGAGAGGCTAAACGTCAGATTAAACAAAACAAAAGTGTATAAACGCGTAACACTTGAACATCAGAGACCATCGCACGTCGCACAGACACAAAAAGATGATCACAATGAATCGAACATCTAGCGACCTCCGGATGCCACATAATTAACAAAATAATCAAATGAAATGATCAGACTAGAAAACACGTTCGAGACAAATAGGGCAAAATGTATAAGGATAACTATTGGAACAGAGCGAGATCAGTAAATAAATAGGTATCGAAGTTCCCAATTAAAAACCATGTATTATATCGCAACAAATAAAGCATATAAAGAGAGTTACAAATAAGAGAATAAACGCAAATACTAAATAAAATACTTTACCATGTATAATCAGACATATTAATAGAACGGCAAGTGACGTGGGAGGGAGGAGAGAGAGAAAGAGAGCTTGCATTAGTCCATTCAACGGTATGAATTTAGACTCATTGGCACTACCTTCATGACTGGCGGATACTCGTTGGAACGTAAATCCTACCTGTAATTTAGCTCTGGGGCCTTCAATCGGCATTAATATCGCTTCATTGTATCTCTCCGCAGATTCATCGTGCACAGCGATGCATCCCGAGGACAGCTACTTGGATAGTTGCAACGTTATTCATTGGGGTTTTCTGGAGGCTTGTAAAATTTGGGTTTGCGTATCAGTTGGATAGTAACCGACTGATGGCAGCTATGCTGAAGAGGTCAAAAAGTGGAGGAACACCTAGTCCAAAATTGCAGCTCTGGGAGCTGTATGCTTGTTGCCACTTCGCCACAAGGTCTGGGCTCTTTCGACGGAATTTTTAATCCGTCACAGCATCAGACATCAATGCATTCGACAGGAGCCCGGAGATTTGGTGTTGTAATGACGAGTGTCTATCACCAAATCGTAGATTTTGGGGTTACTCTGACGAAAGCGGTGAAACTTGGGAGCACTGTATGGAATCTCAGTAGTCACTTATTCATCACTTGATTATTGTCCAAGCAAAGAGAAAGTCCTAACGGAGTAGATTATATTACTCCTAACGAACGATCTAGTGCCAGTTTCGAAAATCGTACTGTTTGTCGGTATATTTGCAATACTGATTGTTGTCCTTTCGTTTGCAAAACTGCTCGCGAATATCATGCACATAGGGCTCACCAATCCCCTTCATCGGTGATTGGACAGTTTGCTTGCGCCCGTGGTAACCATTTACCTGTTTCTAAAAACTTAACCTTTTGCGGCACATCGTGCGGATGAATTACGAGAAACCGCCAGAAGTGTAATTAGTGACATGCCCGCTATGTATGAAAGAGGTGATGTCTCAAAGCTTAAATCGTCATATGGCGAATAGCTACCGGGGGTCCACAAATTCGTGTATATTTCGATGTATATTCATAACTGTATACTTTTATCATTATAACTTAATAAATCACTATTTTACTGTAATAAGGCTTTTTAATACACACTATATATATATATATATATTGCGACGGGGTGGCCGTCGGTGCCGAAGGAAACGATCTCTCTCTCACACTCTCTACTACCCGAATCGTCGAGTAATTAATTAATAACAAACTAAAGTCTGTTGTGGTTCGTAGAGGGAGCAAGTGAGAGGAAGAGATGGGATTTATTCGGTGCCGACGCACCAGTACCCTGTAGAGGTCAACAGAGACACACACACACAGATATAGTAGCAGCTAACAGTCGCACACATATATGCCGCAGCAACCAGCACAGCACGAATATTCGCCTGGGCGAGAAGCGGGAGAGAGCCGCGAAGAGAGGGGAGCCGCGCTGAAGTCGACACGGCCGAACAGCGGTGATCGCGAGAAAATATTGTATGCGAATGAGAGAGATTGAATGAGAACCGCTGCGATTGTAAGGTTGTGTGAGTGGAATATAATAGCTGCCGAGTGGAGGCACATGTAATCGTCGGGTACGACAAAGCCCCAAGCCATCTCTACAGTGAGCCGGGCTGTATGACTGTTAACTGCGCTGATAGGTTAAATATAGATTTAGGAGTAGAATAGAATGATGATTATCAAGTGGCGCGGTAGCGCCACGAAGGCGAGTTTGAGAAGCAGACGAAGCCGCGGCGCCCGTGACACTATTTACTTCTATATTAGGGTTCGGATTTTTTCACAATACAGAAAAAAATGCTTATCGCTACTGATCGTGAGTTTTTTGGTTTATTAGTGTCTTTTCTGAGTTGAACTATGATTTCCTACGAAAATATTTGTAAATAAGCCGTTTTGTTAAATAATAAACGAGTGTATATATCACGAATGCTCGGAACAGTTTCTTTAACTTTTTCTCCAGTGTGGTAGGACTGTGAAGTTGGCTTTTTATCCGAAAAGTGGTAGGACCGTGAAATTGGCCGCACAAGCTATATTATGTGTAATACAGTTGGGTATCGCTTTTCCACAGATTTTATACATCGCATCAGTGCATGCAGGCCGTCGTGTCAGATCAGAAATCTTTCATCATACTTATAACATCGTGACGTCCAACAAGAAGATTCCTCTACTAAAATAAATAAACAAAAGTGATGAAATTAAATTAAATCATATTAGTGATAACAATGGTACTAAGAAACAATGGCCTAAAGGTGCTAAAAATGTTTATATTTTATTTTTAGAACAAATTTAAGGTGCTCAATAAGTTTACTCAAAAAGAAATGAAATCTCTAAAAAAAACTTTTAACAAAAGTAAAAGGTTAGGCGAGTTTCATCTATTCCGCACATTATTATGCATCTCAATAATATGGTTGGCTGACCCATTTATATGTTATAATCATCACAAAATCATTGTTACCAAATAAAAATGTAATAACCGTAGATATAATTTCATTATAAATAATTATGTTAACAATAAATAAAAATTTGACAACGAAATTACTGATAAAAAAGAAATTTACAACGAAATTACGGATGAAAAGGAAATGAGATCAATAAAAAAGTCAAGTTTATTACCAAATTATTATTTCAACAATAATATTGCAAACAAAAAGTGTTGTATTCAATTCTGGGCTGAGTCGAATAGTTGATTACAAAACTAAAGATTGATCTAAGATTAGTAAATAAAAACTTAAGTAATAAATTGATCAATCACAAACAACTGTTATGATAAACATTAGCTTACTAGGTAACTTGCCAGGCCCGTTTCATTTTATTCATGGTGTTATGTAGCAGTAACTTTCAGCATATATAAAAAGTAGGTGCATATAATCACAACTTTACTCTGAAATTTGTTATTGGAATATATTCGAACTGCATTTAAAAATAACTTGTTGTTTATGTAAATGATATAATACATAATTAAAATTCAACATTTTTCGTATCAAACCTCAAATATAAACAATTACTTATTATTTATATTATATACTGGATACTCAAAAACTTTTTTATGAATTTCAGTAATGCAAGAAGTTAAAATGTTGATATCCAATTATAATAAAAAATATGAAAAAAATATTTTATTTGTGTTATGTGACAACTTTGCGATATTCATATTCGAACAATTATTTCGAATATGAAATCGAGAAAGTTCTGCACATAAAAGGTACAGCGAGACTCAAGGCCACAAAAGTATCAGGTTGCCAAGAATCTCGCTGACCTAAACAGTTTCCCCTCCACTGCGCGAGACCGCACGTGCGAAGCCACGTTACAGTCTTGAACTTTGCACCATCGACAGGTCCCGTAAGGCCTAATGAGTGCGACGAGTGCAGGCGCACTGACGTCAACATGGGGAAGTGGAGCTTGGAGACGCGTGGGAGGTTCGGATACATTTCCGAAGCGTCCCCAAGCCACGCTACCTCAGGCACTCCGACTCTAGCCGAGCTGCCGAGCGGACGACCATTTCTTAGTAGTTTTTGGTTTATTTTATTCTTTGCTTTACTTTTGTTTAAAGTTCAGTTTATTGTATTATATTTTCTTCAGTTTTTCTTAAGTTTGCGCATATATATACATATATTTTATAAATATAAAGTTTAATTGAAAATAAAGAAAGACCAAGTGAAGCCAGAAGGTTTTTATTTAAAAAAGGTCGCTAGTATACATCTTATTTGATTCACCCACCTATATATATATTTGGACCTTCCTTCCACCAGAAGGATATTGAGGACAGATTTTTTAAGGTATATCCCCAAGAAACAAGAGAGCGCGTAAGGTAAGGAAATCTATTATAAAATAAATCCGCGTTTCAAACAAAGGGAAAATCTAGCTGACAGCCAGGAGAAATTTGAAGAGTAGAGTCTCTCCCGTAACTGTATAGTTGCGTGCGCGAGATTAACTCACGCAAAAACTTGATTTACATTGCTAGGTGACTAACAATCACCTAACAATTTGTTTACCTGTAAACAAAATGAAACGGTCCTGGCAAGTTACCTAGTAAGTTTATCATAACAGTTGTTTGTGATTGATCAATTTATTACTTAAGTTTTTATTTACTAATCACAGATCAATCTTTAGTTTTGTAATCAACTATTCGACTCAGCCCAGAATTGAATAAAACACTTTATGTTTGCAATATTATTGTTGAAATAATAATTTGGTAATAAACTTGACTTTTTTATTGATCTCATTTCCTTTTCATCCGTGATTTCGTTGAAAATTTCTTTTTTATCCGAAATTTCGTTGTCAAATTTTTATTTATTGTTAACATAATTATTTGTAATGAAATTATATCTACGGTTATTACATTTTTATTTGGTAACAATGATTTTGTGATGATTATAACATATAAATGGGTCAGCCAACCATATTATTGAGATGCATAATAATGTGCGGAATAGATGAAACTCGCCTAACCTTTTACTTTTGTTAAAAGTTTTTTTTTAGAGATATTATTATTCTGTCTGGTATGCGAGTGAGAGAGAATTGTATTTCTGAATTTCGCGCTCAAATATAAATTATAGACGCGCATGCGTCAGTAGTTTTGATAGGTGTGATTGGTCAGATCGCGTCGCGAGTTACTGTATTAATTAGAGCCGGGAGATAGAAAGAGACGGAGCGAGCGAACAGGTCCTCGCGGTAGACATTTTGACGAGCGCTTGCTCACTTGTATTTCGACGGTTGAGCCAGCGACATAGCCAGCACCCTTCGAGATAATTCACATCACCGTAGCACAGTTTCGCGAGCACGAATTTTCAGAGCACGAGACATCGCATAACGGGAGGAAGGAAGTTATCAACATTGTATAGCCAGGTAGCGTAAACATTAGTTTCGAGATACTGTACTCGCCGAGACGCGCGAGTGGTGTGAGTCGGGAGAAAAAGAGTACCGGTTGGTGGTGCGCGAAGCATTTATGAATACGGCCGGAGTGCGTGATTTTCGTTTATGAATTACTTGTAACGTTGTGACTCCCTCAGTGAGGTGAAGTCTCAGTAATCCGGTGTGTTAGTATATATATTTTGTTCGAAGCCTGGCGTCTAAGAAATTCGGCCTTAAACATAAAAACGAAGCTTGTGCCGTTATAAGGGAAAATACCCTTCTTCTCAGGTCTCTTCGCTAAATACCGCGTCACAATATATATATATATATATATATATATATATATATATATATTGTGACGCTGGATTTTTCCCAGTGGCGTTATTGATGAAATCGTCCATCTCCTACGCTCGCTTCAATACATACGAGGCGGCAGGCTGCCTCGGCCCTGGGCGCCAGGCACCGGAGTGCCAGGGATCCCTCGATCCCCTTACCTTGAGACGCCGCCCCCTGTCGAAACATCTCTTCGTCCACCTGCTTGGCTAGCCAGTATTCGTATTAACACACATGGAAAATGAGACAATCACACAAGGTCGTGGGTAATAGTACGAATTGAATGATCAAGGTTAGCGTTGAACTATCTCTGTATTTCAGTTAACAATCTTGCTTCGCTATTAATTTACATTCTGGCGATCGCCAGTCGCGCGCCTTACCAAACTACGACGTTCCTGTCGATCTCACTCACACTGTGACTCACAAGTCACTGCGCCGAGGTTCGAGCGAGGAAAATACCGACGCACTGATCCGGCGCCGAACTCGCTCGTGCCCGCCGGTGTAACCTCCTAGCCGCGGCGTGTTCGTCAACACGCCGCCGGACGGCTTACCCGACGCGAACGGTACAGCTGCCTCGACCTTCCGATCGTCTACCGGTGCCGACAATCGTAGCGTCCGTCGCAGTCTACCCTCACGAGTCCATGAATCCCCGCCCCGACGATAACCATCCTCTCCCGACGTACGCAGGTCCCCAAGCGTCCCCGCCGTTGCCGCGCCGGTGACTTCGCCCGAACTTCGTCGCGACCATTCACTCACTTCATATCACTATACTTAACTTAACGGGACCGCTGTCCCAACTACCATACTTAAATTACTTTCGGCTTTTAATTTAATATAACACTAAGTCTTAATCTAATGTGAATTAACGGGCGGGCTAGAACTAGCGATAGTCGTGTCCGTGTGTCTGTTGTGTAGGTCATGGTTGTGTTGTAAACGAGAGCGTGGACGATAGCTTGTTAGTGTAAGTTTGGTCTTTGTCTTTGTCGTGAAAACGAGAGCGATAGCTTGAAAGTCACCTTCACGATAGTGATGCGTTCCAGAGTGGAAACGATAATCTGTGTGTAAAGTCTCGTCGAGTCTAAAGTCATAGTGTGAAAAACGGTAGCGTCAGTGTAATAACGATAATCATGGTGTAAACGGTAGCGTCAGTGTAATAACATTTAACTGGTGTGTAGACGATAGTGAGAACGATAGCTTGTCGGTAATAATCGTCGTCAGGAGTGTTCGTCAGTCAGTGTACAGTAATTACAGTATGCAGTAAATCGGCAGAGGCATAATGTTCATTTAACACGCCGAACGATTCAGCGCTGTTAAATCGACGAGGCATGCTATAGCCGCACTCATGCTTCGCCGCACTCCTGCCGCCATAATGGCCACGTGGCGTGTTACATATCGCGAGTTTGCGCTACTCCGCAATCGGCACACTATTTCCCTTAACAATCACTAATACAATAATCCACTCTACTCACGGTTACGCAGCAGTCCGTCGCACAGCACTCCCTTATAATTTCAAAACGTCGCTCAGGTGGTCCGATGCTCGACAAAGGTAAAGTAGCGGAGAGTCGGTGGCCAAAAACGGACCTGTTGCTCTGGTAGTCAGACACGAAAAGGGGAGAGATGACGAACAGCGCTCACCTACCTACTCTCGCTCTCGCGCGCTCGGGCCTAGCCGATGCCGGCCGAGGCTCCGCGAATACGGCCGAACGCGCGCTCGCCGACTCGTGCCGACGCGGCCGCTTGTAACTGGCAGTGAACTGCCATGTTACTATATATATATTGTTTACCAGTTAGTAAGATGGTACGGTGGTATCAGTATGTTGATAAACCATCAATTCTGTACAGTTGGTATTTGTTGGTGGCGGTATATTTACTATTGTTTGTTGCGGTAATATTGACTGTTGTCTCTCATAATTCTCATGTAAGTAAGATTCATCACTAACAATAAGTATAGCCGTTCATCCGTACTCTCCAACTTACTCCTATATGGTGTCGTTGTAACTCACATGGACTCCTTGGATCATCTTCATTAAAAGGTAATGTTGGTGGGCACAAGTTGTGTTTGCTTAGCTGCCAAGGATGAAGTTCTTTCATATAGTTTATGAATGCCTAGATTGAGTTGATCTCTATTTCCAGCATCCATTGTACCGAATAACTGACGAGAAACCCAGCCCACAAACTCAAACTCTGGTTCTCCATCTTTAGTTAAATTGTGCGAGTATGGTGTAAACTGATTTTGTTGGAGCCCGTATATTGGTACAAAAAATAAGTGCAAGTACTGCAAGGTCTGAAGCATCTCCAAATTTTTTCGAAATCGACCCACTGGAACAAGCTTTGAACATTCACATTTATTTAACTTATCCTGGCACGTAGTCATAGTTTAAATATCTGCTTTACTCTCCATGTTATATGATCCTCCGAGGTACTCTTAGACTCAGTTTTTCTTTGTCTTAATCTTTTAGCTATAGTACTAGCATTCAAATCTGCTTGGCCACCCTCCATGCGTTTAGGCACTGTAGGTAGAGTATTTTTAGAACCTGGTTTTTTCCTGGTTTCTTCTTCTTTACTTCCAATGTCTTACCTGACTAGTCCTTGTTCAGATTTTGTCTTACTAAGGAGGTTTCAGTTAGCCTCGGCCTAAGGGCAGAACACGCCCCCCCCCCCACCAGGTTCCTTATTACTGTCTGTGTCCCTTTTATTCTCCATCTATTGAGTCTACTATTTGGATCTTTTAATGTATCTATCCACGTCAATGGTTCATGGTCATCATAAATTGTAATTACTGGCAGCAGTAGATAGAATAAAGGGTTTATTCAAATCCACCGATGCTAATACAGGAGCTTTACAAAGTACCTGTTCAAGAATTTTAAAACTTTTGTCATGCTCAGTTGTCCATTCTCACTTCTTGTGGGACAGGCTCCTCGTCCGCTATCCAAATTTCGTGTCTTATACACGATGTTCTTGGAGCTAGATCTCCAGGTAAATAAAATAAATGTGATCACTTCTTTAATATCTTTAGTATATGCTTCAATCCAAGTGGTGTATGATTTTATTTTTTCCATAATGAATTTTACTCTTTCTTCTGGACATATAGGTGATTTATCTTCCAGGGGAAACCTAAAAAATAATTTTAAAATGCTGGACGGTTATCTCTATAACTACCGGATCTGCTCTATAATTTCGAGCTAAAACATCGCAATATCCGTTCTAGTTAGTGACAAAATTATTTTCTAAAATTACTACCGATACACTAGTAATACGCTTCAAATAGGCCTGTCCTTTTACTGAGTCTGAAGTAGTTGGCATTCTCACTGGCACTGCGGCACCAGTTGGTGTCTTAAAAATAGTCTTTCCATTATGTTTTCTCCCTTTATAATTAAAGGTCTTGAGAGGAAACTCATATTCAGAAGGTTAAATTTGTATACTCTTGATTGTAGATTTATTTGGTCATTTAGGTCCGTAATTTTTTGTCTATTGTTATCTCATTCTCTGGAAACACTTTATGGACAAGAGATACTGGGGTAACTGGATCACTCTCTGTTATGAGAACTTCATCCCCAAACGGAATATTAACTTTTTCCCCATGGAGAAATGAATTTCCCATCATGACATCCTTTGTCATTGGAGTATTAGATGAAAGTACATAAAAAAGATGCTCCATACCTATAATAGTCAGTTTTGAATTTGAGACGAATCCTTGAGACGAAATTCCAATTATGTTTATATAATCAGTGAGTTCAATCATAGTCTTTGATTTTAGCGAACTATTTTTAACGGCATTTAGCTGAGCTCCGGTATCTACGATACTCAAGGCTTCATTTACCGTTAATTGTTCAAATCTTAGTTGTACTTGTTCGGAGGGTTGAGTCGCACAACTTGCATTGGTGTTCTGGTTGCTGTACAGTTCTTGAAATCATCGCACGCTGTTTACCTGACGAGCTCATCACCGGGTATTTCCTATCACACATTTGAATATTTATGCATAACATAAAATTGTAAACCGTAAATATTTAGATGGCCGTTTTGTTCATTACATCAATACAAAACTCGGTATTAACTGAGCCATAAGAGATGCTTTCCCCAATAGAGTATTTAAGACCGCAGTTTAATAATATACCGAATAGCCCAACCGATCGCGCGGCTCGTCTCTAGAATGTTCGAAACGATTTAGTCGGTTTATAGTATAAAAGGCTCCTTTTTCTACCACCACAGCGACCTGGCATCAAATATGTGCAAAGGAACAGCTGCGAACCCACGCTGTCTCCTCTCTAAAGCAAATTTGACGTCTTTCTGCTCCGAAATTGCTAGTGACGCCAAGCCATCCAGTGCGACCGTTGACCTTCTACCGATTGGAGCTGCAAAAATGTCTAATGTACATCCTTTTTGTGTATTTCGTTCCAAAAAAGTGGAAAATTAAATCTTTTCAATGCGGATAAGTTGAACAAGTGTATAGGCACATTGAAAATTTGAAAAGACGTTGGTTTAAGTTTAGCCAACGTTATATTGCCGGAACAAGCGAACAACTTTCAAAAATATCACAATCAGTGCCATAACCGCTTTAGAGCATTACCGCCAAAACAAAGAGGATATGGTCCGAAAAACAAGCATCTTCATCTTCAAGGAGGGAGTAAGTATTTTTATTAAGAGATAAATGAGTGTAATTAAAATATTTTTCTTTAAAATATATAATATTAATATTCATTATTAATAATTCATATATTTTCTTATGGTAATGTTTACGTTCTGTCAAAATTTTGTGCAATATTAACAGATTAGTATATGGTCCGCGGACTTGTCGCAAATAGTATTTTTTAAACAAATTTATAAATTTTGTCTAGCTGAGTGCGTAATTTATAATTGTACCGGGCTGAAAGTATTTACTTATATTTATAATCTTGCTATTTTGTATATCACGTATGATTGATTATGAAATTATTTTTCAGTCAAAACGACAGTGCTGTTGAAGAGTAGCATGGCGTTAGAAACGAGGGTTTTAGTGAAGGGATGGATGGCGGTCAAGACGATGCTGCTGTTGAAGGAGACGATATTGATCAAGACGAATCTTATGTTGGAAACGAGGAGAACTTTGATGCTGAAGACGAGAATATCGATGTAGGCGATAATGTTGCGAGATGCGAGGATGTCGTTGAAAAAGACAACGTTGCCGGAGTTGACAATATTAAGGAATCTGGTAGAGTTGAAGAGGTATGTAAAAATACTGCTCTTTGCATATTTTGTAATAAGAATCGAAAGAAACATCAAGGCCGGGAGCAACGATTGCACTTATTAGAGAGGACAAAAGCATTGAAGAGCATACGGCAATTTGCATGGACTTAAATGATATAGAATTCGTTGAAAAATTGCATATCTTGGAGTTATAAGAGAAGTTGATCTTTTGCCATGTCATATGTTGAAGAAATATGAACATTCATCGTAAAGATAAACCAAAAACGGCGTAGCACACAGCTCAAGATGTTCATTGTAAAGCGTATGAAGAAGTTTGTAAATTTGTATCGGCAAATATCATTAAAAGAAATCAATCGTTTTTCCTCGCGTTTCTAAATACAATATTTATCGATAATTTGAAAGGACACAAGGCAGATACGGATGCGCATAAGACAAAACCATTCCATTTAAAGAATCAGTTCTATCTACATTTGCCAAAAAAATTACCATTATCTCTCACAATCATAATAAACTTGTTCAACCTTGCAACGGCATTACAGTAGAACTACCGTCTGATGAAATTGCAGCGACCATGAAAGTAAAAATGAGTTTGGAACGATGAATCGGAAGAAGAAATAAATGTTGCATATTTTAATATAATTAATAGTAAAACCTATTTTTTATTATCTTCTCTTTTTATCAGGAAACTTATATAATCCAATAACTGCACGGACGTGCTGTGTTTAGTGATGAAAAAATTATAAATATCTGATACCGAAAAGCTGAAATTTGGTCAACTGACAGTTAACTTAATAAGTTTAACGAAAAAAATATCCAGCTTTATATGTAGTAGGGAAAAGTGCCCAACTGATGCAGTCAAAGATGTAACGCTCCCGCGGGCACAGCGATGCGCCGCATCTTATCAGCTGGGCACTTTTGCCTCATTACATCCAAAGCTGGATATTTTTTTCGTTAAACTTATTAAGTCAACTATCACTTAACCACATTTCAGCTTTTGCAGTATCAGTTTACTGAGTGCATATTTTTTGTAAACCTTTTCTTCATAATTTGTCCTTGAACTGGCCTTGACCCTGAAAATGATGTGTTGGGGCCAAACTGACTTTATGTTTGAATTCAGTGATCCGAAAAACATATGAATAGATAGGTATGATTTGTTGCGCAGACATCTTTTTTTATTTTGGGTGTCGGTGATATGAGACATGTGTGCGCGCGTATGCATGTGATTCAAAGCTTGCTACTTGTTTAGAGTATAAAGCTACTGGTATTATATATAATAGTAAGAAAAATGTCTTATCTTTGTGTGTAGGTGTGGGCTCTCTTGTGTATATGTGTGGTGGGTGGGAAATTTACAAAGGATAGTGTTGATAAAAGCCCCGTCAGTTTTCAGCCGACCATCGAGTATTGTGCACATCTCTCACTGTCTTTGAATCACTCGCTTTGCTCAGGCAGTAATCATCCGGGGGAATGATCGACTTTACTCCAGTATTGCATATAGTCTTTATTCACGGCTGAAAACTGCATGTTCATTTAATCATTTAAATTATACAACATTTTTAATTTTGCTTCCTCCTAGAGGAAGCTTTGTAATAGTAAAATACAGGGTATTCAGGATGAGAGACAAAGAATTTGTATTTTAATATCATTTGAACTAATCATACTCATAAGCTGCGAAAAGAACTTAGCCGAGGTAATCAACAGATCTATCTTTTCCCAAAATTTTAAGTGCAATAAGGCCTTTCTTCGCCCGTAATCGAGACTCAAAAAACTCACTTTTATCAGTTTTAGATTTATTACTAAAAAAAATAAGTAGTCAAATCACTTGAAATTTTAATGGAATATAGTTTGACACGTAACCCATCAATATATTTTTTTCGTGAGGTTATAATCTCCCTTTTCATTTTACCTGCCGAACGGTGCGGTCAATCCTAAAGACCAAACGAGGAAAAAGGGGTCATTTTATTCTCTTTCAAATGCATTTTAACTGAATTGTTTGTAGCAATGGAATGATTGAAAAAAAGGAAAATAATGTTTTTTGAAAATCGAAAAAAGGCCATAAAAAATGTAATTGAAAAAATTAAAATTAAATGTTTTTTCCGTATTTAGAATCCAAAAATAGATATGCATGTCAAATTTGATTGATATGGACTGAGTAGTTTCAGAAATATCACGTATACATACACACATACATTGATATAGGTAAATCGAAGCAAGGAGCTACTGTAAGTACAAGGACTAATAGAGTCAGTTGGAAAACGAAGGACTATGATAAGGAGATGTTTCTGTTGGCATTGGAGGAAATGGAACTATTTGGGACTGCGGAGAGTAAGGCTAAACAGGTGGATAATATCACCCCAGCCTGTGATGCTGCTATGCCAAGAAGATTGCCCAACCAAAAACGACCACTAGTATACTTGTGGGATAAAGGGAGTGCTCGTAGCGAGTCCTACCGGACTAGGAGACAGGAACAGCGGGCAAGGAAGAAATACTATAAAACCGGAAGAGGCTAGAAAATACTAGATATCTGCCAGCAAGAAATGAAGGACGCGAAGCGGAAATTTAAGAAGACAATCCGCATCAGTAAACCATGGTGCCTGAAAGAATTACAGGACGAGGTTAACCAGGATCCCTGGGGTCGACCGTATAAAATAGTAATGAAGAAGATTAAGGGAAGCTATGGTCCCCTACCAAGTGCCCGGAATTATTACACCGGGTGGTGGTCACGCTGTTCCCCAGACAACTGGAAGAGCCATGTGTTATTGAAGCAAGGATGAATGAGGAAGTCATTCCTCAAATCACGACGGAGGAGCTTCTAGCTGCCTGCAAAAGGGTAGGAAACAAGAAAGCTTCGGGCCCGGATGGGTACCCAATATGGCATTGAAGAATGCTATTTACGCCCAGCCAGAGGTATTCTTAGACTTGTACAACTTATGTCTCAAGGAAGGAATATTCCCTCCCAACTGGAAGAAACAGCACTTGGTGCTGTTGCTAAAAGGAAAGAAGCCACCTGATGATCCAGCGTCATACAGACTACTCTGCATGCTGGACACACCAGGAAAGATTCTAGAACGCATAATCTACGTCAGAATGGATCAGGCTATAGAAAACTCAGGAGGACTTGCTGAACACCAGTATGGATTTCGGAAGGAGCGTTCTACCCTGGACGCAGTTGACCTGGTAATTGACACTGCACGATCAGCAGTACAGGGAAAAGATGGAAAGGAGGAAAGAAGAAATACTGCGCGATTGTTACACTGGATGTTAAGAATGCATTCAACTCAGCCAAATGGAGTAACATACACGTGGCACTCCGAAGGCAAAATGTGCCTCTATACATAAGAAGGATGATGTCCGACTATTTGAAGGACAGAATCTTACTGTATGACAGCGAGAATGGTACCAAGACCTATAAGTCACAGGAGGTGTTCTCCAAGGTTCAGTACTTAGCCCGCCGACATGGAACATAATTTGCGGACGACATAGCGGCAGTGGTGGTAGCGAAGCATATAGAACATGTTAAAGAAATAGCAGACGAAGCGATTCATATAATACACGCTTGGCTAACAGAAACAGGTCTGGAACTAGCCAGCCACAAGACGGAAGCTCTCCTAATTTCCAGCAGGAAGAAAGGCGATCGCCACTGCTAACTACGTACGCAACCGATGTACTACGAAAAGTATTGCCTCCACCACGGTGTACGAAATGTGGACGGGGAGACAACCCGATGTCTGGAATTTGCGAACGTTCGGCACTAAGGTCATCATCAAGGATAAGAATACCAGAAAAGGAAAGTTTGATCCAAGAGGTTTGAAAGGTATTTTCGTGGGCTACAGCGACAGCTCCAAGGCCTATCGAGTATGGATACCTGACGAAAAGAAGGTGGTCGTTTCTAGAGGCGTACGATTCCTCGACGGTTTCGAGTCTGAGAGCAAATACGAGGACTTCTCCCTACCGGCCTACACGGACGTAGAAAGTCCCACACTCGGGGCTCCGATGACCGATCACGAGCAGAGACGTACCGATCCAGGCGACGCAGGCGCCGAAACGTTGAAGGACGACGAACCTCCTTTCCGTGGTTTTGAACGCCACGAACGATACATCACTTATTGTCACATGCGCGGGAATACGTCTGACAAAAGAGGTGCCCACGTTCAATGAGCTTGTACTGTCACTACTAATCATGATGAATGGGTAGCGACAACCGAGCTCGATGTCAGTGATTACTCCGAGGTCGATTTCGCCATGAACGCAGCCGAGATTTTGTTAGAAGAGACAACGCCTATGTTGGATCATGTTTAAGGTGATTCAACGTGGTCCTTATGGGCAATTCGTTGAAAAATAGCATAATACAGACTATAAAAGTGCTAGCAGGATAATATGTTTTTAAATTACATCTTGCATTGTATTGTTTTGAGAAAAAATCCTGATAGAATTTATTTTAGAATTTATCGAAATAAATTTTAAAATATTTCATTTTCTAAACATTTTACAATTAAACGCTAAATGTTATTAAATAATTATATAAGACACATAAATATTTACAGTATGCCATTGATTGTGAATTAACTGACGTGATAGAAATGTTTTTTAAAACATTAAATGGTAAATTAACGCTTTTTTCTGAAAAAATATAAAACTTGTCTGATTTACTATTTCTTATTAAATGATACTTTTTACGCTTAATTTTAATATATGCTATCTTCTTCACTATAGTCACTATATTCTTCTATCTCCTCGGCACAATTTTCACCTTCATTTTCATACTGATCTGTTTCGTGAGTTTCCCTTCAAAGAAAAATGGTCATTAAGAGAATTATTTATTATGCATATAAGTAAATTATTTATTGAATTTATCTTTAATCTACTTGAATTTATATGTTTCATGGGGACATATCACCCCTACAATCAGAATACATGAATGATTTTTATTTTTGCAAAGAATAACTTTGATTAATATAAAAATGTTTAAACTTATATTACCTACCTAAGATTAATTAAGTAATTAAGATTTTTTTATTTCCTTGTCGACCTAATGCCCCTCATTGAAAAGCAAACATTGATAAATATTATTTAGCAGTGTCCACACGATTCCAGGACAATACATAGTCAGTCTAAAATTTTTAGACATACTTTCGACTCATTTAATTTAAATTTCCTTCATTTATCTTGAAACTAATTGTTTCAAAAGTTTGTCAAATATATTTCAGCCCGTTACGTTCATGTATCGTCCTGGAATCGTGCGGACAAAGTTAAAGCATTTTTATCAGCGTTTGATTTTTCAATACGGCACCTACAGTTAAAAAAGAGGTAAACAAATCTTGAAGGGCGAGCAATGCTCTGTTATATAAGTAAACACTTTTAAATCAATCCCTACGCTTATAACATAAGGGGCATACCTCTTCTGCCTCAGGTGACTTCCATACTTCTTCATGGCAGCTCTCCCAAGCCCCAACGAAGAGCTCCCCTCTTACAGCATGTTGATAGTTGATCTATATAAAAAAAAAATAAACAAGTAAGAATAAACAAATAATAAAACCAATAGCGAAGAAAAATAACGCGAAGACACTACTTACCGTCGACCCATGACAAGAACGTCGAACTCTCATGTAAACTGGAGCTGTCGGAGCCTGACGGCATATTATACACCGACGATTTATGTACACGCTAGAGGCGGGAATCCCGTGACAAGGAAATTCGCCAGCATTTAGCATCTCTTCTTCTCAGAAATGTATTCGAAGAAATGAATCTATCGTCTTCAGAATCTGAGTCAGATTCATTTATAACCTACATCGAAAAAAATATAAGACTCAATATATATTCAGAATTCTACTTACACTTACTTGTTGCCCTTCACCACGTGTCTCCACAAACGCATTACCCGCGCCAAAATTTTAAATTAACTACACTTTAAAATAAGAGTAAAGAAAAAACTTATGTTGACCTTTGTAAAAGCTTCTACACTTCGATAAACAATTTATCTTGCTTATAAATTTTTAAACAAAAGAATTGCAAATCGAATTATCTACAAATTTAAAGAATTGCACAAAGACAGAGCAATGATTTTTTCAATAGGCACTATCATTCATTATTGCATTCTATATGCAGTACTATATATAGGTGTATACATAGGTATATATATTTTTTTTATTTATTTATTTCAGCGTTACATAAATGTATACAGTATATAAATTCATGAAACATTTACGCGCAATACATGAGAAGTATTTTACAATGATCCACGATCACGCCGCAAATCCTGCAGAGGAAAATAAAGTTTCCTGTTCGCAGAATTGAATGAACACTTATGTACTAATAACACTTATACACTCTCATATATAAACAGCAGCGATAGCACAATTCTGCGTCGGACTTCCAGACGCAGCAAGCACCACCACTGCCTCTCCATTCATACTTAGCTAGGTTTGGAGCTTATTTTACTCTACAAAACCCAACCACTTAGAACATAATTATAAAATGTTTAAACTTCCACAATTTAATACAATCTCGCTTTTTAGAGTAATAACCTATTTACAAAGTTATCTATGACTCTTAACTCTACGATTCTAAATTGTTTGTTATTTTTAATACCTATTTGAGATTATATTGCACGTGTATAAGATTCTATTATTTGTTAAGGCGATTTTTGTGTTTCATTTAATATATATTGATATAAAATTGATCATCATAACCTCAGTAGCATTGATCTAGCAGTTGTGAAAGCTTCAAAAGTTGCATTTCTGTCTCTAGCATATAGTTTCCTTTCCATACTACTGAGTCTGGCAGGACATGTTAGTCCGACTGCACAAGTAACTCTATAGTGGGGAAACATTACTTGAAGTTGTTTTGCTGAGTCACACTTGCAATCTGATGTAAATACTATATCGTCTATCACTACAATATCTTTGTGTGCAGGTTGTTTTTTAATTGAGTTCATCGAGTTCGTAAAATTCTGAATTCATCTGAGGCCTCTATTAAAGTAGAAGATCGCTTTATTTGAACCTAGGTAATTTATATCTCCGTACGTCATTCTGTGCTTGTTCAATTGATATATTTTATTTCCAGGGGCCTCGGAAGGTTGTTTACTTTTTGCCTTAATACTGTTCATTTTTGCCATTTTGTCTATCTTGTCGAAAACCGTTTCGATGGGTTTATATCTTTCTGCGTTTGGTACTGTTGTAATGTCTTGTCATTTGACAGTTCTTTAACAAAATTTGAGATTAATAATTTTGTTTTTTTTTTCGTTTCTTTAATGTAGAGGTAGATCAAGTCGTGAGTTATGTTATCTATCTAAATATTTATCTTCGTGAATGCAGTAATCATTTTATTGTAGTTATATTGGGAAATGCGTTTGTGCTTTCTGTTCTCATGTGACAAGCATTTTCCATTTGCGCATATGTAAGTTCTCAGATCGAGTATCACATTATCTATTTTTGCCTCATTCGTATAGAGCTATTTTACCCATTTGTAGTAGGTCACAAAATTTGAGATTAATAATTTTGTTTTTTTTTTCGTTTCTTTAATGCAGAGGTGGATCAATTCTTGAGTTATGTTATCTATCTAAATATTTATCTTCGTGAATGCAGTAATCATTTTATTGTGGTTATATTGGGAAATGCGTTTGTGCTTTCTGTTCTCATGTAACAAGCATTTTCCATTTGCGCATATGTAAGTTCTCAGATCGAGTATCACATTATCTAATTTTGCCTCATTCGTATAGAGCCATTTTACCCATTTGTAGTAGATTATTTTACTTCTGGTAGACAAGGAGTTTGGTAGTTCGTGCTGCTTAAGCATGAGTCAGGATTTAAATTGTTGACAATCTATAAGTTGATCTTCATCCGCAAACATTTTCTCTGACCCAATTTTTTATTTTATTTGTACTAGAGTATTTATTGATATCCATAGTTTTTAGTTCATTTGGCAAGCTGTTAAAAGTGTTCATTGCTTTAATGTACCTATTCTTAGTGCTAATTGTTTTTGTAAATTTAGGAAGTAATATCATCTTTTGTCTCGTTATAGTTGCGGAATTTATAAACTGTTCTTTCAAATGACTGTAATAATATTTATGACATTCATACGCAAAAAGCTGTTGTAGATTAAATGGAAGTATTTTATGGAACGTATTTTTGTTTATGATTTTTAAAATTCTTGATTGAACTGACTGCAGCAACTGCAATCGATTTTGATATGCACCACCCCAGGCAATTATTCCATAACCGATAATGCTATTAAAAAGAGCAAAATATACTATTTTTAATGAGTTATGTTCCATATATTTCGCTATTCTTCCGATTATAAAAAGCAGATGTTTTGTTTTGTTTATTAGATATTCTATGTGTTTACTCCATCTCATGTGCTCATCAAAATTAATTCCTAAGTATTTTGTTTCATTGACTCTTTATATCAGTTCATTGTCTATTTTTATCTCAATTTCTTGCAGTATACGATGACTGTAATTTCCAAAAGTTATATAGATTGCCTTTAGTATATTAAGCATCAGCTTGTTCAGCTTAAGCCACACAGACACTTTCAAAATGTTGGCTCATTTTTTGTTCGACTTCTGACCACCTGTGCCCTTCTGCTATAACTGCCGTATCATCTGCATAAGACAGAATAGATCTACCTGCTATTTTGCTTAGTAAGTCATTTACATAAATGATAAAAAGTAGAGGTCCAAGTATAGTTCCTTGCGGAACTCCAGTATTTATAACCTCAAAATCGCTTACAACTCTTACCCTTTGCTTACAACTCTTTCTTCCTGTTATTTAAATAACTTTGCGGCAGTTTATAACAATTTCCGTTTAATCCATAAGCATAAAGCTTGTCCAACAGTATTCTGTGATTGACTGAGTCGAAAGCTTTCGCTAGATCCAGGAAAGTTATAGCAATAGGCTTACTTTGGTCCATGTTTTCATACATTATTTTGGATATGTGCTTGAGTACATCTTTAGTTCCGATATTCTTCCTAAAACCAAATTGTTCCTTACTAAGTATACCGCATGTACTAATGAACTCTATTATTCTTATATGTATTATTTTTTCAAAAATTTTAGTAATATTGGAAATTAGCGGCATCGGTCTATAATTACTCATCTCAGTTTTTTTTCCTGCTTTATACATTGGGATCGTGTCAGGCCAAATTGATTCTTGAATACAGAAGTTGAAGGCATTGGATAGCACATCCGAGATGACCGTTGATATTACTTTTAGCGTTTTAGAATTAATCATGTCTATTCCTCCTTTTTTGAGTTTGAGATCGTTAATTATTTTTATTACTTCTTCTTGATTTGTTGATTTAATGAACATAGTTTTTGGATTGCTTATTGGTAGTTCCAGTTTTGTATTATTTGGTGATCCGATTCTATTGCTCAGCGTTTCTCCTAGTTTACAGTAATATTTATTTAGTCTACTAGCAATCTCCGTCTCATCATTTATAATTAAATTATCTTCTAGCTTTTTTTGTTTTATAGAATTATTTTGCTTGTCTACACTTATACCAATTTTGTTATTAATACAAGCCCATCATTTTCTTGGATTATTTTTATTTTCTTCTATAAGTTTTCTATTATGGTTAATTTTTGCTCCTTTAATGATTTTATCCAAGGTCTTACTATAGTTTTTGTATTGTAGTTTTATTTCTTCGTTATTTGGATTTTATTTTACTCTATAGCATACTACTGTATAGCATTTCCTTCTCTTTGCACGATTTTAATATTGCTTTTGTAGTTCAATCCTTTATTGCAGTTTTCTTTGAATTTCGTCGTTTTTTTCGTTGATATTTGGGGTTTTCTGTGCAAACTTGAATATCTTTTATAATACCTTCAAACATATCATTAGAACCTTTAATAATTTTATGTCTGGACCAATCTATTTGTTTAGCCGTTTCTAGCATGACTTGATAATTATAATAATAACAGTTTTAATTCGATTTCATTGCGTTATAATTGACTTTTCCATTTTTCATTTCTAAAAATAATGGATAATGATCAGTTATCGGAACTTGTAGTGTTAGCCCTTTTACTATTTCAAAATTAGTCTTAATAAAAAAATTATCTATACATGATCCTGTCTCCATGGCTGTACTAGATGGTCTTGTAGTATTCATAAACGTTGGTAGATAGCCTTTATCAAAAAAATTATTTAAAAAATTTAGGCTTATAGCATTACAATCCTGAATGTTAATGTTAAAATCTCCTACTATTATATGATTCGATACATTTCTCTTTGTTTGTAAGTACTCCTTAAGATTAAAATTGAATTCCGCACAACTGAGGCCATGAGATCTATATAAGGAAGATATCTCTAATACTCTTTTGTTACTGTTATGTCCTAAACTTACGAGAGTTGTCACCGGACACTAACTCTACGGGTTGGTTTACTTTATAAGCACGGATGACGACAAAGCTTCTAAAACGCAGCTTAACGCCATTGGTGCCTGACTACCTTCGCGATCTTAAGAAACAACAGCCTCCAGTAGCCACCGGGAATTCTTTAAAAATTACGGTAGCCTACGTTAATCTATAAAGTGAGTGGATTAGAGAAAGAGAGAGAGAGGGCCAATGAGAGAGGTGCAGCTTGTTAAATATATTCTCTTACCTTCAGTAATCTGCTCGTCCCCTCAGTGTACTTCAACTCAGTTTCCGAATGGAATGAACGGGATATAGAAATCAGTACGGACTCAGGAATTGAAATTTTAGAAATGAAGTCGAATTTTTAAATTTCTGCTTTGAGATTTATTTACTTTTTCCACAATTATTTATCAACACTCACTCGCGACTAACTATGAATTAATAATTTTCTGCAAGGGCTGAGAAGTGACGACGAAGACTCTTGCCTCTTACCTTCGAGTTGCTAGATTAACGTGAATCCCTTTGCCGCTCACTACTGTAACTATTAAGATTTTTAATCTCGCAGCGAATGTCTAAAGTAGCTGTCATTTACTGGAAGGCAAAAATTTACTCCACTTTGGGAATGTCGTGTGACCAATAAAATAAGGGTTTTCATTTCAAAAGACCTTTGTTACCTTATATTGACCCTGAAGCTCAAGATCAGGGTATGAGGTTAAGATCATAGTCAGACGTAGAATTTCCCGCTCTTTCCATTTCCGGTATGCAAATGTGGGTTTCCATTTAGAAAAATAATTTGACCTTAAAATAACGATGAAGGTCAAGGTCGAAGTCAAGGTCAAAGTCATCGTTGTGTGTCTCCCTTGAAACTTGACAACTTTTGTTTAAAAAATTTTTCTCTAAAATGCTTTGGTTGGGAGATTTTTGGGTGGTGGTTTTAAAATGGGACACCCTGTATATAATTGAAGAGCAGTAATTGAGATGGAAAATTCCTGAACCAGCGGTGGCGGCGAAATTTTTTTTATATGATAGAGAAATAGATATATATAGTTATTGTAATTTTTTTATAATTTTTTGTCATTGTTATATAATTTATTTTAAAAAATGTTGAATAGTATATATGAAGATTAATTGAATGTATAATATAAAGAAGGTGCCTCATATGAATAACACATCATTCCACTTTTTATCGTTTTTTACTTATTGTCAGGGCTGACCTTAAATACTTTCATTGATTCAATCCTTAACAACGTTCGCGATATAACTATATGGAACTAGTCAGTAATAAGGCGTGCACTCGGTTTACATTGTAGACGCTAGCACCGTGATTTCCCTCTTTCTCAGGAATTTAAGTTTCGATGACTATATATTTTCTCCGAAATAAATAAAGTCTATAAAGAAATATAAATTAATAAAATAAATATCGATATTAAATTTAGTTCATTCCTTAAAAATATATAATTGGTACAAATAATTTATAATTTTTTTCAGGAGTCTTTGTGATATCTCTCAAAATGGGAAACTTAACAATGAACAGTTTGCTTTAGCAATGTGGTTGATAAAAAAAAAATTACATGGGATTGATTTACCGAAAAAATTAACTCCGGATATGATCCCTCCATCATTTCGGCAGAAAAGTACGCAAACTATTTTGGTACGTATTTAATATAAGAGAAAGAACACAAAATTATAGGGGGTATTACAACATCGGGGTTGAAACTTTGTCGTCAGAGAATAAGAAGAAAGAGTGAATACTTAAGTTTTTCGAATGACTCATACAGTTTCTGGATCATCTCTTCTTCTCTCCTAGTGACCTAAAAATATATATATATACAGGGTGTCCCATTTTAATTTACCACCCCCTAAAACTGGTTAATAATTTGCTCTGAGAAAAAAATGTTTCAAATAAAATTTGTTGGGTTCGAAGGGGGGCATCTTTTGGCTATTTTAGCTGCGACCTTGAACATGAACTTCAAGGTCATTTGAAAGTCAAGACCAAATTTTCATATGAAATGTGCATATTTTTATGGCGGATTCGGATTCTACTAAAAAAGAGAAACACTTTTTGTCCGAATCATTTTTTGAAAAAATCCTAAATTTTTGTTGTAAACGGCTTTAAAAAAGTTGAAAAAATTACTAATATCTCTTATTGCCCCACCCTTTAAAAGAAGTTAAAAATTTGCTCTGAGAAAAAAATGTTTCAAATAAAATTTGTTGGGTTCGAAGGGGGGCATCTTTTGGCTATTTTAGCTGCGACCTTGAACATGACCTTCAAGGTCATTTGAAAGTCAAGACCAAATTTTCATATGAAATGTGCATATTTTTATGGCGGATTCGGATTCTACTAAAAAAGAGAAACACTTTTTGTCCGAATCATTTTTTGAAAAAATCCTAAATTTTTGTTGTAAACGGCTTTAAAAAAGTTGAAAAAATTACTAATATCTCTTATTGCCCCACCCTTTAAAAGAAGTTAAAAATTTGCTCTGAGAAAAAAATGTTTCAAATAAACTTTGTTGGGTTAGAAGGGGGGCATCTTTTGGCTATTCCAGCTGTGACCTTGAACATGACCTTCAAGGTCATTTGAATAAGATTTATCACAGATTCGGGTTCTACTAAAAAAGTAACACTTTTTGTCTTAACCATTTTTTGATCATCAATAGGTAGCTCTCCCTTTAACTGAAAAGAGAATTTGTCCTAGAAATAAGCTGTTTTAGGTGAATGTTACTAGCTTCAAACAAAGACAGAGGTATCCTTTGGATCACTTAAAGCAAGACCTTCACGTCCAGCCACTTAAGGCAAGACCCCGTCCAGCCACTTAAGGCAAGACCCGTCCAACCACTTAAGGCAAGACCCTATCCAGCTACTTAAGGCAAGACCTTCACGTCCAGCCCCTTAAGGCAAGACCCTATCCAGCCACTTAAGGCAAGACCTTCACGTCCAGCCAAGGCAAGACCCCTTCGTTCAGCTAGTCATGGAAATTTCAACGTCTCAAGTGCTCTATCAATTGCCCATTTTGTTGAATGCACATTTGTATTCTCTGCCGAAAACTTCTTTGGACATCTATTAATGTTTGTGGGGTGAACGCCCGGAATGCTGCAACAATTCTCTCCATCATATTTTGTGCCGTCGTCGAGGCTTCCGCGTAAACTCACTGCTTCACGGCCCCCCACAGAGAGAAGTCCAATGGGGTCAAATCTGGCGATCGCGCAGGGAATTCACAAATTGGACTACCAATTCCAATCCAACTATTTGGGTATGTCGCGTTCAGAAATCTCCTGACAAGTAGTCTACGATGAGCGGGAGCACCATCTTACTGGAACCACATGTCTCGCCTTATTTCTAGCGGAATGTTTTCTAGAAGAGGTGGAATTTGGTTCTCAAGAATATCTAAATAAAGCTCGCCGTTTAAATTACGGTCATAAAAAATTGGACCCACAACGTATTCCCCAACTATGCCCGCCCAAACATTAATTGACCACCGTCTTTGTGTACGGTGATCTCGCTGCCAATGTGGATTTTCTTCTGCATAATAATGCTCGTTATGAAGATTAACTCCTCCCATATTGTCGAACTTTGCCTCGTCTGTAAAGAGAGTTCGATCAAAGAAAAATGGATCTATGTGCATTCGTGTTTCCGCCCATTGACAGAATCTAAGTCGCCTGGCAGGATCACCAGGCTCAATGGCATGTGTAAGGTGCAAGTGATATGGATGAAATCTAAAATGACGCAATACACGGGAAACTGTTGATCTGGGTACTCCATGCATTCGCTGAATTTGTCGCGTCGAAATATGAGGATCCTCGGCAATTACAGCACGAACCCCAAGCGCAATATGCTCTCTTGGGCCCGTCCGTCGCCTCTTCCTTCTTAAGTTACCTCCTTGAGCTCTTATCGTTAGAAGTTTAATATTCCTCCTACTAGGATGACAAGCGTCCGGATACCTTTCAGCGTACAGACTCGCTGCAGCCTTGTAATTGTCGTGACATTCTCCCAGAATCTTGATCATGTTGACTATCTCTACTGGCGTGTAGTCAGCCATTATCTGTTGTAGGTAGATCTTTTAGGGAATATTTAATCTTACTAGAAATAATTTATTATAAGTATTTTTCTGCTCTGAAATTCAGAAAGTCAATGAAAACCTAATGATGAGAAGCTTTGAGGAGCTGTAAGAATTTACAAGCTTTACCAATAGAACGATAACGAAGCAAAAAAATGTCTTTTAGCGAGAAATAAAGCATTTACGAGAAAAATATTTCTTAAAACGATGCGTACTTTATCAGAGAATCTGAATATGATTTAAAATATGTACAATTTTCATTAAAAAAACTAAGCTTGATTTTGATTCTCAGTTGAAAACATGCCCCTTACTGCTCAAACTTGCCCCAGATGATGTCAAACTTGTCCCAGTTGTGACCGTAAACTTGCCCCAGATGATGTCAAATTTTCCGCAGATGACGTAAAACTTGCCCCAGAGAATGTCAAACATACCCCGAAGATTGCAAACTTCCCCCATGTGATAAAAAATGAATCAGATTAGCGTTCTAATGAACTTTGGTTCTGTTGATAAATTTTTTGGTAATTTCATTTCTTTGAAAAAGAGAGTATTTTCCATTAAAGTGATGGTTCTTTCTTAAAATGAATTTAAGGTTCGAGGTCAAGGTCATAACCAAGCTTCAATTGCCGGAATAAAAATCGAGGATTACCGTTAAATAACTTGACTGACCTTCGAATGACCTTGTTGGTTAAGGACAAGTTCATGGCTAAGGTCATACTTGGACTTAAATTTGTAAAATTGTGTACGTTTCTAATTCCTTGGATAAAATGTAAAATTTTTAACTTCTTTTAAAGGGTGGGGCAATAAGAGATATCTAGTGATTTTTTTAACTTTTTTAAAGCCGTTTACAACAAAAATTTGGGATTTTTTCAAAAAATTATTCGAACAAAAAGTGTTTCTCTTTTTTAGTAGAATCCGAATCCGCCATAAAAATATGCACATTTCATATGAAAATTTGGTCTTGACTTTCAAATGACCTTGAAGGTCATGTTCAAGGTCGCAGCTAAAATAGCCAAAAGATGCCCCCCTTCGAACCCAACAAATTTTATTTGAAACATTTTTTTCTCAGAGCAAATTATTAACCAGTTTTAGGGGGTGGTAAATTAAAATGGGACACCCTGTATATATAAGCCCGTGAGCATCTCCCCTGCTCTTCAAAAATGTACAGTAGAATATTTATCTTTCCTCCGGCATCTCCCTTCTCCAAGAAATTCAGAATTCGTCGTGTATATAAGCCCGTTTTCATCTTTCTTTATTTGAAAAAAATTTTTAGTAGGATTTTGCACCTTCTCTTATGTTGTTCCTTTCTTCAGACGTCACTTTCTTAGGCAAAATGTTTACATATCGTGACGTCTTGACTGTGCACAAATGAAAGCCCTCACGCAGGAGGTGGAAGCAAGAAATTTTTTCAGCTGTTAAGAATGAAAAATGTATTCATATCACGGAACTATAATGATTGATATGATTTTATAGATTATTTTCCGGTTACGTCGGATGAATTATAAAGACCAATCGTTTAATATCAGAATAGCGGTTAATATAGCTCTCACAGCTATAGGCGTAACAGATGCACAAATAATTATAATAATCGTGAAGCTACACTACAAGTTACGACAACGATACCGCGGTTCCTGTAAGTTCTATTGTTATCCTAATCTTAAATTTTTGTCCGCACTTGAAAAAAATGTATAATAATTTAATAATTTTTGTTACACATACACTATTTACGTATCTATTATGTGTGCATAAAGTCGAATTTTTTTACCTCTGCAAAAAAAAAGTTGAGAGTGGACAAAAATAGGTGGTAACATGCGAAAAAGATCAATAACAACAAAATATTGTTCCTGTTGTAGTGGCGAGGTTATAACAAATTGTTAATTTGCGTCTAACACTCTCACTGTTAGTAAAATAAATGTGAAACTTACCTTTGCTTTAAACCTGGTACTAGTTGAGTAGTTTGCAGCTATTGACTCGTACTTGGTAATTTGGATTGTCTCGTAAATGAATATAACTTACAAGATCCCTTTTACGGTAAACGGATCGTTTATTCAGATAATTTTTAGAAGTGAAAGTAACTAATCAATCTTATTTTAATGTAAAACAATATTCTCATTTAATTTAAAAGAGCTAAGACTTGTAGTTTATAAAATCTGTATATTTAAACTTTATAAGAAATGTGTAATTGCGGCTAGGCGGCTTTTTAGTTTTTAAAGTAATTGTCACCGATTGTCGGACCGGCGCTGTACGGAGCTCGTGACTGACGACGAAAGTCGTACAAAGCTTATGAACCTTTGCATCCTTCCAAAATTCGGTTATTTGTTTCGCAAGGTACATCGAAATCATACAAAAGTGATTAGTTGACATTTCGCGAACTCAACTCATTTGCGACACTGGCCCATTGGGAAATCGAGATTCAGCAGTTTTTATTTCTAAACATTTATAAGTGTGCAGTGGACGTGTAGAAGAATTGTTAATTTACTCCGGTTTCACACAGTCATATAAACTGCAAATATATGTACGTGTGTTTTAAAAACTATGATGCACAAAGGGCTAAAAGGACATATTGACCATGTGTGGTTTGCAGTGCTCGCTTTCGGCTCGGAGACGCACTCGCCTTCGGATCACACTGTAAACTCCACACTCACGAAAAGAGCTAGCGGGCTCCTAGAAAAGGATTCTGCTAATACTTTTAGAGATGTTTTTTAGTATCGTAAAATAAGAGAAACCACTTATAATTCAATCGTGTAGGCCTTTATTTACGAGTTACAGACAATTTTAGACAAAAGTTGCCAAAAAGCAACAATAGGATAGGAGTTGTATAGGAATTATACAATGTATAACTCCTATACAATCTTATATAAGATAAACTTAAACTATGAAAAATTTCCATTGATTTAAGTAATTTCAGAGATAAAAATATCATTTTCTTTAAAAGATATAGCTAATAAAAAAAAAAAACATTATTAATCTTCTGAAAAAAATTTTGAAGTTTGTATCTCTGAAACAACTTTAATCGATATAAAACATTATTTTATTTTAAATTGGATTATATAGGAGTAGTAAGATACACTTGTTTGAATCGACTTAGCTTTATTGCAATCTTTCTGTTTGGCTGCAGCGTTTCTTTCTTTCATATTCTATAAAAACTTTTCCATACTTTCTAGACACGATCAGGACATGGAAGTGCCGTAAAGTTTCGCCATTGAAAAATGTGTGAGATGTGATACCTCACGTAATTTTCAACTCATCGGGCTGAAATTTGAAGGAGCTGAAGTCCGCTCTCGCAAATACTAAAAATTATTTTTGTACCCCAATGCTCTACGTTATTTTAAAAGGCGGGTATAATTTATTTTTTTTTTTTTCGTTTTTACATGTACTTTTAAATAAATTTTCGATGTGATGCGATTATCTTTGAGTTACTTTAGTTAATCAAGTCTATGTATCAAGGGTTATATACGAGCGCAAGATCGAGATGCTCGCGCCGTTTTTTAAATATTTTTGTCTCTGACATCAGTTTATTATTTCTCACATTTAACAGTATTGAGTGGTTATGTATCCTCTTTTTTATTAACTCCGTTCTTTTGTAAATGTATGTGTAATATTTCGGAAACTAATCTTTTATTTGAGTTTCTTTCTTTGTCTTTAATTTGGAATTCATTAAAATTAAATGTGTGATTATGGTTTACAGAATACAGTGAGTATGGTCGAGTATAGTGAGAGAGCGAGAGAGAGAACAGTCGCGCGTCAGCCGGCCGCTTACTAGATGCTCACAAACCGGGAGAGCGCCGAGTTTAGGAGTACTCGAGACGCAGAGAAGGTGCTGCGTGGCCAAGGTACACCTGGGAGGCTTGAACAGCCACCACATTGTAAGGAGGGATAAAGCGAAATACAGTATTATTTATACTTGATTTTGTTGTCTATTTCCACCCTTTTCCAACTTTGGCAAGCTCAAGCAATCATTTTGAATCTCTCGACAAAAATAAAAATCAATTTCATTAGAGGCCTAAGAGTGGACTGCGTGTTGCTGGTCTTAAGTCCTCGGCTATGATGCTGTCATCGGTTGCAACATTTTTTATAGTTAGTATATTATGAGGAAACACGGAGAAAGACGAGAATTTTTATGAGAAAATCCTAGCGCTTTCGGTGTATAGACATTCCCACGATCCTGAAGAACAGCGCAAAATGCCTGGTTGGGAAACCCTTTGTTAGTGAAAAAGAACTTGATTTCGTGCCTTCAGAATATAATTCGATTTAGTTCTATAGCCTTTCTTCTAAGAGAGAGAGATAGAGAGAGAGATAGAGAGATAGGGAGATAGGGAGATAGGGAGATAGGGAGATAGAGAGATAGAGAGATAGAGAGATAGAGAGATAGAGAGATAGAGAGATAGAGAGATAGAGAGATAGAGAGATAGGGAGATAGGGAGATAGGGAGATAGGGAGAGAGGGAGACAGGGAGACAGGGAGACAGGGAGACAGAGAGACAGAGAGACATGGAGACAGGGAGACAGGGAGACAGGGAGACAGAGAGACAGGGAGACAAGGAGACAGGGAGACAGGGAGACAGAGAGACAGAGAGACAGAGAGACAGGGAGACAGGGAGACAGAGAGACAGAGAGACATGGAGACAGGGAGACAGGGAGACAGGGAGACAGAGAGACAGGGAGACAAGGAGACAGGGAGACAGGGAGACAGAGAGACAGAGAGACAGAGAGACAGGGAGACAGGGAGATAGCACTGTGAGATAGCACAGGACCTTCTCTGTTAGTACGTCAGTGAGCAGAAGATTGATGTTGCTATAATCAGTGAGCAGTACAGAGATCTTGAACAGCCAAGGTGGGAATCCGATGGCTCCGGTAAAGCAGCTATTTGGGCGTGCAGAGACCTTACCTTTCAAAGTAGGATGAAAGTCAAAGAAGCAGGTTTTGCCAGCGCAAAGATTGAGGGTATACAGGTATACAGCTGTTATGCCCCACCCAGTGCGCCAATAGATCAGTTTCAGCAGTTCTTGGACCGGCTAGTACGAGATGTCAGGGCTAAAAAAACCAGCTTTTATAGCTGGGGACTTTAACTCATGGGCGGTTGAATGGGGCAGCCGAAAAACCAATAGAAGAGGACAGGCCCTACTAGAGGCATTCACACTTCTGGACATGGTGCTGGTGAACGAAGGCAACGTACCAACCTATAAAAAGGTGGACGCTGAATCAGTGATCGACTTAACATTTGTTAGTAGATCTCTGGTAAAAGAGGTGAGTAAATGGACCGTAAGCGATCACTTCACTAATAGTGATCACCACGCCATTATAATGGAGCTAGGCACACAAAACATGGTACACTGTACTAACCCTATAAGTACGAAAATGGAATGGAAAGCCAAGGAGTACGACAAGGAACTATTTCTGATGATGTTAGGAAATATCCAATTGACGGGATCAGCAGAACATAAGGCTGAACAAATGACAAAATGGCTCACCCGAGCCTGTGACGCAGTTACGCCAAGAAAAGTGCCTAATCAAAGATGGGCACCAGTATATTGGTGGAACGAGAAGATTTGATCAGCGCGCTCCGCCTGCCACCAAGCACGAAGCCTTGAGCAACGGGCAAGGAAAAAGTTTTACCGAACCGGTATTGGAAGCGAAGCTGTAGAAGAATGCAGCAGAAGAATGAAAGAAGCCAAGTGCACCCTCAACAAGTGCATCAGTGAAAGCAAGCAGAGATGTCATAAGGAGCTGCTAGAAGAGGTCAATAAAGATCCATGGGGCAGGCCCTACAAAACAGTTATGAAGACACTCAAAGGAAGCTATATACCCCCACCAAAGTGCCCAGAGGTACTAAAGAGGGTAGTGACAACACTTTTTCCAAGTCAGCCGGACGCAACATATGCTATAGCAGAGGAAGTGCGGGAAGAAGATACACCTCCAATTACAGTTGAGGAGCTACTCGTAGCAAGCAAGAGGGTAGGAAACAATAAGGCTCCCGGTCCTGACGGCATACCAAATGTGGCGTTGAAGCATGCCATCGAGGCTAAACCTGAAGAATTTGTTGGCCTCTACAATGCATGCCTAGCAGAAGGGAGATTTTCGACGAACTGGAAAAAGCAGCGCCTTGTGTTGTTACCTAAGGGTAACAAAGCGCCCGGAGGGGAGACATCGTACAGACCATTATTTATGATGGACACTCAAGGAAAAATACTGGAGCGCATTATCAGCAACAGGATGGAGTGCATAATCGAAGAGACCAAGGGGCTTGCCGAGCACCAATATGGCTTTCGGAAGTGCCGATCTACTTTGGACGCGATCGGCCTAGTGGTAAACACAGCCCGAGCAGCCATCAGTGGAAAACGGTGGAAGGGCGGAACAAAGAAGTACTGTGCAGTTATTACTTTGGATGTCAAAAACGCATTCAACTCTGCAAATTGGACGAAGATACATGAAGCGCTTGAAAAGCTTGAGGTGCCCACATACATCAGGAGGATGATGGCCGACTATCTGAAGGACAGAACTTTACTGTACGAAACGGATTGCGGCACTGAAACCTACAAGGTCACGGCAGGTGTTCCACAGGGATCAGTACTGGGCCCGCCATTGTGGAACATTATGTATGACGGAGTGCTGAGACTGCAACTCCCGCGGGAGGCTATGGTAGTAGGATTCGCAGACGACATAGCTCTTGTAGTAGTAGGGAAGGAAAAAGAAGACGTCGCTGAAATCACCAATGAAGCGATCACCACCATCCAGAGGTGGCTGAGAGAAAAGGGACTTGAACTCGCTGGACACAAGACCGAGGCGATCCTGATATCTAGCAGGAAGAAAATGGAGACAATCGCCCTAATGATAGACGGCCATGAGATAACCTCTAAATCGACTATCAAGTATTTGGGCGTTACTATAGACGAAAAGTTGACGTTTAAACAGCACCTTGAATTAGCAGGTAAAAAAACGTCAAGAACGACTGCTGCTCTTTCTCGGCTCATGTCGAATGTCGGTGGAGCTACTCAGAAGAAAAAGAAGCTGTTAGCAAGTGTCAGTACATCGATTATGCAGTACAGGGCACCAATTTGGGCAGATGCAATGGCAATAAAAGCCTATGCGCGAAACCTGTCATCCGTGTATAGACGGAGTGCGCTAAGAGTCGCGTCTGCTTACCGCACGGTATCGGACGATGCAATAAGCGTCGTGGCAAGCATGCCACCCATCGACCTCTTAGCACTAGAGAGGAAGGCCATATACATGGCAAAACAGGAGAACAGCGATAGAACGAAGGCAGAAATCTGGTACGCTGCCAGAGAACAAACAGTAGCTGAGTGGCAGAGAAGATGGGACAGTAGCCTGAAAGGGCGCTGGACGCACCGACTTATACCAAAGATTGAAGACTGGATCAAAAGAAGACACGGGAAGTAAACTACTACCTTACGCAATTTTTGACGGGACATGGATGCTATCGAGCATACCTGTGTAGATTTAATTTAGAAGACTGTCCAGACTGCCCAGCATGTTTGGACATGTGCGAGGACGCTGAGCACGTTTTTTGCTACTGCTCGCGTTACCAGCAGGAGCGTGAAGAGTTTGAACGCCACCTCCAGACCAGAGCAACTCCTGAGTCTATTATGGTAGCTATGTTCGCCACCGCTGAGGGCTGGCACGTGGTTAGTAACTACGCCGCGGTCATCCTCAAGAAAGTGAGGGGTGACGAAGAGAGAAGAAGACGAGAGATGCTGCAAGAAGCTGACGACCGGACGATGCGGTAAGAAGTAGACGGCAGCCTATAATGAAGGTCATAAGGAATGACAATCACATCAAGGAGACAAGGGCAATGTCCCTATGCCCCCCCGCGAAGTAATACTTGACCGTGGTTCCGCGGGGGAAAAAGGCACTGAAGACGGAGCTTGGCCCTCCTCACCGACAAATCGGTAAGGAGAGCGAAGAGGATTCGGGTTGCAATTGGATTCTATATTCGGTCGCAAAACGAAGGGTTTTAGTTGGTGAGAATCCAACACACGGTGGCTCAGGCCATGTCATGGTCTATTAAGATTTTTCCCTCCAACCTCTTTCTCCAATAAAAAAAAAAAAAAAAAAACAGGGAGACAGGGAGACAGAGAGACAGAGAGACAGAGAGACAGGGAGAGAGGGAGATAGAGAGATAGAGAGAGAGAGACAGGGAGACAGGGAGACAGGGAGACAGGGAGACAGGGAGACAGGGAGACAGAGAGACAGAGAGACAGAGAGACAGGGAGAGAGGGAGATAGAGAGATAGAGAGAGAGAGACAGGGAGACAGGGAGACAGGGAGACAGGGAGACAGGGAGACAGGGAGACAGGGAGACAGGGAGACAGGGAGACAGGGAGACAGGGAGACAGGGAGACAGGGAGACAGGGAGACAGGGAGACAGGGAGACAGGGAGACAGGGAGACAGGAGAGAGAGAGAGAGAGAGAGAGAGAGAGAGAGAGAGAGAGAGAGAGAGAGAGAGAGAGAGAGAGAGAGAGAGAGAGAGAGAGAGAGAGAGAGAGAGAGAGAGAGAGAGAGAGAGAGAGAGAGAGGAGAGGAGGGAGGGAGGGAGGGAGGGAGGGAGGGAGGGAGGGGGGAGGGAGGGAGGGAGGGAGGGAGGGAGGGAGGGAGGGAGGGAGGGAGGGAGGGAGGGAGGGAGGGAGGGAGGGAGGGAGGGAGGGAGGAGGGAGGGAGGGAGGGAGGGAGGAGAGAGAGAGAGAGAGAGAGAGAGAGAGAGAGAGAGAGAGAGAGAGAGAGAGAGAGAGAGAGAGAGAGAGAGAGAGAGAGAGAGAGAGAGAGAGAGAAGTTTCTAGCGGGCCTGTAGCACTGTATTGAATTGACACTTACCTTTTGTGGAGTCGACTGCTTTATTGCTCTGCTACCTGTTTGTCCTCTCGGCGGGTGGTCGGGATCACTGGGTCAGAAGTCGACGCGAGATATAAGTTATTTAGTTAGGTGATGATATTATGCAAGGTCTCGAAATTAGGATTTTGATTAAAAAGTCGTAATTTAACAGTAATAAATCCTTTTTTTATTTGCTAGAAATGACAATCACCCGAACTTTGTCGGCGCTCAGTGTGACTATCGCGTTATTGAAATAAACTAAGTCGATTTAGTAGTGCTAAGCTTACAATCTGTAGGTGAGAGGCGATTTACTCCGAGAGATGGTGCGAGACTTAATGATCGTATACTTCTTTACTGAAAGGGTTACTAGTACCCAAAACGAATAATTTAAAATGCACTCAATTTCGATTGGTTCTCAGATGGCTTTACTTTATTTGACTCCGAAGTGCGTTTGAAAGGCTTTTGTGATATATCGTTATTCTTGTTTTTGCCCGTTGCTATGCTGTAACTACTTTATCTCGCGGCTTGATTTCTCGGTTTCCTTCCAAATTTATACTATATGAAAATTATTCGTGGTTTGCGTTAAGTTGACGCGAGGTTCTTATTTTATTCAATAATAAGTCTTGTCGAACTTGAATCCCGGATCGAATGATTTTTGCGCGCACTGATGCTAAGTCCCGAACCGAATAATTTTATGTGCATTGATGCTAAGTCCCACAACGAATTCCGACTCGGCTACATTTGCCCGACGGCGACTAAGTTCCCGATTGAACTTCTGAGATTGTGATAATGCAGGTGCCTGGCCCCGCCCAAGATTCTAAGCGCGACTGAAAGAGATTAACCCCGACTGAGAGTTTAAGTCGGAATGAGGGGCCCGTGCAGTTTACATTCATAGCTCGGCTCTGTTTGTTCAGGTGATTGAGCTTCTTTACATCGTATGGGTTCTCCGACCTTCTTGCAGTCACCAAAGTAGTGATCTACTTTGCCGTGAATATGGACACTTACTGTTTGTTGGTAAGGCTGCTTCTTTCGCGTACCTCTCTTGCAGTAGGTATCGAAAGGGGGACCGCTGTTGGTTTGGGCCCCGCGATGCGTAGGTAAGGCCATCCGTCGGTAATAGGTGGAGCGTGGCGTTTCTAGAGTCTGCATCTCCAAATTTGTTCTTGATTTTCCTCTTTGTGGATATGATGTTTGTACATTTTTACACTTGCTGTATTTTAACACTCGCTATTGAAATGTTTCTAGCGACGTTGGATATGCTCAAATCTCAGTCTGGTTTTAACTTTCGTCTATTATAATCTTACGACGTATTTGAGTTAGTTATTCTGACTCTTTGTTTAATTGTATTTTACCGAAATTTGTGTTCATATAATAATGTCGTCTCGCGCATGATTGTTCGTATTTCGTTTTGGATATTTGTTATATCAATTATACTTTAATTTAATAATGTTAATTCTGAATATGATCATTTTGTCTTTCCTGTTCTTATCGTCTCCCGCTTCCTATCTTTTGAAGTATTTGGAATGTATAATGTGCTTTCACGAGTTGGCTTGTACTTTTACTCTCTTGACCTTCTCGGCTCGGAGCTATTCAGTGTTTACTCTCATTCAATGTCGTCGATGCTCTCTCTCCCGCTGTACTCAGTGGGATTGCTATTCTATTGCTTGCATATAATATATTTTTAGTATCTATAATCATTCTTATTGAAAATAGAAATGCGAAAAATTGAGCATTTCACACTGGAGGGTAGCACATGGCACACCTAAACATCATCTGCAAAAAGTTACAAGTAATTTTCGGTATATTTCATGTTCAATTGGTACTTTTTCTAGTAGATGATGTCGAGTCGACATGGAGGTCATCCTGGCACCTGGAAATGATCTATATGAAGTAATAATGATTTTTGGTATATTTCATGTTCCAGTGGTGCTATTCCTTGTAGATGATGTGATATCGACCAGGAGGTCATACCGATACCTGGACATCGTCTAAGAGATCTTGCCATTAATGTGGGCTCTGCGAGGCCTATTAAGCAACGATATTACCTAGTATCGAAGAAAATCGAGGAAGAGATGCACGCGCAACTATTGGCGATGCAGGCAGCGGGAATCATACGACGGTCGAATAGTGAATGGTCGAGTCAGGTTATCATGGTGCGAAAAGCCAATGGTTCCTACAGGTTTTGCATAGACTACCAGAAACTCAATACCGTTTCTAAGTCCAGTGCGTACCTTCTCCCATTTATGTATGCGTTACTCAGCAAACTGCAGAACGATCGATATATTTCGACGATTGATTTAAGTAGTACTTACCACGAGATCCCTATGTGGGGTATCATACATAAACTTATATAGTATCTTTGTCTTGTATTTTCTCTTTCGAATCGGCGAAAGCGTCTTTAGCGCCCCAAACGTCGTAAGAAGAAACTGGCATTTAACGGGGAGGGGGAAAAACGGCATCAAAGCCAGTTGGAACTGAGCGCCTGAACGTCCCACAACTCAGAGCGATAGATCTTTTTATGTAACCTTTAATCAAACACTCCTTATCTGTATTAAAGAATTTACAATATAAGTTTTTTCCATAATCACGGGGTTGTTTTTTATTACACTGCTGTGTTCGACCTTATCCTATGCGCTACATTCTGGCGACCGTGACAGGACAAGTGTTAACGTGCGTATTTGGTATAAGAGGCAGTGTAATTTAGTTTTGTGCAAACAACAAAATGGATAAACTTAAGAAGGCAAGAACTACACATCGGGCGTCATTTACCAAAACGCTTGGTTCGTTATTGGCAGAATTGGATAAAGGTGCCCCAGATGAAGCCGTGGCTGAATCCACTCTAGCCGTATTGGAATGCCGAATAAGAGAAATGGCGACAATTGACAAGCAAATCTTTGAGGCATTACTGGAGTTGGATAAAACGTCAGAGGAAGAGCTGAACAAAGAAATGGATGGCGCGGAAGAATATAAGCAGAAATACGAAATGGCGAGAGTGAGAGTCGGGCGTCTCTGCAAAAAACCAAATCCTGCTCCGATTCCAAGAAACTATGGCACCGCACCCATAGGAGGTGGCGCGCTAGGCGACGCCATCAACAATTCCCGGAAATTTAAGTTACCGAAGAGTGAGATCAAAAAGTTCAGCGGCGACCCCAAAGAATGGCTAAAATTTTGGAGTTCCTTCAAAAAAGTGCACGATGATATAGATATCGCCTTGGAAGACAAATTTGACTTTCTACAACAGTCCATGATAGAAAAATCGCGAGCGAGCGAATATGTAGACAGTTTCCCCCCACGGCTGAAAACTATCCCAAGGTGATACAAGGACTTCAAACTAGGTTTGGTCGTAAAGATTTACTCGTAGAGGTATACATGCGAGAATTATTAAAACTAGTGCTGAGTAAATCCGAGTGTACGCTCATCAGCATTTACGACAAACTCGAGACTCAATTGCGTTCGCTCGAATCGCTGGGAGTCACAACGGACACATGCGCAGCAATGCTATTTCCTCTGGTAGAGTCGTCCTTGCCAGAGGATCTTCTTCGGGCATGGCAACGTAACAGCGCTAGTGGCACGGATGCTCAGGCACGATTAGAAAGTCTCATGAAGTTCCTAGAAAGAGAAGTCCAAAACGAGGAGCGAATTCTAATGGCAAAAACAGGCTTCGAAAATACGGAGACGCCATGCGAGCAAGTAGGAACATCGGTTGGTAAAACAGGCAAGAAAAACAAGCCTAACCCTACAGGCAACACAGTCGCCACTGCCGCAGGTCTCCTTTCGGTGAAAGACGCAAACTCGACTGCCACGTGTGTATTTTGCCAGGAACAACACGATAATGCCAACTGTGAAAAGGCCAAACGAATGGAGTATGAAGCGAGACAAGTTATAGCGAAAGAAAAGCGTCTTTGCTTTGCGTGCCTGAAACCCAATCATTGCTCACAGTGGTGTCGTAATAAAACGAAGTGTCCATGGTGTGGCGGTAAACATGTATTGCTAATGTGTCGCAAAGTCTTGCAAGGTAAACAGGTAGACAGCTAAGGAAATAGTATAGAGAAAAAAACGGAGAACTTGACTTTGTCGTGCAACAATGCGTCAAGCAAGACGGACGTATGCCTGCAAACGTTGCGAGTGAGGATACATGGACCGAGCGGCGATAAAGTAGTGCGCGTTCTTATCGACTCTGGCTCACACAAGTCGTACATACTGGGTAGTGTCGCTCAGAAAATGCGCTTAAACGTCGTTGGGGAGCAAACCATGGTCCACCTGTTATTTGGAGGAGTGAAAACATCACCGCGCGAACACAAGGAATACAAGCTGCAGCTCAGTAGCCTGGATGGAAGGTACGAGTGCTATATGACGGCATTCGACGAGGATGTCATATGTCGAGATCTGCCAGTTGTTTCTATGGGACCGTGGATGCAGACGCTCCAAAATACAGGAATTTCGCTGAGCGATACGGTAGAAAACGATGGGCCGATATCACTGCTGATCGGAGCGGACATCGCAGGGCGATTGTATACAGGAAATATCGTCCAAATCGAAAGCGGTCCTACAGCGCTAGAGACAAAGCTCGGCTGGACGCTCTTGGGTCGTGGCGGCGATAGATTGGCACCGCGTGAAGATACCGCTCTTACGGTCCTTTCGATGTTCAGCCGAGAGGCACACATATCTGATTTATGGGAACTTGATGTTCTAGGTATCGCTGATCCGGCGGCTACATTGTCCAAGGATGCCCATTTGTCAGAGGTCAAGCAGCAGTTCCAAGAGACAGTACGGGTTAACGAGGAAGGACGGTATGAAGTTAACTTGCCTTGGAAGGAAAATCATCCTCCTCTGGGTAGCAACTTTTGGGCTGCTGAGAAACGACTGCGTAGCCTGACTAAGCAGCTGGACGAGCAATGCACCTTTGAAAAGTTGGATCAAGTCTTCGATGCTTGGGTTGATGAAGGCATCATCGAGCGAGTCCCGTATTCGACTGAAGATAAGACTGGTTACTTCCTACCCCTAGGTGTCGCGATCAAGCTATACAGCACTACACCTTACAGGCCAATTTTTGATGCGTCAGCAACCACGAAGAGAGAAGGAAAAATGGGGCCGTCACTAAACCAGTGCCTGGAGACTGGTCCTAATTTAATAGAACTAATTCATAATATTATCCTTAGATTTAGAATGCATAAAATTGGTATGACAGCAGATATAGCGAAGGCATTTTTGCAGATCAGCGTTGCGCCAGCTGACCGAGGAGTATTGAAATTTCTTTGGTGGAGTAAAACAAAGCCCAGAGAGATGGTGATCTATCGCCACCGTCGTGTCGTGTTCGGAGTCAATAGCAGTCCATTTCTACTGGGAGCCACTATCGAGTACCACTTACGGAAAGCTTCAGAATCTGCGCAGTCAAACGAGGAACGCGACTTCTGCAAAAAGCTACAAGCATCGTTCTATGTGGACAACTGTGTCACTAGCGTGAGAACGTCAGACGAGGTAGCTTCTTTCCAGCGTAAGGCGGTTGAGATTATGCGAGAGGCCAAATTTGACCTGCGAGGCTGGGAATTTACAGGCTCAATCGACGGTGGCGAATCGAGTAAAATCCTCGGCATCTCCTGGGATAAAAAGAACGATTTACTGTTTCTCAATATTAATGATGAAGACGTCTCAGAAGGCATAGTGACGAAAAGAAAAATTCTGTCCGCAGCACACAAGATCTTCAATCCCTTGGGCTGGGTATGCCCAGCTTTACTACTTCCTAAGCTCATGCTGCAGAGTCTATGGAATCAAAAGGTTGAGTGGGATTCGGAAGTCCCAGGACAAGTTGCTGCGGAATTTGAGAAATGGCAGGAAGAAGTACATCTGCTTAGAGAGATAAAAGTACCCCGGTGGACTTTCGGCGAAGAAACGGACAAAGTGACGCTTCACATGTTTGTGGACGCAAGCAAATCGGCATACGCAGCCGCACTATTCGTTAGAGTAGAAAATTCACAGACCGTGAAGATTATCTTAGTACAGGCCAAGTCAAGAGTAGGACCCACCAAGGACATCTCCATACCACGAATGGAGTTACTGGCTGCAACTCTAGGGGCCAGGCTGTTGGTCTCGGTTAAAAGAGCCATGGGTCTCGGCGAAATAGAAGTCACGTACTGGAGTGATTCATCAACCGTATTGTCTTGGTTAAGAACTGGAAAACAGTGGTCTAGATTTGTATATAATAGAGTAGAGGAAATAAAAAATATCTCTGATGTAAACTCTTGGAGACACGTGCTAGGCATAATGAATCCAGCAGATCTTCCTTCGCGTGGGTGCTTACCGTTGCAGCTATTGCGGACTAAATGGTGGGAGGGGCCGAGCTGGCTAGCACGTAACTCCAACGAGTGGCCCCAGGAAGAGAGTATTGCAAATGACGAAGAAGTCAATGCTGAACTCAGTAAAACCCGAAGCAAGAAGGCGACAGTAGTCCAGGAGAACGCCGCTAAGGAAATTTGCCAGACTGTATCCTATACAGATATCACCCAAAAAAGCGAGAAGAAAGTCGCGTGGTATTTGTTTAATTGCTCTAAGTACGATAAAGCCGTGAGAATAATGGCTTGGGTTTTTAGATTTATTAAAAACACTTAGACTGTAAAGAATACTAGGGAACTGTCAGAACAACTACATGCATCAGAACTAGATTTAGCCGAAAAAACGATGTTTAAATTAGCGCAAAGAGACTCATTCAAGGGAGCAACTGACCCAAGATTGCAAGGACTGAACGTCTACGTGGATGATCAGCTCCTGATGAGATCCAAAACTATTATATCCAATAGATTGGATAAGGAAGATTTTAGATTCCCGGCAATCTTGGACTCCAACCATGAATTGACGAGACTTTTGATAATGAACGTGCATGAGCGTCTCAAACATGCTGGTGTCAGCACGACGATGTCGTCACTGAGGGAGAAAGTCTGGATACTCGCAAGCAGAAGAACAGTACGTTCCGTTATCAGACGTTGCGTCATTTGTCGAAGATACTCCGAAAAAACTGCAGACGTCCCACCGACTAGTCTGCCTCTTAATAGAGTACGAGATGTGGCTGTGTTCGAAGTTGTGGGTATAGACTATGCCGGTCCTCTCTATCTCAAGGACGGTACGAAGGCGTAAATATGTCTTTACACGTGTGCGGTGTACCGCGCGATCCACTTAGAACTAGTAACGAGCTTGTCCACGACGGCATTCTTAGAGTCGCTACGCCGCTTTATAGCGAGGAGAGGTAGACCATCGACTATCTACAGCGACAATGGTACAAATTTCGTCGGGGCTTTTAACCTGATGAAGTCTGTGGACTGGAATAAGGTTGGTTCCTTTTGCGCAGCGGAAAGAATCGAATGGCATTTCAATCCACCGTCGGCTGCGTGGTGGGGTGGATGGTGGGAACGCCTTGTAAAAATCGTGAAAGACCTATTAAAAAGAAGTCTTGGAAAAGCTGCGTTGGACTACCAGGAGTTAAGTACGGTACTCTGTGAATGCGAGGCCACCATCAACGCTCGACCTTTAACGCATCTAGAGGACGAAAAGGAGGGTGCAATTGCTATCACACCCGAAATGTTCTTAAAAGAAATTCGTCAAGACGCAGCACCAGACTTAGATCATCTGGAAAAGATATCTTACAACCAGCGGTTGAGATACCTACATCGATTACGACAAGAAATCAGAGATCGCTTTCGGTCCGAATACCTTGGACAACTAGTACGACACTCAAAGCTAAAAAAGAATTTCTGCATTATCGAAGAAGGCGACATTGTACTAGTAGCCAGTGACAATCATAAGCGCCTCGATTGGCCTCTAGCCCGAGTTCTCCAAGTGATTCCGGGGAACGACGGTGTACCAAGGGTAGCCAAGTTGAAGACGGCGGAGGGAGAACTTGTTCGACCTATACAGCGTTTGGTTCCATTGGAGCAAAAGTTGATAAAGGCTGACTTACCGGAGAAAAATGTTGGGGTCACGCAAGAAAGGCTAGATCAGAAGGAGACAGAAGAAAATGTTCAAACTAGAGAACCTAAACCTCAGCAAACTGTGCGGAATTCAGCAGAAAAAGATGGAGAACCCGTGTCAAAGCGAACGCGAAGCGGAAGAACAGTCAAGACTCCGAAAAAATTCTCTCAAGATTTTATTAGTCGTTGAGTAATGCTATCATTAAGATTCTTATTACTCAAGGTGGGAGGATGTGGGGTATCATACATAAACTTATATAGTATCTTTGTCTTGTATTTTCTCTTTCGAATCGGCGAAAGCGTCTTTAGCGCCCCAAACGTCGTAAGAAGAAACTGGCATTTAACGGGGAGGGGGAAAAACGGCATCAAAGCCAGTTGGAACTGAGCGCCTGAACGTCCCACAACTCAGAGCGATAGATCTTTTTATGTAACCTTTAATCAAACACTCCTTATCTGTATTAAAGAATTTACAATATAAGTTTTTTCCATAATCACGGGGTTGTTTTTTATTACACTGCTGTGTTCGACCTTATCTTATGCGCTACACCCTATGAGACAGGAAGACATTCACTTTACAGCTTTCACGGTGCCTGGTCTTGGACTTTTTGAGTTCACACGCGTCCCATATGGTGTAGTGGGTGGACCTGCTACGTTCCGACAGCTGAGCAATAAGATTATTGGACTAGAATTGGAACCTCATGCCTTTTCGTATCTTGATGACATCATCGTTACGAATAGCACATTGACGAGCACTTACATTGATTGGAAGTCGTGCTGAAAAGAATTAGTGATGCAGGTCTCACGATTAACAAGGAGAAAAGCCTCCAATTATGGATTACCCGGCTCCCAGGAACTTAAAGCAACTCCGCCGATTTCTAGGTATGGCGTCCTGGTATAGGAAATTCCTAGACAATTTTGCGACACTCGCTGATCCTCTAAACTAACTGTTAAGGAAGGATACTAAGTATCACTGGGGCGGCACGTAGCAGGCTGCTTTTGTCCAAATTAAACACTTGTAGCTTCCGCGCCCGTACTGCACAGCACGTCATTCAACGAGACCTTCACCATCCAAACAGATGCTAGTGACACTCGCCTGGAAGCAGTGCTCACTCAAGTTGTCGACGGTGAGGAGCGAGTGTTATCCTTTGCGAGTAGCACCCTCTCGAAGGCCAAGAAGAATTATTCTGTCACCGAGCGAGAGTGCTTAGTCGTTTTGTGGGCGATACGCAAATTTTGAGCCTACGTTGAGGGTTACCATTTTCAAATTATTACGGACCACAGTAGTTTGGCTACCTGACACTTCACCAGGAGACATTTCACCTGGCGACACTTAGCCAGGATGAATTCAATCGCACTCGTGTTCTTTGGCCACGCCCCTCCTTTTACTCCACTACCATAACTATTGTGTTATATAGTGTGTGACCGTAAGTAGTAAAATACCTTTTTGATCGCTCTTGCTCTCTATCGAAATATTAACACATTTTTTCACTCAAACGAGTGAATTTTTTACAGCGGGAAGGACTCTCCACTAGGCTCTCAGGCTTGCGCTAAAAAGACACTAGTTCTTTGTGCTTTACGAGCTTGGAGATTTGGCAGGGATCGACTCTTTCATACACCATAACCAGGCTGAGAAAGAGCATTTTCCCCAGCAGAGGATAGAACGTTGCATTTGTGGTTCTATAACAAATGAATTCTTGATGAGGTCAGACTATACATATACATACATATATATAAAAATTAGCTGATTGGGTTCCGAAAAAAATCTTACAGTATTCTACAGACAAATTGCAACAAAAAATATCTGCATGTTTGTATATCTAAAATGCTTCTTTCGTGCCTTAAAAAATCAATTAAGTTTGCGATAAAAGGACAAAAATCTGAAAAAATCTTAAATCCCAAATTTTGATATTGCTATAACTTTGCAACAAAGGCACTTAGAAGCCTAAATTTTTTACGTTCTTTCGGAGGTATACTGAACTAGTAAATAAATTTTGGCCGAAATTTGACAAATTTTTCCACGAGTTGACATGAAATAGCCCATATACATATATATATTTCACAGTGTACTATATCCAACAATATCTATCCCCAGTTACCCTTCTCATTTGCTCTAGTCATAAGCTAAATTTTAAGTTTTATACAACACACGCACGAATAGAAAAAATATAGTGATGACTCGGGCTCAAACCTTCATCCCTCAGTATACGAGGGAGGTACGCTACCACTGAGTTACATGTACATGTAAATATAAAATTGGTCACGTAGCCAACCGCCGGATCGGTAACTTCTCAAGAAGTGCCTTTAATAATCTGGGGGCACTTTAGATAAAAAGAGGGATTCTCTCCAAAGTGCATCGAAAATTCAGAGGCACTTTGGATAGACAGAGTGGGTCTCTTCAAAGTAAAAATGGTACCTATGGAGAGTGAACAATGTCGACCTTGACTTCCCAGTGAGTTGGGTGAAAGATCAAGGTCAGTTTATGTAAACTGTCTTGTCCTGTGCAGATGGCCACGTGTTATCGCTAGCTACTATAACAGTGTCATGAGCATAAGATTTAATAGTGTCGTTTTGCATATTTCTCAGTAGATCGTTCACATAAAGAATGAAAAATAAAGGTCCTAAAATGGTCTCTTGTGGTACACCAATGGATATTTCTTTGTATTCGCTTTTACACTCTTGTATTTTAACACATTGTTTTCTACCTGAGAGATAGCTAGTTACTAAATTTAGGGCGCTGCCTCTTATTCCGTATCTTTCCAATTTATCTAATAGTATTTTATGGTTCACAGTGTCGAAAGCTTTTGCTAAGTCCAGGAAGGTAGTGATAATAGGTTTACTTTTGCCTAAATTTTTATAAATAATATTCGAAATATAGTTTATATATTTCGAATATTCTCTATTCCTTACAAACCCATATTGTTTGTCAGATATAATTTCACACTCCATCAAAAACATGTACTATCTATTGTACATGATTTACTCAAAAAATTTTGCTATGTTTGATATAAGCGAGATTGGTCTGTAATTCGCCATACAGGACCTATCACCTGCTTTATGTATTGGAACTATGTCAGCATTTTTTAGTGCATTAGGCCACGTGGATTGCTGGATACACAGATTAAAAATGTGTTCTAACGGTTTCGCTATAAAAGTTGCTATTATTTTGATCGTTTTTGCATTGATATTATCAACACCTCCAGTTTTTTTTCAATGAATCTATGATTTTTAGAATTTCAAAACTATTAGATGGGTAGATAAAAATAGATTTATTATTTCTTTCTGGAAGTTTTAGTTGATCATTATCCAAATTTGGAATTTGGTTACTTACATCAATGTCCACTTTACAAAAATAATCATTCATTGTGTTCGCTATAGTTAGTTTGTCATCAATTTTGGTTGTTTACAACTAGAGAGTCAAGTGCCTTGCTTTTTTGGTTGTTTTTGCCTAGCTTAGTATTGATGATATTCCAAAGCTGTCTTGGATTGTCAATATTTCGTTTTATTTCATTATTTTCAAATTTGTATTTCGCGTCTTTTATGACTCTATTTAAAATTTTTCGTAATCTTTGTATTCGTTTTTCAGTGCTGAATTAGTTGGGTTATCTTTCCACAGTTTATACAAATTTTCTTTTGTATTACAAGACACTTGTATTGCTCTAGTTATCCAATTTTTTCTTAACAGTGAATTATTATTCTTTCTATTTAATTTCATCACACGTGGCTCTCTCGACACAGTTTTGTATCATTTTTACTAGTTTGTTTAAAGCTTCATCGGAGTCTTGTATTGCCAGCAATGACTGCCATTCAAGCTTTTTAGCTATATTTATTAATTTACTATAGTTTAAGTATACTATAACATTTTCACTAACTTTCTGCAATCTAAGCTGGTCCATGTTTATGAACAATGGATAATGGTCATTAAAAGGAATATTTAATTTAATTGACTCGATTTGAATATTTCTAGTTTTCGCAAAACAATTATCAATACATGTACCCTTTTCCAAGTCTAGGGAGGGGCGTGTAATTTCTCTAAAGTATGGTACATATTCATGTTCAAGATAATTATTTATAAATTCTTGACTAATTGTTTTTTCACTAATTTCATTTTTCACTACATTTTTTTCTAATATGTCAATATTAAAATCTCCAAAAATACAGTGGTTTTTATTGTTTCTATGCTTAGACAAAAACTTTCTTACGCTATTTACAAATTCCGACTTTGGTATATCATGGCACCTGTACATCGCAGAGATTCTTATTGACTCTCCACTCATAAGTTTAATAACTGTACTTACAATACTCAGTCTATCAACCACTTCTATTCTAGTATTATCATATAAGTTATTTTTTATATACATTATGACACCATCAGCCTTGTTGATTGTACTTTCATTATAACAACTTTTATAACCCTGTAGTTGATAGAATTGAGGATGTTGCAAGTTCCATGTTTCCGTACATACTATAATACATGGCTTTTTTGCTAAACACTCAATAAAAGTTTCTAATTTTATAAAATTTGCATTGACGAGACTTCTTATATTTACGGGCAAAATTAAATTCTTTTTCTTCATTATAGTCTTGTTGAGCTTCTTGATATCCTCTACTTCACATTCAATCTTGCTTACCTTATCAAAATTAAGGTCTTGATCCATTTCTGTTTATTTCTTGCTTCTTAACCTATCTGCTATACGTGTGTTGATGGAGTTCAGTGAACCTGCAGACAATCCAGATGCTTTCATTAGTAATCCTTTGTCTGATATTTTTTCTACTGTACCGATATATCTTGGTAATATTGGTTGTACGGTATTATCGGTAAGGTCGATATACTTCCTTATCTTGGCCTTGAGAATTTCGCATTCGTGGCTATCTGTCGCCACGTGTTCTATGTTAAACTTTGTTTTATATCTGCTATTACTAAAAGCACAATTTGTGCAATTCATTTTAATAACTTGACATTCCCTTGTTTTATGTTCTCCGGCACACTTTAGACAGATAGAGTTATTTTTACATTTAGTACCATTGTGGCCAAACCTGCCACAATTGAAACATGGTCTGACATTACAGTAATCATACACCTTACAATTTTGATATCCCACGAAGATTCTGTTATTATTCTCTCTGGCGTGTTCTTATGCGTCAGCAGGCATCTCTAATATCACCGTCTGCAGTTGAGTCTTGCTATTCTTGTAGGAGTGCAACAAGACGCATTTCTTTTTAAAACTGCTGAAATTCCTCTCATTGATGTCCTCTTCAATATTTCTGTCATCCATATTTTCAAAATTATCTATTCCCACTATTTTTACTTTCGGATTCACTACTTGCTCTCTGTTTACTTCACATGTATCTGCTAGTTTTAACTTTAACACGTTATGCACTTTACCGACACTTTCCTCGTTTAAAGAGTTTATAATTATTTCATTTTTCTTCTTAATAACGCTTTTTGTTTGAATTGTTTTGTCTTTGATCAAATAGTGCGACACCATTTGATTCACTTTTTCAATGGTTTGATCTTCAGCAGTTTTATTTATTATAATTTTAGGTACACGTTTTGGTTTATTATAATTTTTTGTACTGGAGATAACTTCAGAAAAAGTTTTAATGTTAACAGCTGGTATGTCGTTTTTTTGTTTCTCCAATAGATCCTTTAAAAGCTTATTTTTTTCTTTAAGTTCTTTATTTAATTCTCTTAGTATCGTATTTTCACGTAGCAAGCTGTTATCTAGAATTTCATCTTGATTCTCATTGAGTTGTTTGTCAAATTCTTTTAATATTTGGCGTCTTATATATTTTCTCTCAGTAGACTTGACTTGGGCAATTATAAGCTTTGCTTTATTACTCAGCGTTCTACTGTTCACTTTTGAGGTTAGGTCTAGATCATCGTGTTCCCCACAGATTCCAAGAACTTCACTTAATTTTACACCTTTGTTGTTTTCGAATTCGCTAGTATGATATACACTTTCACATATTAGATACACTATAGTCTTAACTTCTTGCTCTGGATGGCATTTGTAACCGATATGCCTTGGACGATGGAACGAGCCTCCGCTCTCGCCAGCCATCTCACTTGACTGAGTTTTGTTTACATTCTCCATGGTGCCACGGTACTACTAGTTATTATTAGAACTACTACGTCCAATAGCGTTTTATATCATTTTTAATTTATTGCGCGGTCCACGAAAATATATTCTGTTTCTATGAAGGTGCCGGTGACACGTGTATATAAATATCTCTCCAGTCCGTCAGATCTACTTCTCGAATACAGTGATGACATGCTAGTGGTTAAGTGCGTATGTGTAACGTCCGATGTATTTTGTATTACTATAAGAATAGTTTTTTTAAACGTCCTTTACTGCGTAACAGATTGAAAGAAAAGGTTTCAAGAAAAGTCATAAAATTTTATCTCGGGTCCTCTTTTTAAGTGCAACCGACACCGACGCAAGTAAAAGTTGGTTGTGATAGAAAAAAAAATAGACTGCACACCCACAGACTAAACAAGTACATATACGCACATACACTTGGCAGCGATAGAAAAACCATTAGGTCCGTACGCGTTGCATCGAAGGGACACCAGCCGAATGAAAAAGTGACCTGCTGTGCCTACTAAGGTTCTTGAAACAACGACGCAGACTTTTACTTTTACCGGAAAACTGTCGTATTATTTTTTGTGGCCATATATATTGCGACTGCATCTTTTAAAATACTTCATGCATTTAGAGTTGTTAAAATAAAACCGTTAGATCGTGAGAAGCATTCAAACTTGTATTTTTTCAGATATTTCTTTTACTACGTTGTGCATTTATTTTAAAAACTGTTAATTTAATGTTTTTATATAATAATTATATACTTTATCAACAGTTTTTATAAGTTATCTAAAAATAAGTTATAATAATTATATCATAAACTAGCGCGCCACACGCGGCATAAGGGCCGCTATGGCTTGCCGCCTTGCATCGCCGCACGCTCGCGTTTTGTATATAAAGCACGACCGCACGGTGCTCGCGCTTCGCGCTCGCTGTACCCCCCGACGCTCTTGAAAAAATATTTGTTACGGTGAAAAGTTGTATTTTGAAAATATCTACAACTTTTATATTTAAAATTTTTATTTTTTGGGCTGTAAACTCGAGTTATAAGCATTTTTATGATTTTGTATCAACAGGAAACAGTTGTATTTTTCAAAAATCTACAACATTTCTATTTAACTTTTTTTGTAGAATGCTTAGAATTTGAGTGAGAGCCAAAAAACCGTTTTTAGCGATTTTTGGATGTGACTGCATTCTGCGTATACATGCAGGATCAAGCCCAAAATAGGACTGTCGGCTTACTATTATGAGAGGAGTTCGCACACAAATTTTTGGCCTGATTGATTAAAGTCTCTTTGAGATAATTGCATCTAAGGAAAACATTCAAAATAGTTTTAGTTTTTGCGAGAGGAGACTTCTACTAAAATTTCAGCCCGACCGGTCGTAAATTGCGTGAGATATCGCATGTCACACATTTTTCGCTTACAAAACTATAAAGCACTTGCGTACCGCGGTCGTGCCTAAATAGTTGTATATGCTAAATGTTTAGTTATAAGATTATTGTTTAAAATACAATATTTAATTATTAATATAATAATTATTTACGAATATTTATACTATATTTTAAATACATTTTTAAAGTTATAGATTATTATTATAATTAGTTATTTATTATTTAAGACTAACGTTTACACATTATTTATCTTAAGTTTTAAGTTTTATATTATTTATATTTTAGTATATTTGTTTATTATAAAAAAATTAAGTAAGAATATATATTTCAATTAATACGTAAGACTTCCACTCTTGAAGGTAAAAAGAAGAGAGCCAACCAAAATCAGCGAGGGCGGGGACACTATTTCTAATTGGCTAAACTCACCCAAAAGTTTCCCTCTCTATACTATCCTAGTCCTTTGATTTTTCTTTTACGTAATAGAAAACGCTTTTAGCTGAGATTTTTTTTCCAACTACCAAGACCCACCCCCGATCCCTCTCTCCGTTGCATCACTTGACCTCTTTAAAAAGGCGGAGCACCGCCTTTTGCAGTCAGTCTACTCTCAGTAGTGCTCTAGGTGCCTTCGACGAGCCTTGGACTTGCTTTGCGTGTTTAAGGAGAACAGGCTCTTCATACTAGAGTACTCTTTGAGTATTTACATCGAAAGAAACTTAAATACATTCACTGAGTTTCGCAGTTTGTTTTCTTTTTCACTGAGTTTTCTCTGTTTTTTTTTTATATTTTATACACCGATTTTTACTACCTTTATTTCACTGTTTTTTTTAAATTTTACCATTAAATTCAATCAAGAAGTCCCTGCCTACGCTGATTTCTTTTAAATATCCTAAGACTAATTAATGCTAGAATTATTTATTTTAACTTAATTCCTACTAACAATTCGAATAAACTAAGTTTGTTTTCTTGTAACCTATATGGTAGCAGTTTCATTTTGAGTATTATTCAAATTCAACCCATATTTTTCCTTAAAAATTCATAATTTTTTTTATATTTTAAAACTACAAGTTAAAGAAATTCCCAAGCTATACAATCGAAAGACTGTGGCTTAAAAAGAAACTATTTTAATAACAGTTGACATTACATATGTGTGAAGTGTGTCTGTGTAAGATATATAAAACCATATATGATAATGATAGTATTTTGAATGCGTAATGGCATCGATAATTCCATTACAGTAGAGTGTTCTTGAACCGGGCTCCCAGATTTTGTGTTTTCCCCTCAGCCGTCGATAATGTCCAGAATATTTTGATAAAAAAAAGTTGGTTTCGATTTTTTGATCCATAAAGGCCAGAATCCTACTTCAAAATATATATTGCAAAATCGAGCTGAGAAATTCTACCGATTAATATTTGTAATATTTGCCAATTTTTATTGCAGGATAATAACAACTTATGTGCTTTTTCCAACCCAGAACTCGATATGATAAGTAAAGATATACAGGAAATAATTCAAGAAAAACATGGTTTAGAACAAGATATTTCACAAAAGGATGCTGATATCAAAATTAAAAATGGAGAGATAAAAAGTCTTCAAAGTGAACTAGATACTCTTGCAGCAACCTTAAAACAGCTTGATAATCAAAAAGGAGAAGCACAAAAAAGGCTTAATGACCTTCAAACCCAGGTATTTATATTTATAACTTACAAATTTGTAATATTTTACAAAATTTTGGTGGATGTTTGGTTACTTGATACTTTTCGAAGTTGCGGGTTTTATATTTTCAATTCACTGGGTATATGAACAAGGACACAATTCTCTCTTTGTCTTTGTTATTCTCTCTCTCTCTCTTTCTCTCTCTCTCTCCCTCTCTCTTTCTATATATATATATATATATATATATCCTTATCTCTGTCTCTTTACGATATTAGAATTTCATTAAATATCATTTGATAGGGTAAAGAAAGGGATCCCCGTCAAGGTGCAATACTTCCCTTTTTATTTCTGCGACGAGGTATCCGTCGAGGGCATATATATTGTAACGGTAGACCCAGCGTACGGTAACACTGGGTTTTGTTCCACTGCGTTACCAATGAATTCTCCGTCTCCTATTACCGCTTCGATACATACAATCCCGCGATTCCCTTACCTTGAGACGCCGCCTCGTGTCGAAACACCATCTTCGTGCACCTGCTCGGCTAGCCAGTATACACAAGGTCGTGGGTTTCAGTACGAAATGAATGAACAATATTATCTTTGATTCGTTCTGTATTTTACTCAGCAATCTCCTCCGTAATTCATTTACATACAGGCGATCTCCGACCGCGCGCTTTACTACTACGACATTCCCGTCGATTCGCACACATACACGCTCTGTGGCTCGCATGCCACCACGCCGATGTTCAAGCGAGGAAATACCGACGCACGCCCTGGGCGCGTATCCGGTCGTCTCGAATTCCTAATCACTGCTCCGGCGCCGAACTCGCTCGTGCCCGCCGGTGTAACCTCCTCGCCGCGGCGTGTAGCGTCCGTCGCAGCCTGTCCTAACGAGACTATGAATCCGCGTCCCGACGATAACCAACCTCTCGTCGCCCGAACCTCGACGCGAATACTCACTCACTCAATACAATTATATCTAACTTAACGGGGCCGCTGCCCCAAATACTACCTACTTATATTACGCTCGGTTATTAAGTTTACTTAATACTAAGTCTTAAGCTAATGCGAGTTTAACGCGCGACCTAGAACTAGCGAAAGTCGTGACCTTGTGTCGTCGTGTAGGTCAAGGTTGCGTCGCATACGAGAACGTGAAATAACGATAGTCGTGTTATAATTGTTAGCGTCGGTGTAATAGCAATAATAGGTGTTATGATAGCGTCAGTGTAATAATCAGTCAGTGTAAACGATAGCGTCAGCGTGAAAACGATAGTCATGGTGTAACGATAGCGTCGGTGTAATAGTAGTAGTCATCATGCAAACGATAGCGTCAGTCTGATAGCGGTAATTAGTATAACGATAGCGTCAGTATATTAGTTGTAGTCGTAGTGTAAACGATAGCGTCAGCATAATAATTGTAGTCAAGTGTAAGCGATAGCGTCAGTACTATATTTGTAGTCTTAGTGTAACGATAGCGTCAGTACAATAATCGTAGTCACAGTATAAAACGATAGCGTCAGTACGATAGTTGTCGTTAAAGTATAAACGATAGCGTCAGGATAATAATTGTCGTCAGTGTGCAAACGATAGCGTCAATATAATAATTGTAGTCACAGTATAAAACGATAGCGTCAGTACAATAGTCGTCAGTCAGTCAGGTGTACAGTAATTATTTTTTACGGTAAATCAGTCGAGGCGTAATGTCCGCTAAATACGCCGAACGACTCAGCGCTGTTAAGTCGACGAAGCATGCTATAACCGCACTCATGCTCCGCCGCACTCCCGCCGCCATGTTGGCCACGTGGCGAGATAATTATCGCGAGTCCGCGCTACTCCGCAATCGGCACACTTATTCCCGCGAGCATCACTTAATATAATTTACACTCTACTCACAGTTAATCTGTGCTAACGTCGCCACGTGGTTCAGTACTCGATAATGCTAGATGATGAGCTCGTGTCGAAAGGACCGGTCACTACGGCAGCCAGAACGAAAAAGGGTGGAGGTGATGACCAGCGCTCGCGTCGACCCCTCTCGCCGTCGACGTTAGGTTGGGTCGCGCACCTACCTACGCTCGCTCTCGTGCGCTCGGGCCTAGCCGATGCCGGCCGAGGCTCCATGAATACGGCCGAACGCGCGCTCGCCGACTCGTGCCGCGGCGTTGCCGTGCTCCGCGCGGCCACTTGTAACTGGCAGTAGACTGCCATGTTACAATATAAAACCTCACTCTGGTCAGCCCCTGAATCATAAATAAATAGATTGTAAAAACCTACTACGGTGGTGTTTCCAGAGACAAGATGCGGCCAGACTTCGTAGTTGTCAATTGGTGATGACGGCATCAACACGAACGCTTAAGTGAAAAATAATTACCGACTGTACTTTATTTATTGTTGAAGTCTCTGGAGCTAAGTTTAGCCGAGCAGAGCTGTGGGAACCTGGTGCCATACAAATTCACTTATCACATTTCCAGGGTTTAACGTGAAGTTTCTGCCATGGATTTGGAGATCCAGAGGCGAAAAATACACCATGTTACATTACGCACTACTTTTCGTGTGGAGTATAAGCTTTATCTTTAATGTTGTTACTTCTGAATTCTTCCAGAGTTAATCACTCAAACTAGCAAAAATTTGGCATACATCTACTTGTAGTTTATAGAAATATGTTATGTGTTTTTTAATTCTTAATTTTATCAAAATCATATAATATTTGAACTTAATGAAATTGTTAATTGCCCTTAATTTTGCGTTAGCTCGTGCGGTGTGGAAGATAACAGTAACCTAAAGAACTCCATTCAAGCAGCTCGAACAATCCATACAGCTCGAAAAATTTATATTCAATAAACTTGACTTTAAGAGGACATCAGAGCTAAAAACACTATTTGTCATCTCCATGTAACGTTTTGAATAAAGCATGCCAAATAAGTTTAAGACTAAAGTCCCAAGATTTTATATTTAATGAAAAAACCCACCGAAAGAAGGAAAAAAATCAGAGCTTAGGTGATTAGAGCTAACGTGAAAATTATAGAGAACCTTGATTTGGCATAATCAATTTTAATAATTTGTATTTTCATCAATATAGTGAGAAGATTGCCATAGTGCTCAAGATTTATAAATCTGTATGTATATATATTGCGCCGGGGTGACCGTTCGTCCTAGAGGAAACTTTCTCTCTCTCTCTCTCTCTCTCTCTCTCTCTCTGCGATTTTTTTCGCGATTGGTGGCCGCCGAGCGCTTTGTGGCGCTGTTCATCACAAAGTCGTGTATGTAATCCCGACTAGTGGTATTAGAGCCGAGTCTACCTAGCTTGTATCAATAAATCGCTTTTGTAAATAAGTATTAAGATTCAGAAGTTAGTTTTTCTCGGCTGAATTTACCGATGGAACTCTCAGCATATCTTCTGCGCAATATCGCTAGTGCTTATCTTAGTGTTTTGGCAATGAAAAGTTCCTTGCGCAGTATCAAATCGGCCAGCACGATCGGCCCTCCTAGCATGACTTACGCCTCCGTCGTTGCTCGTAAAGTGCAGCCAGAGGCTTCAAAGCCTTCTTACAGCGTCACTTTTGACAGCGGGAAATCCTTCCCCATTATGCGCACTAAACGTCCATCTGATGCTTCACAAGCATGCTACCCAAACTGCAGAGTAACTAAGCAAGCAACCCAGAAGTGTATTGACCCAGTTAGTCTGAAAATGAAGATCTTGCATGTCAAATTTGGCCAGCAAAGTTCTGTTATTTTGGAAAGGCGTGAACATCGCATTTGGTAACGTGAAAATCCTCTGTGTCCTTTTTTACAATTTCCTCAAGGCCGGATACTGGGCTGATATTGAAGATGATGTACTGAATTGCAATTCTCCATACGAACACCTTGTATTAATGGGTGATCTCAAGATCGAATGGCACCGTAACTCAGCTAACGGATGCATCCTTGCAGATTCACTGCATTCTCTTGGGCTCATTCCTGTTACATTTCAACCGACGTTTCATTTAATTGCGGGTCGTCAACCATCGATTACCTTTATGTCAACAGGGCAACTGCACCAGCAAGCTCGATTTAACTCCGCCAGCCGGGTATCTCAGGACATAATGCTATATTTATATTGTTGCTGCTGGATGCACCTGCCTTCAAATCAATGATGATTACATGCCGCTTGTTTAGAAATTACAACTCGGAAGACTTCTTGGCAGATCTTTCAAGGACGGACTGGGCAGCTGTCTCGTAGGCAAGCGATGTTGATCTAAGGGTGTGCATATTAACAGTGATTCTACTCGCGCTATACGATAAACATGTTTCAATCCAGACTTTCTTTATTAAAAAGAAGCTTTCGCCGTGGATAATTGGAGAGCTAAGAGCTTTTATCGACTCCTGCTACAAAGCCCATAAGGATTTTCTGAGAAATAGGTGCACACCAAATCGCATCATCAATTGCGAAAGTAATAAAGTATAGTTAGAGATATAAAATGCGAAGCACAATTACTACAATGTGAACCTTATAGTTGTCATAACTCAAAAAATGTGGAAGCTTACCCCGAATAAATGGGCCATAAAATCAGTGCACACTTCGACAGCGATCGCATTGCCACGCCTGAGGACTTTAATCGGCATTTTATCGGCTCCGGCGCGCAACCTGTTCGGTGCCTTTCTAGACGTCCACCGGCGCATAGGATTATAGATATTTGCGAAGCTTATAGGGCTGGTCTATGCGCCCATCGTAGTAATGCGCTCGACGCTCTTGTGCTTTACATGCATTTTGCGCCGCCTGGTTGCGTAACTAGACTAACAATAAGGCTTTCATCTTCCGGGGTAATGTATACACGTTCTACCAATTTTTCCTCCTTCTGAGAGTTAGACGTCAAGTTCTCCCTCTTTGAGCTACTGCTGTCGCTACTAAGCATCCAATCCTCTATTGATTGTTGTTTCTCTCGGCCTATTCCCAGGTTCCCATGTTTACTCTTCCAACTGTCGACCTTCTGCATCGTTATGCTCTGTCCTCCACTATCTGCACTCTTTGTATTACTCTGGAGCCACTGAAGATGTTTGAATGTCGACTTTTGAATGAATTGAAGTGATTTCGACTTTTTAACGGCTCGGGATTTTGGATCCATTTCATGCGAAACGTTGTCGAAATCTCCAATGCTTGGGTTTGTGTTGGTAGTTAGGTGCGAGTGCGAATGCTCGGCAGGTTTTCCAAGAAACTTAGATGTCTGTTTTATGACTAGAAAGAAGTAATCTTTTCCCTGATCCCATGCATAATTGTCCAAAATTGATTAATAGTAGTTTTCTGACATGCCATGAATGGAATTTCCGTCGCTGGCTAGTCTGACTTTGGCTTATCTTGCTCCGGCCATATGACCTCCTCCTCCTCTTCGTCTATGGTTTCTCCTTTTTCATCAGCATCAGTTTCCATCTCCGATTGGCTCGACGATCATGAATCTGGTTCCGTTTGTGGGTTGTTATCTTTCTTAGTCCTTCCTCTTTTTCGGGGTACTCTTATTAGACCTTTCTGCGACTGGAGAGGAAACTCACCCCTGTTATCCCAGTCGAACTATGGAACGGAGGCCCGTATCTCCAACTGCAGTATACTTGCTCGAGTCAACCTATCTGCTAAAATTTTGCAGCTTCCTTCAATGCTCAATTTTAGCTTGTCCAACTTTATTTCTTGCGTGTTGGCTTTAGTAATCTATTGACGCATTTTTTGCATGATTTCTTGGTGGCTCTCCATTTTAAACTTAGTTACGGCTAATATAACTCTTCGGGGCAGGATGTAAGTATCATGTCCTGTTGTTTAAGTCCTCAAGCGAGTGAATATTTATACCGTATACCTCTATGGGGTATATCGAACCAGAAATAAGAAAAGAAAATTTGTCTACAAGTCTATAACCGTATGGGGTCCGCGATTATGTCTACGAACAAGTGTTGATTTTCTGTCAAAAGGTTCTCATTCCTAATTATATCACCGGTTTCAGTTCGCTCTGACTATAAATTAGACTATGAGCAAGAAATTACTGAGAGTTAAACTATTAAACTTCCTATGAGAAGAATTTGAATTTGGCAAATTTTGGGTAATTTGTACACATAACTAATCTTTGTCTATGGATAAACCGAAACTGAATAATGCCTCATCTGCGTGTTGAAAAATCTCTGGCTAAAATAAATGTCCAAATTGAGGTTGATTTGCCTTCGGTAATAAGTGCACTAAGTAGATTCTAGACACGGGCAGAAATTTTATAAAATTCTATTACGGCTTTCTCAATTGTAAACACGAAAAGAAAATCATATTTTTATTTATTTATTTATTTATTTATTTCCAGAGTTACATATAAATAGAGTTACACATAAACATTTGCAATCCGGTACAGAGTAGATATTGTTTTACACAATAACACACTATAACGTCGCAAATCCCGCAGGGGAATAAGAGGATGCCTGTTCGCAGCTCCGGTTTAACAATAAGAAATATAACAAAATGCTGGTTAATTATGCTGTGGATTACACAGCAATGACCTCCAGCCATACTTAAATCTTCCATACAATTCATTCATTCTTAAAGTAGCAAGTCTCCAAATCGGACTTCCTTACTCAGATCCTACTATCCTTCACACTTACAGACATTCGCACGCAAGTTTTGGTTGGGTTACGAAAGCCTTTTTGACTCGCTTACTCATTATGAGACTCACAACATTATGAGATTCAATATTTCGGTATATTATAATTCTATCTTATCTATGAGATTCTATGTTTTTGTACATTATGTTTCTATTTTATCTAAATGTTCGTTCTTAAGATCTAGTCTTTGTGTCCACGCATTTTAGTTTACCAATTCCTTGCTAGCATAGATCTTGCCGTTGTAAAAATTTCTGTTGTTGCATTTTTGTTTCTTGCATATGCTATTCTTTCATATGAGTTCAGCCTGGCCGGGCACGTGAGTATTCCTATCGTTTTGAGATCATTTGGTAATTTATTGAAGATGCTGATAGCTTTGATATAGCTATTTTTAGTACTTATAGTTTTGTTATACTTCGGTGGTATTATCAGTTTGTGTCTAGTTTTACTCGCAGAATTGATGTATTGGTATTTAAGATTTTCGTAGTAGAATCAGAGACTTTCATATGCGAAAGATCGCTTCAGATTTAGAGGCATTATTTTTTGTAAGGTGTTTTTATTTATGATTTTTAATATTCTTGTTTGAACTTTTTGCAGTAGTTGTAATTTGTTTTGATATGCACCACCCCATGCAATTATGCCATAATTTGTTAGGATGTGGAAGAAAGCATAGTATACAATTTTTAATGTATTAATGTCCATAAATTTGGAGATTTTACCAAAAATGAAAATCAGATATCTAGTCTTTTGTATAAGATTATCAATATGTTTTTCTCATTTCATATTCGTATAAAAAATTATGCCCAGATATTTTGTTTCATTCACTCTCTTTAATGTTTCATTATTCATTTTAATTTCGAATTTTTTAGGTACTGTTTTTTTTTGTATATTTAATGTTAATTGATTTAGCGCTAGCCATATTGAGACATCATCTAAGTATTTAATCATTTTGCTTTCAACTTCTGGCCAGGTTTTCCCAGTTGCTATAACTGCTGTATCATTAGCATATGACAGGATATAGTCCTGTGTAAATCACTTACGTGTGAATCTATTTTTACTTTTTGTTTTCTGTTACTTAAGTAGCTTGTAATCAATGTTAAAGTTTGTTTAGTAGTATTTTATGGTTAACTGTATCAAAGGCCTTTGCTAGATCCAGAAAAGTGATAGCTATGGGTTCACTTTTTTTCTAAGTTTTCATATATATAGTTCCAATATTCTTGATAAAGTGAAATAGTTTTTCACTTAATATTTTACTCTGATTTATAAAGTTTGTAATTCTGTTGTGGATAATTATTTCAAAAATTTTTGCTACATTTGATATTAGCGATATCGGTCAAATGAAACGGGCCAAGCAATGCCGAGGCGAGGCCGTAGGTAGGGTTCGAGACTCGATGTCGGAAGAGGCGGAAGAGCTACCCTCTACAGTGGAGGAACACCAGAGGGAAGCTGCTCGTGTACACCGGGAGTGGTGGAGGGAGATCTACTCCACGAGCTCCGCACACTTAGGAAATCCACGCAGCTTCGGATCACTGCGTGAGGATCCACCTTCTCACGACCAATCCGTACTCGAAAGATATCCACTTGAGAACAGGGAACTACCTTCCTGATCCCAAGGAATATTCCAGAGGTGAGGGGTGAACAAAGCAATAATAACAACCAATTAAATAAACTATATATATATATATATATATATATATATATATATATATATATATATATATATATATATATATTGTTTTAATAATACAGATCTGGCCTTATACTAAATGGAAAGGGGGAGGGTCCCCTTAGTACTGTTCGAGAGCACAATGCTCATTTACATAATAAGTACTCAGGGGACAGAGCACTTGGAGAGGACGACAATTCTCCTTATGCTCTCCGCGCTAGGGCCAGATTGCGATAATAAAAATAAATAATAAATAAATAAAGGCTCGGCAATTGTGGCTAACAAATTCCTAGAATTCTCCCTCCTAGGAAAAATAATGTTAGGGTCAATCCTGTAATTACAAGGAGTCATGCAACTGTTAACCGACTCGTTGTAAACAATTCGGCGAAATGGCTTGGGCTCCTATTCTAACTTACAGTTGGAAATTTTCACACAACGCAAATTGTCCACAATACAAATTAGTTCTCCTCCTAAATGTACAATACACCTCAATCAATCTCGGTCACCTATTATTTTTGTTGGAAATATAAATTATTTTTACGAAAATATTTAGATAAATAAATATGATAAATATTTGAAATTATATTAATAAATTAATAATAATGGTATTCTGCCATATAATACCGTCCAACCGACCACAGTATAATTTTATTTTTTTATCTCCCAAATGGAAAAATGTAGCGTGCAATACAGTGCAAACGCTAGGCCATTCATTTTTTTGTTAATTTCCGAAATTTCTGCATCACTCACACCCACGATGGCAAACAAAAAAAAATCCATTATCTGAATTTTACGCGCTTGGGAGAATCAAAGATAGAAGGAAATTTAGTAGCGTATTATTTCTAATGAATTAATGCTTGAAAAGCGAAAGAAAAAGAAAAGAAGAATATTAGCTATGACTTTAGCTAATCAAGCACGAGGGTAAACCACGTTCTCACTTTTGAGAACCCCCGTATTTTGGCTACGTCAAACATTTTAAGAGAGTAAATGAAAAAAAATCCTCTCGGCTCCACTTATGTCTAGCGACTTATTCTCATTTTTGAGAATATTTAACTCAATTTCCACAATCACTCGCGCGTTGAGTTTGCGGCGTGTTCAGCACTGAAAATGGCATCGCGTCATGACGCGTCGCAAGGAAAATATCGAGCACGCCGTTTCAATGAACACTCTTCTCGACTCACAAATTTCTTTTTTAAGTGTTATCATTTAACAAATCGTCTCACGTTGGGCGCCACTGTAACGTGGTTCTTTCTCGGTACCCAAAACTTCGCACAATATTCTTCAATTAATTAGGGAAGGCCGAAACTGAATTTATTTGGCACCAAGTCGCGCGACTACGCCTGACTAAATGAAATCTCTGTCCCAGAGGGGGAATCATGTGAATAAACGCACGCAAAAAATATAATTTATTGCAAAAAAATAAAATACAATAGTGGAAAAAATTGAAGGATCAAAAAAAAATGCTGAATTTTTAGGGGTTTTTTAAATGGTTGTATTTCCCTTAAAAATGGTCGTATCATGATTTTAAAAAAAGCATTTTAAAGCTTGATGTATCTAGTTTTAAGATCTTACAATGATACAATTTTTCAAGCATCAAGTACCGCGCAATCCTAAGAAAAACTAAAAAAAAATTTTTCTCAAAATTTTTTTGATTCTTTTTTATGGTCCACCAACTTGGGAAAAATTTTTCGAATTTAACCACCATATGTGTCGAATAACTTGTTTATTCAGCTTCAATTTGTTTTTTTTTAAACTTCGATTCGACCACTTCTCGCTGAGATATCGAGCTTTGAATGGAAAGATCTTTTTTCTCTTTAATCATCAATGTCTCAGCAACCGCTTATTGTACAAGAAAATGAAGGAGGGTTTTGAAATCTTGAATAAATATACCACAAAAATCAGCAATAGTTTTTTCAAAAAAAAATTTTCTTTAGTCTTTACATTAATTCGAAAAAGCAAGAAAAAAATGGCTTTTGATGGCTTTTCGGATAATCAGGCGTTTAGTTGGAAATATCGCGTAAACCTGTAATCTTAAGTGTGCCTTTTACAGTTCAATATGCCCACAAAAATCTCACAAAGTTTCAATTTGATCCATCAAACCGTTTTTTTGTTTCATTAGATCGAATTTCAAAAAAATTAAAGGATCACGACTTTGACGGTAAATGATCATAATCTTTACCAAAATAAAAAATGTTTTTTTCAGTCTTTGACTGCAGTTTTATGGATAGAGGTATTCAAATTTATTGGAAAAAAAAGATTTAAAAACAATTTTTTTTTGAAATTTTTTTTTCCTGACTTTACAAAATTTAAAAGAACAATATTTTATCATTTTCAACATGATTCTGTTGTTGCATTCCATGATTTTTCTGATTTGTAAACTGAATTGACTCAAACATTTAATTCAATTTAAAATGAAGTTTAAATACCCAATCGTATTTCGAACTCGATCTACACGTTTTTCAGAAATTGCTTATTGTTAATTTTCGTAAGTTCTTACAACGCTAAAAAAAAGTTTTTTTCAAAACTACTCCTTTTGCAAAAAAAAAATTTAATAAATTGTCGTAAATCAAAACTTTATTTTGATTTCTTATCATGGTAAGACGGTATTTAACAGAGCTGGAGGTTGCTCGCTTAATCACTCTGCTTGAAGAGGGTTACAGTCAACGTGATGTTGCCAATCGGATGGGTGTTAGTCAATCTGTCGTATCCGGAATGAATGCTCGATACCAGGAGATGAACCAATACACTCGTCGTCCTGGACAAGGTCGTCATCGTGTCACGACTGTTCGTGATGATCGGGCAATTGTCCGACAAGTTCGACGTGAGCCTTTCATCAATGCGAACATCGTGGCAAGAAATTTCCCAAATCGGGTACAACAGCAGCAACAGCGACAGCGACAAAGACAGCGACAGCGACAGCGACACCAATTCCGTATTATTTCTTCCCGGACAGTCATGAACCGTCTTCGTGAAACTGGGTTAAATGCACGCCATCCTAATCGTGTACCACTGTTGACAGCAAGACATCGCCGAACTCGTTTAGCGTATGCAAACGCACATCGAGCCTGGACATTAAGACAATAGGGAAACGTTATATTCACCGACAAATCCCGGTTCAACCTTCATGGGAGCGACTGACGTCCCCTTGTTTGGCGTCGTCGTGGAGAACGTTTTCGCCAGAACTTTGTCTGTCCGATTGTTGCCTACGGCGGTGGATCAGTCATGGTCTGGGGCGGCGTTTCGCGAAATTGGAGAATACCTCTGCTGATTGTGCGTGAAAACTTAACAGCTAGATGCTATATCGACCAAATTTTGAGGCCAGTTGTACTGCGCAGATGGCAACGACAGAGGGCATTTATTCTAATGCAAGATAACGCACGTCCACATACGGCCAACATTACCAGACGCTTTTTTGAACGGCATGACATCTCTCTGCTTCGGCACCCACCAATGAGCCCAGATCTTAACCCCATCGAGCATGTTTGGGACATAATGGGTCGTCGTTTGCGCAGAGAGTATCGAAATTTGCAGAACTTGGCCGCATTAGAGCGTGCACTTCTGTGCATTTGGAACACTATCCCGCAACCTCAGATTGCCCGCTGCATCAATATGGCTGAACGCTTGGCAGTCGTAATTGAGAACATGGGTGCTAATACCCGTTATTAACAATACGGACGAACGGACAGACGAAGAAACGTCAACATACACAGACACCCACACACTCTTTGATGAATGAGTTTGGAGTCATTAAATACGGAGGAACTGACGAGCCTCTGGGTATCATTTCTGCTAAAGAAACACACTAACATACACAGTCACCCACACACTCTTTGGAGAATGAGTTTGGAGTCATTAAATACGAAGGAACTGACGAGCCTCTGGGTCTCATTTCTCCTAAAGAAACACACTAACACACATACAGACACACATACGCAGACACACACGCAAGAAGCGTAAATCCGACCGGGCAATCTCTACGTGGTACGCTTTGGGTAATACGAATGCCGGCGGTTGTTTTTGATTAAAATTTTCTGCAGTTAAGAAAAAAAAAATTTTTTTTTTAAATGTTTTTTTTTCTAATAAATTTGAACACTTCTATCCATAAAACTGCAGTCAAAGACTGAAAAAAACCTTTTTTTATTTTGGTAAAGATTATGATCATTTACCGTCAAAGTCGTGATCCTTTAATTTTTTTGAAATTCGATCTAATGAAACAAAAAAACGGTTTGATGGATCAAATTGAAACTTTGTGAGATTTTTGTGGGCATATTGAACTGTAAAAGGCACACTTAACATTACAGGTTTACGCGATATTTCCAACTAAACGCCTGATTATCCAAAAAGCCACCAAAAGCTATTTTTTTCTTGCTTTTTCGAATTAATGTAAAGACTAAAGAAAATTTTTTTTTGAAAAAACTATCGCTGATTTTTGTGGTATATTTATTCAAGATTTCAAAACCCTCCTTCATTTTCTTGTACAATAAGCGGTTGCTGAGACATTGATGATTAAAGAGAAAAAAGATCTTTCCATTCAAAGCTCGATATCTCAGCGAGAAGTGGTCGAATCGAAGTTTAAAAAAAAAACAAATTGAAGCTGAATAAACAAGTTATTCGACACATATGGTGGTTAAATTCGAAAAATTTTTCCCAAGTTGGTGGACCATAAAAAAGAATCGAAAAAATTTTGAGAAAAAATTTTTTTTTAGTATTTTTTAGGATTGCGCGGTACGTGATGCTTGAAAAATTGTATCATTGTAAGATCTTAAAACTAGATACATCAAGCTTTAAAATGCTTTTTTTAAAATCATGATACGACCATTTTTAAGGGAAATACAGCCATTTAAAAAACCCCTAAAAATTCAGAATTTTTTTTTGATTCTTTAATTTTTTCCACTAGTGTATATTAAACCTCTTTCCTCTCGTTCTGGTTGTCTCGTGCTCTGTAATCGTGCTCGCGAAAAAGAACTACTGCTCCTGATGTTAGCTATTCCGTTGGATTTTTTCAGTGGTGATAACTTGGCGTCCAGGACCATTCAAACTCTCACATATCCCATTATTCATTCTTTAATTTTACATAATTCGCACAATAAAATAGTACGCAGACGGTTGTATAATGACGCATTGTGAGCAAGGCTTTAGATCTCTTATGCCCGCGAATATAAGCTTCAACCCCTTGCCCCTCCACCAGGCTGCAACCAATCTTCTACATCTATATATCTATATATAGCCAGGTCTCGCTCTTCCTTGTTGCGCTGCCCCTTGGGTTGGCGCGCACGCTCTCTCCCTCTCTCTCTCTCTCTCTCTCTCTCTCTCTCTCTCTCTCTCTCTCTTTCTCTGGTTCTTCCTCTCCCTAGCTCCGGCTGCGAGGTCGTATTTGCCACGTACTCTGGCGCTACCAGTTTCCTTTCCTTCCCGCCGCCTAGTCAAGTGGGCCTCTCTCGAGCTGTTGCTGTACGGTAGTCATTAGGCAGTCGACGCGCAGGCATCGTCTGTTACTTGAAAGCGGATAGGCGGCTACCTGGCCTTGATGCTCCTTCTTGTCCACCTCCACACTACAATTTCGAAAATAAAAAGACGCAACCAACAATACTCTATCAGTCTTGCGAGTTAACTTCAACTTAAGCTTATATGCTGCTAATAAAATAAGCATCCTTAAGTAACTATGGATATATGATCCATAAGTATTAGTTGAATTTAAATTGCAGAATCCAAGTGTGGTTCACATATCGTTAAAGTTCTTGATGATAGTTCAAATGTCTTGACTATGTAGTTAAGCTACGTTTCTATTACGCATTTTATAGAAAAAGCGTGATTGAGTCGCAACTTTTATTGATAAAGTTCAAAACTGTCGCTCCTTTTATTGAAAAAGTGTGATAGATTAACACCTTTTATTGAAAAAGCCTGATACGGTCAAACTTTTCTTAAAAAAGCGTAATAGTGCACTCCTTTTATTGAAAAAGCATGATAAATTCTCACATTTTATTGAAAAATCGTGATAGACTGCCAGCTTTTATTGATAATGCGTGACAGTTTCGTAGCTTTAGCTATAGATTCAAGCTATTTGTACTATCATGAAGAACTTCAACGATTTTCGAACCACACTTGGATTTTACATTTTAAAATAATGTGACTATCTCCTTGTGTGACAATGGATGTGACATCTTCCTTGCTGGGGAGAAATTCCACTTATATGTCTGGATCATATATCCTATGTAGTTGAGGATGTTCTTTTTGATAGGACGATATTAGCAGCAAATAAGCTTAAGTTGAATTTAACTCGCAATGCTGATAGAATACTTTTGGTATATTGTCATATAATAAGATATTCAACTGGAGAGAATAATACCTCATGTCATTGATTTTGGTGAGATAAGATGTCTATCTTTGAAAGAGCTGCGGATAAAGAATTATACAACATGCAGCAACCACAATTTATGTAAAAATACCTATATGTGCAGCTGAAAGCGTATACGCACTGAAGGCTTTGGTACTTGGACGGAAACCAAAAATACCAGAGGGTGTTGATGTAGTGGATTATATATAAAAAGTAAATATCATTAGATTACGTTTGCTACATGTACTGACAGGGATAGACGGAGAGCTCTATGACTGTTTTCAACCTAAAATCAGTGATTCCTATATCAGTTAATGACGTTTCTTACATTTACCATCATAGCTTTTGGGGTCTATTTCATCTTTAAATCAAGTATCAAATTCAAACAGGATGTGATACATTGTGACGTCACCTAGTGGTGCGGATCCTCATGTGTAATGGTGGTGGGGTGACTCAGCGGCAACAGGAGTGGCTTGCTGCAGTGGTGGGGCTGCCAGTCCGAGCCCGTGCTGGGTATACTCCTACGTGCATTGCGCGGACGAAGGGCCACACCGCACTCGCCGCGCACTTTTACCTTTCATAAGCACAATTAATACATTTTTGATGAATTATGCGACATTAGAATCCGCGCATTCATAGACACGTTCTGGCTCAGGCTCCACAAGGCAAACACATGGCTCTATTTAACGGATATTTCAGAAAATATCTACGTCCATGCCAACGAGCCGAGCAAATAACTAGATTTATTAGGGGTGTAGGTATACTCAAATTGCGCGCAGGGTGCGTAGCGAACGCCCGCCTAAAAGCTTCGAGATCGAAATCATAATTCGGGTCAATATCTCGGCAATAATCGCAAGATTAGACAAATCAAATAACGCACTCGCGGAAATCGAACACGTGATAGAACGCGAATCCGCCAGTCGCGCAACGAGCTTGCACGGAATCAAGCTGTAAGCCCTAGAGAGCGGCGCAGGGCTAGGGATATCGCAGCAAAAGCGCGCGAGATCGTGCAGCGGAGAGAAACCGCGTTCGAATTGAAAAATCTAAGTTACCAGTTGTCAGTCCTCGGCTATTACTAAACGTCAGTTGTAGTCTTTCTAACATTGGCTATTATCTTATAGTATATAAAACGGCGTTGCTCCAGCAGTCCCATTTTTTCCAAGTAAATTGCTGGTCACACATTCTTTTTGGTTTACCAACATTTTTTATGTAGTGATCAAATATTTTTTTCAACACTGTTGCCATATTAGCTCTTTTTATCTTTTTATTGGATATAAAATTACCAAGTTGCTAAAAGCGTCAATCGTCCATAAAAATCCACTGATAATAGATCACCTGGTTTTTCTGGTATAATTGTTTGTCTTTTAGCCGTATTTGGTCGTGTAGAACTTTTATTTCTTTGACACGAATCACAAGTTAATATAATGTACGCTATTTTATGTCTCAGCTTATTTATGTCAAAATCTTTCTCTATAATTTTTTGTAATTTTCTCGTTCCTATATGTCCATAAAATTCATGTAATTCAATTATAAATTCTGTCACAAATTTTTCTGGCATAATTAATAAATATCGATCGAAATATTTCTTCTTATAAGATAAATCATTTTTTATGATATAAGTGGGCCATTTTTCGTTTACTTTGTATACCTCATTATTTACTATTATTGTTTTTTCTTTTATTTGCTGTACTTTTTTATCTTCTTGATATTTGTGAAAATTTTTTAAAACGTTTGCAATTTTTTTGCTTAGATTACGTTTAGTTCTCACCGTTTGGATATAATCAGGAAGTCTCGATAACAAATCTGGCGCAACATTATCTTTGCCTTTAACATATTCAAGTTTAAAGTCATAATATTGAATTGCCATTATCCATCCATGTATTCTTGCACTTGTAAATCGACAATTGAACATATAAATTAAAGCTTGATAATCAGTTTTTATATGAATTTCTACTATTCTTAAGGGAAACACAATACCTTTAAACCCTGAAAAAAGAACACTATGAAAAATCCAGAAATTTTAAGTAAATAATTTAAAATTTTTTAGTATTTAGCATAAATACCTTTAATTTCATCATGCTTAAACCTTCTGTATTTTACCTTCCTGAATTTGTGAACTTTTTCACTGTCCGTAGGATTCCAAGTGAACGAATGGTTCTTTTTGGCTGAAATTCAAAGGGGATACTTTGTACACTTGTAGTTTTGGTATGAATGCAGGGATTTTAATTTGAATGTTTAGAAATGATTTGGCGATAAAAAAACTGCATTTTTTTCATTTTGTTCGCTTATTTTGGCACCTTTTTGTGTATAGAACATTTTATATACATTTAAATAAAAATTCCTGAATTTATACCAGAACTAAAGGTGTACAAAGTATCCTCCTTGGATTTTAGCCCAAAAGAACCACGCGTTCACTTGTAATCTTACGGACAGTAAGCTGAAATCAGTAAAAACAACATATAGAGAAAATCAACTTTAATGTTTATGAAAATTGTTTAAAGTGTAACTTAAATTAGTGCTTACCAAATCATTTGGGACCAAATTTTTTATCTTCCGAACGCATAGACTTTGATTCTCAGCAATTATGAGGTATATTTACTTATATCTCTGGGTTCTGTACGGCTTTTCTTACCTTTTTATGAATTTTCCACAAAATTTGATAAAAGGGATATTTTATCCTTGATAATGATAACACTTTATACTTATCTTTTTTTTGGTTAGTGTGTTTAACGTTCAAGTTGAAACTGGTAGAAAATTACCAGTCTAACCTCCAAATGTCACCAAGCAGGTTAGTGGTACCAGGGTCAGCTGAAAAAGATAAAATAAATGAATATTTCAATTTCTTAAAAATGAAATGAAAAAATACAGAGAAGTATACTTATCTTTTTTTCGTAGTCATCACAAGGCCTTTTACTTCCAAATACTTCAGTGCACACGGTCTAGTGTGCTTCCGGCAGCGTAGTAATCCTCCTCTTGTAGCTTCCTGACTCTCCTGAGGGTTCTTGTTTACTTGGTGCTTGCCTAGACTTGTCGCTCAGCGTGGAAACTCCTCTGCGCATCCGCAGAGCTTGCCCACTCTGCAGCAGCGTGTCCGGATGCCACCTCAAACTGCTCTAGAATCCTAAGCAAACCAGAATGACCATCATTGAACATGGCTACTGCTGTATTTACACCAATTTTGAAGACTCAAACCACTGAATGATGTCTTGGGGAGTAATCTCCATACACAATTATTAAAACTCTTATTAGAGTTTTGTGTAAAACTACGAAGACATCTTTCAAGTAATTTTGGCTTTGACAGATCTTCATAAATTGGCCTCACTGCATCCACCACAACAGTCGGAAGGCTATTCTGGTGGCTGAAGCTTCTGAGCTGTTTAGCGGCTCTGGCTATTTGCCACTTGCACCAACTGTCGGGTCCTGGTGGGCATAACTGATGCATTGGCTTTGCGTCAGTTGACTGCATTTGATTGAAAGTTGCCCTGATTGCATTGTACATATTGTCAATGGAATCTGGATGACTTCTAATAGGTTTGCCATAGTAAGTCGACAACTTATCAATCACTTTTGCAGTGAGCCTTCCTCTACCGTCAATAGGCTTGTTGTCTAGAAGCTTCTTCCCAGAGAAAGATTTGACCAGGTTTCGGAGGCGAGTACCCACCCACTTTTGCTCGCGTTGGATGCACTGATTCTTCTCCATGACAAATTCTTCGCCATAAGGCTTGCTTTCACTCACTGCCTTGTACACTTTGCAGTCTCCATCTACAATGTAGCGGTGATACTTCATACCATACTCCTCTTCTGAGTGTTGGAAAATTTCACAGATGTCGTCTACTTTCATTTTACCTGCACTCCCTTTGTGGTTTGCAGTGCAGTGCAGCCGTGCTTCGCGTACCACTCTTCATATTCTGCAATCTGTAGACAGTTCTCCCACGCTATACATGCCTTGCAGAAGCTATTTTTTATAGCAACATCTAGAACCTTGCCTGTGTAGTGTCTCACGAAACATTCAGTCGAGGTGCTCCAGTCTCTGTAGCTCCTTTTTCTTCTATCACTGTAGTCTTCATAGAGTCTTTGGTAACTTGCTCACACACTTCACTGAATTGTCGTTGATCGCATCATATGCAGACTGAGACATGGGTATCAAGCAGTCCATCAACCCACAAAATGTTGATAGACCAGCGTACCCAGGTCCAAGAGCACGAAAAGTAACCACTGCTCTTCTGTTGTTCTCCCAAGCCTGATTCTTGATACCAAATTTTCTGCATGAGTTGATACCTGCCAGCTCACCACACTCAATGCATTCTACTTCAATCTTGAATCCTAATCCTTGAGCTTCAGATTCGCCAAGTTTAAGTTGACTATGGCATTGTTTGCAAATCAAAAGTTTCTCAAGAGCAGGAAATAGAATGTTGATATCAATCAATCTATTCTTGACCTCAGAGGGTCCTTTTGCTGCTGGAGTTTGTATCTTTCTTGCTGAACTTGAGGGTCTCATCTTATTGGCAGGTTCATTGTCGCATGTTGCTCCTAGAAATCTTCTTGACCTCTTCTTGTCTCTTCCTTGAGAATACTTCTTGTCAGAATGGGTACTCGCAAACCTTCCCTTGGCATCTCGACTATCACACATTTTTAAAATCACTGCACTTCACACTTTTTTAAGAAATCTTCACTGCTCTGATTTTACACTAACACTTCATTTTTTTTCTTTTTAGGGTTATAAGCTATAAGCTACAACCCCAAAATCACTATAAACACTCCTTAGATTAGTTCTAACACGCTTTTGAAAAATATCAGCTTTATTTATTTACTTAGATATCAGCTGAGTTTACATAGAGTAAATCACATCTCAGTACTTTATCGGCTGTGTTCAAATATCTTTAGTCTACTATAAAGAAACCAAGGAACTTTCGCTCTGTCCTTCTCCGACACATTGATTCTAACCGCCCCACAGGTGGCGCGCGGGCGCGAGATATTTAAATTCAAATAAATGTCCTTACGTATCCATCGGGGCCTCATATAAGAAGCGAAACTAGAAATTTATTTAGAAAATAATGCAAAAAAATCTTATGAATACGAACTAATTTATTTACTAAAATATGTATGCGGAGTATAATATACGTATATACTACGGTAAAAAAATAATATATTAAACATATAGAATAAAATTTTTTTTCAGATTGAGTTTATAAAACTTGAAATTAAAATTATTAGTCGTAGTAGACAAAAAATTAAAATTACGCAATTTTACGAAATAATGATAAAAATTTTGTTTTAGTATTTTGCTTGTAACTTTGCGGGAAAATTTTTTGTCGATAAACGGGTTTCAGGAGCGTATTCTGCGGAACATTTCTTGTAAAAATAAGCAATAAAAAAAATAGATTTTTTCGAAATTTAAAAGTGTTTTGTCCCCTTAAATAATCATCTAATTTATTTATGCTAAAAACAATAGCTAATAATTCTTTATCAGCAGTAAAATAAGCTAATTCGTTGCTTTTTAATGTTCTACTACTGACAAATTTAATAACTTTTTCTACTCCATTATCATCTATTTGAGATAGAGTAACTGGGATTCCAGAATAACTACGATCTGTTCTCAATATATATGATTTCTTAGGAAAGCTGTATTTTTTAGTCCCCTCACTACCAACTTCGACCTTCTTTAAATAATTGAATTAATGGCACTGTTTAGTTTGCAAATTTATCTGCCATTTTTCCATAAAAATTTACCAGACCTAAAAATCCTTTTAATTGACGTTGGTTTTTAGGTACCAGAAATTTTTGTATCAAATCAATCTTTTTTTCTTGAGTTTTACCACCTTCAGGAGTTTATGTAAACCCAAGAAAATCAAATTCTTATCGAAAAAAGTTTGTTTTCTTGAGACTTAATGTGAAATTATATTCTTACAGCATCTCGAATAATTGTTCCAGATGCATTAAATGATCTTCTTCTTACTTAGATATGCACAACAAATCATCCACAAAATTTATAATATTTCTTCTCTTACTAATGTAGCTGTGCTTACAGACGGTCTAAATGGACATACTTTGAATTCATAGACTTTTCTCTCATACATGAAATCAGTATATTTTTTACTTTCTTCGACCAATGGAATTTACCAGAAACTACTGGTCAGGTCTAGACTTGTTATTACATATCTGTAGTAATTCATCTATGTTTCTTGAATATTAATGATCTTTCTCAAAGTGTTTATTCGCTTTTCTTACATCTAAACACGGTCGTATAGTTCCGTCTTTCTTTACCGGTGTGACCATTAGACTAATATGTTGAGTGTTAGATCTTCTTATATTTTTCCACTCCAACATTTTGTTTATTATGGCTCTTACTTATAGGATTCTTTATTATTTATAGGAATCGGATATGGAATCACAAAAAATGGAGATTCATCTTTGACTTTTATACGATATTCATAACCTTTTGAAAGACCCGGGTTTTTACTGAATATTTTTGTTAAATTTCCATATAAGATTTCTGAGTTTTATAAGAATTTCAGGATTTTTACATTTGCAATTTCGACGTTTCTCTTCGACTTCTTTCGAATTTTCTCTTTCCTTTCCCCCACTCATTCAATAGATGTTCGCAGACGTCTTCATTTCTCCTTTGCTCTCGATCCTTCTCTCATTATACTGCGTACGCATATTGTATCCCTTCATTCCTCTCGGCTGTATATTTTCACTTGCCGTAGGATTGTCAATCATCCGTATGATCAATTTGAGCTGGATCAGTCTCAAAATCTTCATTTTATCGTTACCCTTAAAATAGCAAGTTTACTTTTATAAGAAAAGTTTTTTTTAATAATGAGATTGAATTACGTGGAAAACATTAATGATTTGTTTAAGGGTGAAAGCTATATGCATAAATTTCACCTTAAACTTATCTCTCAAAAATTTAATCCAGGGAATCCATAAAAGACGTTATTGTTGTAAATGCTTCTGTAAAATTTCAGCCTAATTACTTGGTTGGATTCTGAAAAAAGCTACGGCAACCGAATGAAAATCTCTAAAAAACAAACATTGAGAAAAATGCATTATAAATTTCCCTGTACATTACTCATAAAAATTCATTGTTATCATTATAATAATTATATGTATCAATATTACCTTGAAAGTAGATTATTTCCTGAAGATTTTCTAAAAATATGAAATCCCAAAACAAAAATTGGCTTTTGTAGCAAGCCAAGTATCATCTAAAATAAATAAACAAAATAAATAAATTTTTAATAAATTATCCTTAAATAAAGTTTTAATTTACAGTTTTACACATTTTTTGGACTTTTACAATATATATATATATATATAGGTTTTCCCTTGTTGGTAGCAGTCATAACCAGGGCCCTGTTTATTATTATTGTTGATACCGAACTTGCAGAAGGCACGGCTCGGTCGACTCAGAAATACTCGTACAATTCGCACGAGCCCGCGGAGGCGGTAGGAGCCGGGATTATCAATAAGAAGATATTGTGTTAGATACAAATCAATTATATTCTTTGTTTAGATACAAAGGTGTGCAGGCGCCACACACCTGTACGAGCGAGAAGGAGAGATGAGAGAGAGAAGTCCGGTAAAAGCGAAAGGGAGTGGAACTGGTACTTACAATTTGACAGTTTCCTAATCGGTACTAGCCACACTCGCATGGAACGTGCGTTATTTGCACTAGCAACCGTTACAATATATATCTATATATGAGACAAATCCAGACATACACGCATAAATATATATGTGTGTGTATGTGTGCATGGATACGAGCATTTATATTGTTTTTATCATAAATATTTCTATTTAATTATTGTATACTTACAAAAAGTTTGTTGTATTGACGTCCATAAAGAGAATACGAGCAAACATTGGAATTGTAGACTGTTACTGTCGTTTGCTTACTGCAGATAGAACAGGTCATAGTACAGGTATGTTTTCCATCCCATGTGTACTTATTATTAGCTCTCAGTAGTTTCAATATTTTAATATAATAATTTTATTTGTAGAAAATTAGGAACGATATTGCTAAATAAAGTTCCTGTCAGTATAGTGATAGTGTATCATCATATTTTAGGAAAAATTGAATAAATTTTTATGTACATACTTATTGACAGTGAAGATTATAAATTTTCAATAATCACCGGCTAAGTGGAAATTATCCTCTGGAAAGTTTCTCTTTCTTGTTTATCGTGCTTCAAGTGTTGTTGACTATGCTTTTCTTTCAGCAATGAAAACTCGCTCTTCATCAGCAGTCTTAGCCCATTGCATAGCGGATATTCCAGGAGTAACGTTCAACCTATTCATGAGTTGAAGAAAGGCCTCTTTTCCATAGTTATAACAGATCACAGCAATGTAAATACCTATTTCCAACACGGATAAACCACTGAAGATAGTTTTAGGTATTATTTTCCATACCGACTGATTAAAACATTCATTGTGGTTTGTGTGAATCCATCAACAGATTTTTCAAGCAAATTCTTATCAGTCAAATCAACGTAAATTGGTATGACAGCATCGATAACAGCAGATGAAATACTAAAAGTGAGCTTGAAATTCTTCAGTGCTTTCTTGGATATGGCCTTAGCTTTTTGCCATTTGCACCAACTCTCAGTTCCTGCTGGACAAAGATGATGTTGCGGTTTGTCGTCAGTGGATATCATGTGGTAGTAAGTGGCCCATATAGCATTAAACATATCATCTGTGAAATTACAATGACTTGTGCTGTGAGATGGCCTCTCCCTCCATATGCTCTTGCCATCTGGCTCTTACCAATTATGTTCATGTTTGTCCCACTATTCTCTATAAGCTTCACAATCTTCTTCAGGATTACAAATACAAGCATGGCAGAAACTTTGTTTCGGTGCAACATCGATTACTTTACCAGATCCATATCTGATGAAACTACAAAATCCGTGTAACGGTGAATGTTCTTTCTTTCTCCATGATCCATCTCTGGATAAATTTAACTGTTTTTGATCTAAGTTATCAAACTTTTCCTTGATTGCTGCTTTCATTGATTTATTCGCTACTTGTTTACTTGCTTCTTGAAGCAGTTTATTTATTAAATCATAGTTGCTGTGAAAAATTGGTTGAGGCAGATCCATCATACCACAAAAGGTTTTCAAACCATTCGATCCGTGTCCAAGAGTTTTAGCTGCAAGCATACTCCGTCGATTGATTTAATAGGCATTAGATGTTTTTTCGACTTTCTCACTTGAGTTTACAAAAACAACCTTATGTTATGCACTACATATAATTTAAATTTAAAATCCAAGTCCTCCGATGTCTACTTCAGAAAAGTTTACTGATTCATGGCAGGATTTATAAATTAAAAATTGTTGAAAGCTTTGAAATAAAATAGAAATGTCAATTATTCTATTCTTTACATTACTAGCAATCAGAACGACAGATATTGATTTAATTTTCTTGCTAGATTTCGAAAGTCCAGATGTAGAATGCTTAGTTGTAGCTGTCTCAGTTTGTATGAAAAAACTCCTTTTCATGTTTTCTGTTATTATCGGACAATATCTATGCATCGAATACACGTATATACTATTTAAATAAATAAAAAAGGGAACGCATATAATATTTCAATAAAAACGTAAAAGAAATCAAATATACGAAATTTTAAGCTTGGTGTTAGATTTTACGCTATAACTTTACAACCAATTTTTTTATAGTAAAACGGGTTTCAGGAACTTATTCTACGGGAAATTTTCTATCAAATAAGCCTATAAAAAATGATTGGAAAAATTTTTCCATTTTTTTGACCCGGTCTAGCCCCCTTAATCTAATGTAGTTACATCAACCAAAATCAGTTATCAAACTTGATTTATAATAGCAATAACATTCATCAAAATCATCGTACATGAAAGTAGAGTCAAACGCCAAACAATAACGATTATCAACAGTAACTTACAATAGCCATTAGCATTACATTATAAAATAACATCAACCACCAACGGTTATCAACATTAACTTTTGACAGCCATTAACACTACAATACAAAATCATTATGCATAGAAGTAGACTTAAAAAAATGCCGCTCAGAGATCCTCATACATGTCCGAAATGGGAGCACACCACTCGCGGCCGTGGGACGTCCACTATTCCTCTTATGATGCCTTGAGAACAGAGCAGCGGCTGACCAGACGCAGCTGAAATGCGGCAAAATTATTGTGGCAGAAATAGAGGACTGCCTATTGGGTTTCTTCTCCGAGACGCAGCCACTCCACGGAAAGGTATAGTATGCGCGAGTGGGGGGGGGGGGGGGGGTGCGCCGAGAGTCAGCGACAAAGTAAGACACAGGAACGAGCGGGATACGTCCACCTCGGTAATATAAGACGTTAATAGGCTGAAATCATATAAACAAGTTAAGAAAAAAAATAAAATAAGGAAAGTAAAAAGGGAATTGAACACGTGATTAAAGAAAAGACAACGTCATTTACGCGACCGCGGGGGCACAACAGATAATACACGTGATACTCGTCCTCGGTGTAATAAACGTCGATGCTCCCGGAATAGGCAAGATACTGCAGCTCCACAGAGGCTGCACCCTGCATGGTGCGCACGCCAAGCTGTAATATAACAAACATTAGTTAACGTCAGGACAATTTAAGCAGATTAGGTGCCAGATGCGCGCGCGACGGACAACCGTGGATGGAACGATGGTAAAGAGAAAAATATAGTAACGCTTCATCGAGCAACTAAACCAGTCATGCCCAGTGCAACCGACAGGAAAATGCAACGTTTCCGAAGGGGCAGGGGGACATACCAAGCATTATGCCTGATGGGCAGCGGACCCTACTGGGGCTTCCGGCGTGGCGGAGTAGTCCAATATAAATAACCCAGCGCTTAGAAGGAAACAGAAAAGAAGTGAAACAGAGACGTGCTAAGTAGATTAGAAAAAAGTAAAAATGGAACAACAACAAAAAAAAAAAAAAAAAAAATCGCGACGGAAACACGATGACGATGCTAGCGGTTTTGGCCATTGCAAGCCAGCATCTGGACCGCTGGGGACTCAACGACAGCTCTGCGCGAGTCCCGTTGTCAACTGCTCGAGAACTCAGCATCTCCGCCATAGTCAGAGAGTTCAATGCGCTGCTTCAGGAGTCGATCGTAGGGCCCTAACGATAGCGCCGGGCGGACAGCCACTCCAAAGGTCTGGCAGCATGGAACTGATATCCCTTCGCGTATTGAAGGCGACTCATATCCCAGCAACGGCGACGCTATGCTGGTATCACTTGTGCTAGCTGCATCGGCTCGGGCATCCGAAATCTCACGCAATGCAAAGTCGCGCACAGCTGCAAATCAGAGTCACTATACTGCCGCGAACCACGTCGCCCAAAGACAACCCCCACACTATAACGTTCGGGAACACTCCGAGATAAACAATGTACATTGCCTATGGCGACTGTCGCGGTATTAACAAGGCTGCAGACTCCAGCATTTATCGGGACGGTAACAAAAGTCGCGTCGAGCACCGACGCGATTATCATAAAGCCGTTGGCTACAGAAACAGTGATGAGTCGCGAAGAAAAATATCACGTAAAAGAAAGCAGGCCTTGAAACATCGAAAACTCTCGAGTTTTACGTCGCGCATAGAAAAGCTTTTCTCGGGACATTGAACCCGCCATAAATCCCACACGTACACTTTGTAAAAAGCGAATGACGCGCAGATACAAATAGCAAACAAACGGAAGTAAAGAGGAAGAGAAAGGAATGCGAACAATATTTGGAAAATTATCGATATTCCGCAACTATAGTTATCAAAACCGGAAGTACCAATGGCCTTGTCGCATTTATTATAAAATATATATTCTAAAAATATGAATTTTATTATATAAATTATGTAGACTAAACTGGGTACTGCACGGGCAAGGACCTCGCCCGACGGCACAAGAAAAAAGTTTAAACTCTTGGAACGACACCCCCACCGCGTCCATCTGTAAGCCCCGTAATCACGGTCGACATAGCAGAGGACCTGCAGAATAAACTATGAGAATCGACACGCAAGAAATTACCGATCACAAAATAAACAAAAGACATTATGAAGCCACATTTGCCGCTCACAAGAGACTCGCGAACGACGCGAATTGCTTCAGTCCCTCGTTCACGCAAGTACTCGTCAAAAGTGGTGTAGCAAAGCATATAAATGGGAATATCCCTGCCCAGCGTGGAGCGCAAGCGATCAGCCGTTACAACAGATAAACTGAGTGAGAACATAACGAGTTGCCGTCGCGCACTATCGGCGACTGGTGAACAAAAGCTACGTTAGCAGACGCGATGTGCAGGAAGGTCGATAGGGATCACGTCCGCTATCACGAAAATCGCGTTTTTGGAGACGGTCCGGTACGCGCACGCGATTCTCAGCGCTCGGATTCATTGAACGCTCGTCATAACGTTCGCTCGTTTCTTTATCTTCAACGCGTCCGCCCGTACCTCGGCTCCGTAGAGCATGATCGAATGGGTAACGCTCATGAGTAGCCTTTGTCTTCCCTGCTGCTTTCGTCGCCGTGTTACGTATGTCTGACGAGAAAGTTAGTTTCGTATCTAGAGTCACCCCTAGATACTTGACTTCGCTTCTGGTTGTCATCTGTTCTGTACCCACAATCATTGGTATAGTCGTGCCTATCCGTTTTCTTGTGAATAGCAGCAATTCAAACTTTTGTAGTGCCAGTTGCAGTCCGTGGTCCGTCATCTACGTGCTTACGCGCCTCATCACCTAGTTCAGTTTTAGCTGCACCAGATGAGTGTCGCGTGCGGTTATTACCGCTGCAACGTCGCCCGCGTATGCAGTGAGGCACGTGTCAGTGGGTATGTCCAGTCTTAGTAGTCCGTCATACAAGGTATTCCAGAAGTCGGAACCCAGGATAGAACCCTGCGCGACCCCTGCTGTCAGTTTTTTCCGTCGTATACCGTCCGTTGGCTCAAACATCAGGTATCGGTCCCGTAAGTAGTCCCTCACAACTCGCACGAGATAGGCAGGCACCCGAAAGCGTTCCATACGTCCAATGTTACCAAGAATACCAATGGTCTAGCTCCATGACATATGTCATTTACCGTGTCTACAATCTGTAATACGTCCGTTATTACTACGATTGTTGAGAGTCCTCGTCTAAAACCGTGCTGCCTGTCCGAGAGGTCTCCGGCAGCTTCCACCGCTTGCAACAATCTCGGTCTCAGCAGTAGTTCTTACAACTTTCCCGGCGTATTAAAGAGGCTCAAAAGCCTATAGGAGGATGACGAAGCCGGATCCCCTTTTCCTTTGCAAATAAGAAGCAGCCGCGCGCTCTTCCACGGCCTACGAAACACTCTCGCCATCAGGCGACCCTTGTAGAGCTGCAGCAACGTATCGGGCTGTTCAGCGACGATGAATCGCAGCAGGTCCCTGGGTACACCGTCAGGTCCTAGAGCTTTCCGAGGCTTTAGCTTGGCTGCAACACTCTCAAGCTCTGCCACCACGAAAAATGGACACTCCATGGCGGTGTCCTCGTCCGTATCGTCCGTTCTCTCCTGTTGGGGTGGAAAAAGACTGTCAACAATCCTCTCCATCGTGTCCGAGTCCTTCGTCTCTTGGGGGGTTCCAGGCACCAAGTTTGCGAGTCACAATCTTGTAGCCGTCACCCGAGGGGTCTGACTCTACTTCGTCCTCTAGACGTCTCCAGCACTGTCGCTTAGTCCCGTTGATCGTATGTCTGAGTAGCTTTTTCGCAAGTTTGTATTCCCGCGAAAGAGCATGCCTTTCTTACGTGTCCCATATCACGTGATCGCAAAGGAGGATATATTACAGCACTAATTGTAATTTTTCCTCATAAAAGGGATAGTAAATTGGTAATGGTAAAGACCAAACGCAAAAAGCGTGCGGCGCACTAACTTTAAGTAATTGTATATGGCATCAGAAAAGTTGACAAATTTATCCAAGTCTAGCACAAGAGGTAGGGTGGTTATATTGCTTTCTCATTTTTGGAATAGTCAATACTATAACTACAGCGAGCACAGTGTTAAAGCATTAATCTTATTATTGATATAGAGCAAGGTAATACGGTGGCGGGCCTTTAGAATTGCATGTGTACCCAGGTGCTCACTCATATTTAATTTTAAGCATTAGATCTAAGTAAAATACAGCTTTTCTTATATACACCTTGGTTCCAACCGCATCAAGGATAAGATGGTAAAATTGTAACATAAGTTGCCAACAAGTATAAATAAAACAGACACATTTTTTTTGCTACACCCGAGCACTAGTTAATGGTCGTAAAAATCTCAAGACAACTTCAGATGATTAACATCAAGGGCAGGTATACGCCCTCGCAGTTGTACTGGACTCCTACACATATTATTAAAACTCTCACTAATATACGTGCGCTCGATCATGAGGGTACAGAAATTGTAGCGAATATCTACAGTAGCTATAAGAAAAGAAAATGTAATACGAGCTCTGACCCCAGTAAAACTGTAAAGCGTCCTTTCTTTTTTATTTAAGACGAGGAAGCAGACGAGGGCGGCAAGGAGCAAGAGCCGCAGCAGCATCCGTATTGTACGTAATTACTCAGTTCTTTGTTCCTGGCGGCGTAGCGTTTTAGGTGCCGACTTGTCAAAGTGTGGGTGTAAGACCGAGAGCGTGTGTGAAGAGAGTGAGAGAGAAGGTGTTAGAGAGCATATGCGAAAACCCGGAAGAAAAGAGAGCATCTGCGAAAACCCGGAAGAAAATAGAGCATCTGCGAAAACCCGAAAGAAAAGAGAGCATCTATGGGTACCACAGCTGCGCTCGCTCTCTCTCTCCGTCTCTCTCACCTACTTTGACTCCCTATCTCTATCGACCACGTGACTGGGCCGCTCTGCTCGCCTACAGCACCCCCCCTACCCCAGCCTATAAAAGTATATTTTTAAAAAAAATAAAAATACTGACCGATGTATTTTAATTAGCTCTATCCAAAAACATCGCCAGATTAAACTGCTCCAACTTATATTTCTAATAAAAAATCAATAAAGATTTGGGAAGAAAAATTAATTATCTTGATTTTGATACGGCTATATCTTTTTAAATAAACAATATTTTAAACTGCTCCAAACTGCTCCAAACTGCTCTACATCCATATAATACTGCTCCATAGTAATTTTTATCGGCTCCGCTATAGTTAACTGCAAAATAAATAAAATTCATTTTGTCAGACATGAGCTGATTAAAGCGCATAGCGCGCAGGCGCGGCTCTCATTCATTGCCGGGATAAAGTTTAAATTACATGCCAATGGTGTTTAATAACGTATTTTATTTTCGATTCTGCCTTAGGTGCCACTGTATTGACTATTAGAAGGAGATTTTCAGTCAAATAATCTGTGATAATCTAAGAAACAGCGATGGTAGTTTTATAATACTAAAAGGTAGCGATGGTAGTTTTATAATACTAAGGTCGCCAGTCAAACGAGTGGTAGAGTTATGTTTTGCACGTGCATCAAATATTGTTTTTCAATTCAGGATGTGTAAACTGCGACTGAAAATTCGTATACCGCGTAAAGCGGCACTTGACACACGCTGCATCGAAAAGTATATATTTTCAAGTTTACTAATATCAATACAGTAAAATAAATTTATTCAACTTCAAATTTCTATAACTTAGAGAAGATCGCGATCCTGATCTAATTATTTGCGCGAATCACTCCAAAAATAAAAACACTATAGCACCGGGATATCCTCGCAGGAGGTGTACACGTCACTTTCGGAGTCCTGGATTCGGCGTTCATTCAAATGTAAACTTTACGGAAACACGCGTAAAACCAAGAGACGAACTATTTTCTCGAAGAAAGACAAAACAGCGTGTAGCTTATGTAAGGGGCTGATTATGACTCGGCTCATTGCGACGCTATATCAAGCATGCGCGAATCAGCAGGGAATCTCGATCAGGACACGAATCGTTTCTGAAATCCCTACAGCCTTGTTTTTTTTCTTCCTCTAATTTTGGATTTTCCTACATCTCGAGAAACTCGCCGGATGAGCAGTTGCGCGAAAGATTAATTAATGAAGCGATGCGAATGACGCTATGTGGATTTGCTTACAAGTTGTCCCGTCGCGCTACAGAATATGGGTCACATACTGCGAGAAACGTACAAAAAGCTTTTTGCCGCGTGTTTGTAACTTTGAAAACGGCAATTTGCTTGTAAGCCTCAACGAACTATAGGAAGATACAGACATTTGGAGCAGTCGATAATGAAAACTCTTTGCATTTATAGTTTATGTGCTAAATGGTTTTAGATTTTTCTTTTATTTTACAATAAAATTTACAAACTTATGAACAAAAATTTCATGATAAGATCCACTGACTTCGAACTTATATCGTATATTATAACACGCATCGGTCTTATAATATGGGCCTTATTAATACTATTTAATAATTTAATATACGTTCTAGTAATGATTATATATTCTGTAAACACGGTTGAGCCCCTCACTTCATTGAATCTTTAAGCATCGAAAAACTGTGCTAAAACCGTTTTCACCCTAGAACAAAGAACAATAGGGTACACCGTTGGTGATCGATCTACAATTCGAATTTTTCGAATCATTGAAGCAGATACAAAAATCGTTCGTGCAGCTATAAATAATTTACAGGCATGTGAAATGGTATCAAACCGAAAAATTATCGAAAATCATAAAGATAAGTATCTTCATCATGCTGAGAGATGGCGAGACAAAGTTTCTATAGTTTTACCAGAAGAATATTTTCAGAAGGAAATATGTGTTCGGGTGCTTATGAAACGTAAGAATATTTTTACAAAATCAACAACAATAAAATCATTAAGTATTTGTATTAAGTTTCTTGGTTTATTTATTTTCCATCTCAGTTACCTACACTATTTTCTAAACTGTTTAATCTTGTCATATAAATTAATAGTTCACCTTAAAATTGATTCAAACTTTATCCCGGCAATGAATGAGAGCCGCGCCTGCGCGCTACGCGCTTCAGTCAGCTCATTTCTGACAAAATGAATTTTATTTATTTTGCAGTTAACTATAGCGGAGCCGATAAAAATTACTATGGAGCAGTATTATATGGATGTAGAGCAGTTTGGAGCAATTTAAAATATTGTTTATTTAAAAAGATATAGCAGTATCAAAATCAAGATAATTAATTTTTTTCCCAAATCTTTATTGATTTTTTATTAGAAATATAAGGTGGAGCAGTTTAATCTGGCAATGTTTTTGGATAGAGCTAATTAAAATACATCGGTCAGTATTTTTATTATTTAAAAAAATATACTTTTATAGGCTGGGGTAGGGGGGGGTGCCTACAGCTCGCCGAGTCCATGTATGACGTAATGCGCGTAATATTCGAAGATCGACATTGCACTTTGTATATTACCACAATACTATTCGTACCATGAATCGTATCCGATATATCGGATATTTTATTATTGGAGATATACCTGAACCGATATTTTAGATTGCGGAATATCCGTGGTACTTTGCGAGTGCCACCAATAATGAAGGACTACGCATATCAAGCTCATGCGAGAGCAACAAAGCCATCTACGGTATAATTGTAAGTACAATTATCTATTTCGTGTGAATACGCACCCCTGCTGGATATTAAATTGTGTAATGGAATCCTCAATTCCATTACGCATTAAACAAATATAAAAATTTTATACGTACACACGCTCACATACACATACTCATACCCGCATCAAAATGCCGCCATCGCATCTATCACCTGCCGAGAAATAAAGGCAGTACTATATGAAAAATAGATAATAAGCAATAGCTAGTGCGTATCTGCGCACTCTTCCCCAAGAACGGCAGTTTCCAGGAAACCGACACAGACATTAACACCGAAAAACAAGTCAATAAATAAACCACATAAAAATCACGACACTTGTCAACAGCAACAGTTAATAAAAATCAAATACGCGGCGACACGTACATCGAGACCGATGCGATGATAAAAATACATCTATAAATAATACAAATAAATATGTAATATGTTTAGTAGGTAGGAACTATCGTTAACCTTAAAAACATACGCTTGTGTGCGTTTAAGAGCCTAACTATATACCGTATCAATCATTAGTTTAAGTAAGTCTTAAAAAGTTTATAAATTGAAAGATTACTCATTGAGATTATATTGTTATATGCATACCTTGTACTAGGCCAAATATTGCCGATAAACAGTGGTGTATATGTATCCAAGATAGCCAGTGACAACCGGCGATGAACTCTGGAAGTAAAGGATCTCCAAGTATGTTGTATAAGATATGTAATATCAGAAGCAATATTTTACATATAATTAATATTATGGTGTTACATACAGTGTATTAGAGCAATACACTTGTGAAATTATGTGGAAACAGACAACGTTGACAGTTATTACTTAACTATTGCCAACAGGTCTCTTGTATCACCTCCTGTGGGATGAGCGTCATATTTTGCATATAGGCGTCTGATATGAAATTAAAGTTATATCAGTTAAGATAACAACAAGTTAATATATTGTTTGTACATGCCAAAACAAATTTACATATATAATTTTAGCTCTCTAGCTATGATAGTTTTTAAATGAGTCCCAAAAAAATTGCAAAACAAGTAATCACTAAAAATCTTGTTTTGGCTCTCATTTCATAGGGTGTGATGCAAGAGGCCTAAGGACAACAGTTAAGTAAAAACTATCATCTTATTATCTTCCGACACAATTTCACAACTTTCTGTTCCAAAAATTATATGTATAACTCTAGTACACTACATTAAAATCGTAATATTAATTATATGCAAGATATTGTTTCTGATATTATTATAAATATCTTATACAACATCTTTAAAGATCCTTTACTTACAGAGTTTATCGCTGGTTGTCACTGGCTATCCTGGTTACACATATACCACTGTGTGTCTGTAATATTTGGCATAGTAAGAAGTATGTATATACAATAATAATGTCCGTGAATGCATGTTTTAAAAGGCACTTTATCTAATGATTAATTCGGTATATAGTTATTTTAACTAGTTTATTTATAAAATATAATATTGGTATAGAAAAATACGTCAATTATTCTTATTATTCAAACTTCTGATTGTGTTGTCAGTTAAGGAACGGTTTTATCGATATTTTCTGTAGAATTGATGTGACTTTTATGAGGAATTCTGGCATGATGCCTTTTATGAAATATAGCGAGATTTTTTAAATGTAAACACTATCTAGTCATCTTATCCTGATCGCTTCTACCAGGGAACTGACAATGAATTGGTAACGGATTTTTAATATGCAATAATTTATTTTTATTGTTCTCGCAGGTTGAAAAACTTCGGCAGCAAGCAGCAGATCAAGAATCTAATCTTCATGTTCATGAAGGCGAATTAAATAATAAACGTCAAGAAATTGAATGTCTAAAGATGGCTGAGCAAAGCCTGGAAACCAAACAAAATAGTTGCAATAAAAATTTAAACTGTTTATCACAACATTTGCAAAGTATCCAATTGCAGATTAGTCAAACTAAAGCGAATATGACGCAGCTTGAAGAGCAGCAACGACAGATAGTTGATGTTATTACACAATATGATTCTGCATTATCAATTAGGGATGCTTCCGTTCTAACCGACTCTTTATTAAGTTTCACACTTAAACTGGATAGAGAATCGTAAGTAAATTTAAATTCATTTTCAAATATAGATACACTAGAAGAAAAAAGATCAGGTTTACTTAGATTTTAAGTAAATTTAACAGTTCATAAGTAAATGCAAATCAAGATGTAAACTTTTTCGTAACGTGGTTTTACTTAACAGATTTACAGTAAGGTTTATGAAATATATTTAAAATGATAACTCTATTACTCATCTATTATCGTTTAAGATTGGGAAGTGAATGATTACTACGAAAAGAAATGAGATATTTTTGCCGACAATCCAGATGCTTAATCGTCCCTTATCTAGACCTGAAATTCCATCACAGTTCTACTCGTAGTGATTATTCACTTCCCAATCTTAAATTTATGGAATATAGTTTAGTAAACTTGCCTCAAATCTTCGAAATTTTGGTGAACTGCATGTTATGGTTTTGTTACGGTTGTTATTATAATAAAAAGTGACAAGACTCGAGCGCGTGAGCCTTGGCCACCACCGACGATGCACTTTTAACTCAGCCTTTTATTATAATCAAACCCCCATGTCGTGTCTACAAGTTACAGTATATAAGACATTTATAAATTTAATATTTTTAACCAATTTATTGTTGATGAGATAACTTTTATACAAAAATATATTTTAATTTAAAAATCTAATGTTTACTGTTTATAATTATCTTTCTTACAGTCACAAATATTTTAAAAAAGTACACATTTTCGAAAGAGGAGTCCCTGACAGACCGGAGTTCGTCGTAAAAGTCAAAATAAGTTACGGTGGTACAACGGTGTTAAAAACTTTCCTCAGAAGACCACAAAGTACTTCACCATATATGTAACAAATTTTCATGTTTACTAGTCTCTGTAGCTTAGTTTCGAGTTCTTTTGTCAGGCAACAGTACAACAATGAGCAATAGTCGATGATGGGAAACAGAAGAGCTTGCACGAGGTGTTTGCGCAGAGAAAAACTGGTGCTCTTTCCGATGGAGTACAGTCTATACATTAATGCATGAGTACGCTTACACAGTTAAGTAATATGCTCTCTTCAAGTTAGCTTAGAATCAAGCCTCAGTCCCACACTACTCATGGATGATTTGTAAGCGACCCAAGTTATCCCTATCTTGATGTAGGTATTAGTTAAAGATGGAAAAGCATTAATGTAGTGGGATGAACCCAGATTGCCTGTGTTTTAAAAACATTCAGTTTAAGGTGATTTTATGCAGCCCAGCCCATAATCCTTTAGGCGTTAGCACTCATCTTCACGGAACAAGAATCAAGCTCCACAAGGTGGCATGGCTGTAGATTGGCAAGTCGTCCGCGTAGATGAGATGGGATACGTCTGTGTTCAGGCAGAAACTGATGTCATTGATGAACGATGCTAACAAAAAGGGATCCAAGGGACCCTCGAAAGGTGGAAAGCTCGTTGTTGTCACAAATGACACCCTGTTCTCTACCTGTCAAGTAAAAGACAATCTACCTTCTCTACCTATGAGTACTGGCAGTGCCTTGTAAATAACAACCTGAGGAATGTTGTCGCTACGTCTGGCCTTGGAGTCAAAATGTTCGGAGATGTTCAAACTTTCTAGAATGCGCAAATATTCCTCAACGGTGGACGCTAGCGGATCGTTAAATATTCCGCTGAAGTGCAAGTTCAGGTCTTCAATGGAGTAGCGAGAGGGTGGTTTTCCTTTGATAAACTTGACTGCCTTAAAGTCACCCATGATTAGCTTAGTCGAGTAGTGCATGTGTCCGGACAGCTTCTCAATAAAATCATTGCCGTGAGTGAAAGGGGTATGGGGTGGACGATAAACAACGCCAATAAAGATGGGTGCGACTGCTTTGGTCGAAATCTCACAGAGGAGATAATAATTAAAACTGTAGATATAGTGTCAGTAAGTAATTAATGTAGAGGGCCACACCTCCATTATATCTGTGTCTGTCTCGTCTGAGCAGTCTGTAGTTGTCAAGTGAAGGGATAGTTTTTATGTTTTCGTCTAGCCAGGTTTCAGGTACGGCTATCACATGTAAGAGGGGACGAGTGAACAAAAGGAGCCTCACCACTTCAATGTGAACCGTGAGAAAGTTGGCGTCGAAATGGCAGACTCCTAAAGCATCGGACAGGGTTACCTTGGATACGGATGAAGATGTAGTTAACGACCTTGATGAAGATGATGTTGGTGTGGGTGGTATGAAATGAGCTAATTTCAGTTGTCGCCACTGCTGTGTATCAGTGGCCTCCTGGCTAAAAAATTAACCACGCCTTCATTATTGATAATTGAGATGGCTCTTCTATTGTCCTTAACAGAGTATGGTACGGTTGCCGTTGAGAGAAAACTCAAGTCTCCTTCTGACCTGGGCATTAGCGCAAGCTTAGCCCGCATACGTTGCGACGGCCATCACCATTACTCTCCCTCTCCTCCTCTCCCCTTTCTCCCCTCTCTTCCCTCTCTTTCTCTCTCCCTTCCTCTCCCTTCCTCTCCCTTTCTCTCCTTCCCTCTCCTTCCCTCTCCCTACCAGAATGACAGTTTCACTGCATTCAAGAGTACTGTCAACAAGAAGAAGTTTCACAGTTTTACACCACCATTACTCGCAGCCTCACGGAACCAGTCACCGGCGGGGACATTGAAGTCTACAAAGCCCGGTACGCCAGCGACAGTGTCATCAGCGTCATCAACAGCAACATGAACAAAAAAGAAGATGAGCATAGAGGAAATGCTGGAGGACATTTTGGCAGCCATGCCCACCATCCAAACCAAGTAGTACTTCGGCTGGAGGCAGCAGATTACCACCTATTGCTGTCTCCTTCGCTTTCCGTGACCTGGTCCGCTTTATCATGGCAGCGAAGGTTAAGAAGGCCGAGCTCAACACGCCAGAGCTTGATACTGTCATGTGGAGCTCACCGACTCCTTTAGCTCAAGCTCTAACCCGACCAGGAGTTTATTAATGTCAATGAGCTGCTTCCTCCAGACGTGCATATGCTCCGCATCAGGGCCAAAATGGAGGCTCGAAGAAGAAGGGATGTAGGACCTACGTCAGGGATGGCAGAATTTTCGCTCGACCATCGATGACCTCGCTCGCACCACCATCATCAACGACAATGCAGATCTGACTGCCTTTTTAGGCAGGATGCCACCACTAACACCGACAAATCCGCCGCAACACTAGAACATGTTCATTTCATCTGACCCTAACTATCGACATCATCTACTTCCGAGGTAAATCTGTCTAAAAGTATCAGAGTCAATGTGAACTCTCTTATAAGTCACATTGAAATGGTCAGGCTATTCTTCTCCACTCGTTATTTATCCCACGTGATAGCTATAACTGAAACTTAGCTCAATGACAAGATAATATCTCTCATTTATTGGAAAATTACATACTATACAGATGTCACAAAAACATGAACGGTGGTGGCATGGCCCCATACATTAACATTTCACTGACAGCTATGATTGGGATTCTATAGACTGGCAAGGGACGACGTTCATAGACAGGTCGAGGATGCCAGGCTGAATTATTATTATTCACGCCTGTCAATTCTGACCGATGTCGCAGAGATCTGGAGAGAGCTTCAGAACCTTGAAATCATCACCTCTAAGATACCCACACCTTCTCGCTTCTCCACAGACAACCTCAACAAGCACTTTAGTTCAATCTCGGATGATCCATTCGCTCCTGCCATTGAGGATTATCTCCGTACCCTTCGCAGTTTTTCCTGAACATTTGAGTTTCAGAGCTATTACAAAATCGGATGTACTAGCTGCTGTAGCATATTTTGACACCCAGGTCAGAGGCAGCGGTGTTAACCACAGGTTATAATTTCTAAGGCACTGCCAGTACTCACTCCTTCAATATGTCGGATTTTCAAGCTGTCCTTGAGCGAAACATGCTTTCCCTCTGCCTGGAAGATGTCGCTGGTGCAAGCACTAAATAAGTTCAGTTTAACAACACCTTAAATTGACTATTGTCCGATTTCTCACCTCTGTTGCTTATCCAAGGCGCTGGAGTGGCTGGTGCACAAACAGGTCTCGAAGTAGCATGAATCAGAACTGTTCCTTGACAATCTTCAAATGTAAGCCGTACTGTGGCCACTGCACACAGTACAGCTTAATTAAGCAGACTGATGATATTTCTTATTTGACTTCAGCAAGGCATTTGACACCTTGTGTCACGTCAGGCTTCGGAAAAAGCTATTTTCTACAGAATAACCGGAAGTTGAAGGCCTTCAGGGCCTCGAGTTCTAACTTCTCTAACAGGACCCTGAGCGCTCTCGCCTCCTTATTGCTGCTCTTGGGGCCAATCGTGACCTTTCTTGGTTCCGTGACGACCTAGGAGTCCACTTTTAGTGTAGGGTTTTGATATGGATAGGACCCAGTCGCGGGGCATAGATCATAGCTTTAATTTGCATTTGGAGGTTCCCCATTTCAATGTCCTTGAGCTGGGTGCCCTCTCACGCCTCCACTTACCGGCGCTTTCCACTATCTAGGCCTTACCCTTCAGGTTTTGCAGTAGCAGATCTGGTCGCCCCTCTGGAATGAGTTTTACACGAAACTTGACAAATAGCCTCCGTCCGGGAGGATCGTTGGTCTCCCTCTTCAAAGTCTCCAGAACCTCTTTTCCTTGACTCTCACTTAGGCGCTCCCCCAGGTAGTTTGCAGAGACGATAATCTCCTTCAAATCAGTAGTTACTGATCTGCTGTAATTCCTCAGCGCGTCCTCAGTTGATCTCTCGCTCTAGGTGTAGAGCTGTCGAAGTACTGCTTTTGGTTGGCAACCGAGGGGGTCTCTGATGGTAGTGCGTCGGCCCCCCTCGCTTGGCGCTATCTCCTCTGCCTCCCCACACCACTCATTATTTCCCCCTGCTATCAGTTTCGTTAAGACACTAGAGCTTGCATGGACGAGCTTCTCCACCGACTCTAGTGGATACACGAACAGGTATCAGTACATCGAAGGGGTGCGTGTCAAATTATACTACGCCTACTAAAATATGACCAAATCTTTATGCTTGTTTTAGGCTTCACACTAATGTGTCGGAAACGCTCTGAGTGGCTTTTTCGTGTTTAGTTAATTCGTTAATTGTAAAATGATTTGCTGACGTATTTTGTCCAAATTAATATTTCTTTACTAAATCCATTATTGCGGGAGATTGATGAGCCTAACAATCGGCAGTACCATGAGGCCATTTTCCGATTTTTTAAATAATATTTTTGCTTTTTACTTAATGATGTGATTTATCCTTTACATTAGGAATTAGTGTTTCTAAAAGAACATAAACTGGCCTACTTTCTACGGCAAGGTTGTTCAAATTAATCGTTCCCTTCAATTCTTATGATAAAAAGGTGATTTTTTAAGAAGTAGAATATCTTCAAAACTAAATTATCAAATGTTTTGAAAAAAAATTATGACAATAAAAAACGATAATATCTACTTGCCATAAAAGTTTCAAGCCATTTTGGTAACTAGTTTTTGAGTTAAAAAATGAAAACTCAAAAAATAGGGTTTCTATGTTGAACGTTTACGGGAGTAAAGAGCCTAAAAAAGCCTTTAATTAAGTTGAAATTTTTGGAAATAATCGATCTTTTGATTAACTTAATGGAGTCGTTTTGCAGTTTATAAAAGTTATTAGTTTAAAAGATATTAAGGTTCAAATTCTTTGTCTCTCACCCTGTCTATAGCGGAAAAACTAAAAATCATTATTGTTGATAAACCTTCGAATTTTCTGATTAAACCTCAGAATATTCTAAAAATATTCGTGGTTTTAAAAAATTACGAAATTGTCCGAACTATATGCGTTATTGATATTGTGACCTACTGCAAACTATTTAAATTTTGTATCGCGTAATATGGGCATTTTGAAAAATGAACTCGATTTAATATTTAAACACTCAATCTTGAATTTAATTTTGGTAAAGTCGATATTACACGTTTCAAAATTCAAATAGTTCAAATATTTTTCGTGTCGAGTGTATTGTATATATCTATCTATTTATATATTGTAACGGGGCAGTTTCTAGGCGGGTAAACGCCTACGGCCACCGTACAATCGCAAAGTACTCCTGCACTTTGTTTCTGCGAGATACTGACCTCGCTCCGGTGCTCAGTATGCGCTGCACTCCTGTGTAGTGCCCGCGGAGGCGGCGGTATTCGGCGATTTAAATAGGAAAGGGAATCGGGGCGCTAATCAAATAAATACACGGCCGATTTTAATAAAATGACGTTTATTTAATAATTGACACGGCGTCCGTGTTGCGCGATTCCGCGTCGCGAGAAGTCCGCAAAACGGAGACCGTGTATGCGAGTGGGGCCAAATGCCTCGTCAGTCGATCGCGTGCAATAAAATAGATATTGTTTCCTACTTTGCTACGTCGCGATGATCGCCGTCCTTCTCTGGCCGGGAGTCCTTGCCTCTACCTTGCCGTAGGCGCTGGGAAGTGGACTCTTTTGCTACAGTAGCCTTTGCCGTGTAATTCGCTGCTGCCGTCCTGGCTGCTGGTGCCGGTGACACGGGGGATGCTGCTGTTGCTGTGGTGCTGCAGTTGCTCCTGTTGCTGTGGTAGCTGCTGTTTTTGCTGTTACGGCTGAGATGCTCCTCTACGCGTAATTACTTTAGAGAAAACTCTTCAGTGTTTACGAGCGTAGATCAAAACTAACTGTCCAATTTCCCGTAATCGCGAACCCCCTCTCTATAGGCCTTCCCGCGTTTTGGCTACCCGCGCCGGCGTGCGCGTCTCGCCGCTCGTTATAATATATATATATATCCCCCTATATTATATAGTTGTAAGCGTGATTTTATTTTGAAATCCCCTCTAGCTCCTTCACCCCCTGCACCCCCTCCATTTCCCTCCACTTCCCCTCCACTTGCCTATCTTACTTACCTATTTTTTACGTGTTCGTTCTATTTTGTTATTGATAGTCTCATTAGGCTTCTCCGCGGTTAAGGCCATAACTAGACCCTTGCTGGAGACTGCGCCCTGCGGAGCAGGTGGGAAGTTTTATCCAATCATATATCGCCTTACGAAAATTGCCCACGCCAGTTTTTTTTAGAAGGAGAGCAAAATATCTTCCACCAAAGGGAAGTACCGCGCTCCCGAGTCAACTTGATTCCTGAGAGACTAACAAGGAAGGTCCCTCAACCCGAGCTCACCGATTTCAACCTTTCCGTGATTTGTTGCAGTACTCGAAAAAATAAGGAACACAAATTTGTTTTTTGTGCCGACATCCACTTTAAAGGGATGAATACCACCCCTAAATATTAGCCCAAAAATCGTTTTATTATCATATCTTGGCTTCTAATTAATATTTTGTTGTCAAGCCGAGTGTAAAATAGTAGTCATAATAAACTTGATATATTAGACATGTTTATGACCCAAGGGGTTGCAGCCCTTAATTTATGTTTTTTAAAAATAAATTTCTTAGGCTTTTTTCTATAAAAATCAATATATGAGCTTAAAACAAATAAAATAAAGCATTTTCGTTTACTGTTCGAGCCGCTTATAGTTTTCGGTTATATAGGTGCGGAGCGCGTCGCGTGATACCTTACCAAATCGGAGAGACTCGATAGTGTTCGTGGCGAGTCGCTCTTAATTCGTCCAAGACGCTTGCGGGAGGTAGTCGCGCCTATAACATACCTTATATTAACAAATCAAGTTTATAATAAATCTTCCGACGTTAAGTTTATTTAAGTATAAGGTGAAATGGTCTCTCTTTCTACTCTCCCGCCTTTTACCTGCGTCCTTCTTCAGTAACTCACTAAAAGTGGTTACATTTACTTTATCGAATATTGCAATCGACGTGTTTCAGTGTTTTTTATATTACCACCCCAGATATAGTAAACTATCCCTTAAAATAATTGACCGTGAGATTCGTTACACGTTAAACGGAACGTAAATTATATCAAAAGCAACCATGTTATGCGTTTTTTAAATGTATTAGTATTAAAAGCCTAATTAAAGTTACTCGCAAAGTTTATTTAGTTTTTTTTAATACTTACATTTAAAGAGTTATTAAAATGTAATATTTGCTCATATTATGTTAGAGTTACTTTTTATGATCATCAACATAGCTGTTTATTTTAATTATTATTATTATTATTATCATTATTATTATTTTTATTATTATGTTTTTTTTCACTGTTATCATTCTTTTTTAGAGATAAAAGCATTAATATTTTAATTTCACTGAAGGGGACACACCACGTTTAAAACTCGAAAAAATAATTATTTTTAATTTCACACAAATAAGTTAGATTGATTTGCTATTTTTGATACATACGTAACACAACTTAATCTTTATTTGAGAATTTTTTTGGCCTATTTAGTACTAATGTACCCTAATGAAAAATCAAACACCGAAAAGCATTCCACACGATTCCAGGATAATGTATAGCCCAATTGGGCTGAAATTTTTTTGACATACTCTTAAAAGCACTAGTTTCGGTATGTTTGGGGAAAATTTAATTTAAATTAATAGAAATTTTTTTAAAAATAAAACAAGTCAAAAATAATGAAAATTAAGCTAAAACAACTAAACTTTTAAATTGTTTTATTTTTATAAAGTTTTCTATTATTTTCAAATAAAGATAAAGTTGTGTTATGTATGTATACAAAATTTCAAATCAATCCAACTTATCTGTGTGAAATTAAAAATGAATATTTTTTGAGTTTTAAAGGTGGTGTGTATTCTTAAGATATAACAGTTTACAAAATTAAAAAATTTCAATATTATGTTTACTTATTAAAGCTTGAAGTTATTTTTGTGAATTATCTTGTTTATGCATGGTCGAAGTAAGATATATTGCACACCTTTACGAACGTTAAAGAGAGACGAGAGATATTACCCGTCGACTTGAGAGAGTGAGAGTGCAGGTACTTACAAATTAGAAGTGGCAGTAGCATTTAACACACGCACGTAGTCCGCTCTCGTACGTGGCGATACGACAGGTTCGGACGGCGTCGCAGCGGCTCGTCAGTCACACACGGACGAATGTCGTTCGAACTCGAGATGCTCGCCAGGGTTACGATAATACGCGTATTATTTAGCAGCGCAGCCTACTCGTCCGGATATCGCAACGAGACTGCTCTAGTCGCGGCTCTCCCGGCCATCGGCACACCGTTGTCATATCTCGACAACGCTGTGCGGTCAGGCGGCAACGGCGCTACCCGCTCTCACTCTCCCTGTCACCATCTTACCTCGCCCTCGTTATCGCTCGTTTCGGCGTTCGTAGCCAGCTTGCTGAAACAAACAATCTTATTACATTAGTACATGTTTAGTCGTTAGACATTGAACGTGCACTTGGCCGTTACAATTTTTATAGAAAAAAAGCCTAAAGAACCTAGTTTAAAAAAAATATAAATTAAGGGTTGCAACCCCTTGGGTCATAACCATGTCTGATATATTTAGTTTATTATAATAACTACTATTTTACACTTGGTTTCACCAAAAAAATATTAATTAGATACAGAGATATAATAAAAAAAGATTTTCACGCTAATATTTAGGGGTAGTTTTCACCCCTTTAAAGTGTATGTCGGCACATAAAAACAAATATGTGTCTATTATTTTTACGAGTACTGCAACATATCACAGAATGGTTGAAATCAGTGAGGTCGGGTAGAGGGACCTTCCTTGTAAGCAAAAACCAGAACCAATCGTGCAACCAACGGGAAAAGATCGGAACAAGCAACTAGCCGATAATTGTATTGGCGCGTTTCAAATCTTGCAAATTCACATAATTTATATTTCACATCAGCAATATTTTTATGTTAATAAAATTCAAATAGTTGTTCACTAAAGCTTGCATATTCTAATTTATAATTTTACATTGAAATAAATAATATTAATACTAACAAGACGGCGTCTGTTTAAAATTTATTTAAAGCATGCAAAAACATATATAATATGACAATTATACAGGGTGTCCCATTTTAATTTACCACACCCTAAAACTGGTTAATAATTTGCTCTGAGAAAAAAATGTTTCAAATAAAATTTGTTGGGTTCGAAGGGGGGCATCTTTTGGCTATTTTAGCTGCGACCCTGAACATGACCTTCAAGGTCATTTGAATAAGATTTATCACAGATTTGGGTTCTACTAAAAAAGTAACACTTTTTGTCTTAACCATTTTTTGATCATCAATAGGTAGCTCTCCCTTTAACTGAAAAGAGAATTTGTCCTAGTAATAAGCTATTTTAGATGAATGTTACTAGCTTCAAGCAAAGACAGAGGTATCCTTTGGATCACTTAAAGCAAGACCTTCACGTCCAGCCACTTAAGGCAAGACCCCGTCCAGCCACTTAAGGCAAGACCCCGTCCAACCACTTAAGGCAAGACCCTATCCAGCCACTTAATGCAAGACCTTCACGGCCAGCCAAGGCAAGACCCCTTCAAGTTCGATCAAAGAAAAATGGATCTATGCGCATTCGCATTTCCGCCCACTGACAGAATCTAAGTCGCCTGGCAGGATCATCAGGCTCAATGGCATGTGTAAGGTGCAAGTGATATGGATGAAATCTAAAATGACGCAATACACGGGAAACTGTTGATCTGGGTACTCCATGCATTCGCTGAATTTGTCGCGTCGAAATATGAGGATCCTCGGCAATTACAGCACGAACCCCAAGCACAATATGCTCTCTTGGGCCCGTCCGTCGCCTGTTCCTTCTTAAGTTACCTCCTTGAGCTCTTATCGTTAGAAGTTTAATATTCCTCCCACTAGGATGACGAGCGTCCGGATACCTTTCAGCGTACAGCCTCGCTGCAGCCTTGTAATTGTCGTGACATTCTCCCAGAATCTTGATCATGTTGACTATCTCTACTGGCGTGTAGTCAGCCATTATCTGTTGTAGGTAGATTTTTTAGGGAATATTTAATCTTACTAGAAATAATTTATTATAAGTATTTTTCTGCTCTGAAATTCAGAAAGTCAATGAAAACCTAATGATCAGAAGCTTTGAGGAGCTGTAAGAATTCACAAGCTTTACCAATAGAACGATAACGAAGCAAAAAAATGTCTTTTAGCGAGAAATAAAGCATTTACGAGAAAAATGTTTCTTAAAAAGATGCGTACTTTATCAGAGAATCTGAATATGATTTAAAATATGTACAATTTTACTTTATCAGAGAATCTGAATATGATTTAAAATATGTACAATTTTCATTAAAAAAACTAAGCTTGATTTTGATTTTCAGTTGAAAACATGCCCCTTACTGCTCAAACTTGCCCCAGATGATGTCAAACTTGTCCCAGTTGTGACCGTAAACTTGCCCCAGATGATGTCAAATTTTCCGCAGATGACGTAAAACTTGCCCCAGAGAATGTCAAACATACCCCGAAGATTGCAAACTTGCCCCAGAGAATGTCAAACATACCCCGAAGATTGCAAACTTGCCCCAGAGAATGTCAAACATACCCCGAAGATTGCAAACTTCCCCAATGTGATAAAAAATGAATCAGATTAGCGTTCTAATGAACTTTGGTTCTGTTGATAAATTTTTTGGTAATTTCATTTCTTTGAAAAAGAGAGTATTTTCCATTAAAGTGATGGTTCTTTCTTAAAATGAATTTAAGGTTCGAGGTCAAGGTCATAGCCAAGCTTCAATTGCCGGAATAAAAATCGAGGATTACCGTTAAATAAATTGACTGACCTTCGAATGACCTTGTTGGTTAAGGACAAGTTCATGGCTAAGGTCATACTTGGACTTAAATTTGTAAAATTGTGTACGTTTCTAATTCCTCGGATAAAATGTAAAATTTTTAACTTCTTTTAAAGGGTGGGGCAATAAGAGATATCTAGTGATTTTTTCAACTTTTTTTAAGCCGTTTACAACAAAAATTTGGGATTTTTTCAAAAAATGATTCGAACAAAAAGTGTTTCTCTTTTTTAGTAGAATCCGAATCCGCCATAAAAATATGCACATTTCATATGAAAATTTGGTCTTGACTTTCAAATGACCTTGAAGGTCATGTTCAAGGTCGCAGCTAAAATAGCCAAAAGATGCCCCCCTTCGAACCCAACAAATTTTATTTGAAACATTTTTTTCTCAGAGCAAATTATTAACCAGTTTTAGGGGGTGGTAAATTAAAATGGGACACCCTGTATAATATAATGTACTTCAGGTGCGCTGATTTTTTTTTATTTTATTATATAAAAATGATTTTTTTTTCTAATTCAATGCACTTGAAATTGAAATAATTAAAATTGATTCATTTTTATCTCTTAGAATTTTAATAGAAAATTATTCGTTGTTTGCGTTAATTTGACGCGAGGTTCTAATTTCTTTCAATAATAAATTTATATACTATATGAAAATTATTCGTGGTTGCGTTAATTTGACCCGAGGTTCTAATTTCTTTCAATAATAAGTCTGGTCAAACTTGAATCTTGAACCGAATAATTTTATGTGCACCGATGCTAAGTCCCGAACCGAATTCCGATTCGGCGATATATGTTAATATAGATGCTAAAATTTTATTGTCATAATGATTTTAATAAGTTAATTTATAGAGCCGAAAGGTATATTTTTATACCATACCTTCCTGTTAGCTTCGCGTGCCAACCCCTCACATTTTGCTAACATTTTTATAAATTTTAATTCCTACGAATGTTCTGACTTATTATTTCTCAAAGATTTCGTATATTAATGCAATCTATCAGACAGTACTGTATAACCGGTTGGTTAAAGGATTTTAAAATTTAAAAGACAATCAAATATATATAAATATATAAATTATAAAGAAATATGAGTACACTCTCGCACACACATACATACATACATACATATATATATATATATATATATATATATATATATATATATATATATATATATATATATATATATATATATATATATATATATATATTATAACAGGGTGAAGCTTTCGACAGCAATCGCGCAGACGTTAGCTGCGTGCAATGCGACTGCTGTCGTGGAATTCACCTCAAGGTACAAGGTCTCGTCTCCTCGGAGTATCCTCGAGGCACGTAGTGGACCGAGCACTTTCTATGGACTATGTCATAATCGTACGCTTGGAGCTCGAGAGCCCATCTAGCAAGATGTCCATTCGGGTTGCGCATGTTGCAAAGCCATTTCAGACTACTATGTTCTGTGATAACTTGGAAGTGATAACCTTCCACATAAGAACAAAATTTCCGGATTGCCCATATGACAGCCAGGCACTCACGTCTAGTAACGGAATAATTGCGCTCCGCTTTCGACAGCGTGCGGTTTGCAAAACTCACGACCCTCTCGTCCCCATCAATGGTCTGAGTCAGCACAGTCCCAATGCCTGTGTTACTCGCGTCAGTTAGGATGGCAAAAAAGTCATCAAAAGATGTACGATGCAGTACGGGAGCAGAAGTGATTAGCGCTTTTATCTACTCAAACGCTACTTTTTGCGAGTCGCCCCAATGATACTTGACGCTTCTCTTCGTCAGTGAGGTCAACGGGTCGGCGATAGTCGCAAAATTATCCGAAAATTTCCGGTACCACGAAGCCATCCCGGGGAATCGGCGTAGCTGTTTAGATTCTTGGGTGCCGGGTATGCCATGATAGGTTCAATTTTACTGGGTTCGGGGCGAAATCCATCGCGATCAACAACGACGCCCAAATATTTGACTTCACTGCAACAGAATTTACTCTTCTTTCTGTTGATTGTAAGACCAGTCTCTCGAATTCTCTTGAGTACTACATCAAGCCAATGCAGGTGCTCTTCGAAGCTGTTCGTTGTGATTATTATATCGTCCTAGTAGGAGAAAGCATGCGGCTCCAACTTTGGCCCTATGACTTTATCCGCGAGTTGTTGGAAGGTCGCTGGTCCACCGACCACCCATACGGCATCCTAGGAAATTCAAACAGACCTAAACCAGGTACTGTGAAAGCAGTTATGTGCATGTCTTCTTCCTTCATCGGAATCTGATGGTATGCTGAGCTGAGGACGGTGGTCAAAATATAGCGAGCATGCTGTAGCTTACTAAGGATGGCATCCATGTATGGAAGCAGGTAATCATTATATTGCATTAGAGACCGCATTGAGTTTCCGGTAGTCGATACAGAATCTATAGATCACTATTTGATCGCCGTATTATCCCTGCTTCTGACATCTTCAGTGCCCAGGATACATTCTGAGTCCAACTGACTCATAATCATGATTTTTAGATAACGGCGTTGCCTGAGGAGATCGAATGGCAACTCTACGTGACCGTAAATTGGTACTAGTTGTCCATTCGCGAGTTTCGCACCTGGCCCCTTACACGGAGTTATCGATTGGCCACAAGCAGAAGCGATTTGTATGCCAATAGGACCAATAGCGGTGCGAGCGACCTCTGAGTCGCAAAGAGCGCGTAGTCGAAATCCGCCAATTCCCAATTGAGTCCACCAACGACTACAGTCTATGCCAGAAGGGGAGTCTCCTTTCAATGGCATGACTTCGTTGCCTCCTGTTTCTCCTAGAGGTAGGTTTGGAGTCCTCGAGTGTCCTCGGAAAACGTAAAGACCCCGTCTACTGTTTCCCTTGACCTTGACTTTCTATAATACCCAAGCCAGCCACAGCCATAGCACTTGATTGGGGCATGGCTGGACCATGGCTTGCTTGATCCGCGTTGTGGTTACTCGCGGGCTCTCTTGGCGGCTTTCTTTCACCTGGTACTTCTTCCATACTAATCGAAGACGTAATTTTCGGCTGACTTTTCTTGTCATTCCATTTGCTACCCTCGGCTTTTATCGCCAATTGGGGTTGCGAGCCGTGCGAACTCGCATTACCAGGAACGCTCAGTTGCGCTAGCGCTTCTTTGAAAGCCGTAGCGAAGTACGTGGCCACTGCGGGTATTTCTGCCACCTCGGCGACTGCTGGATCTCCCTTTACCGAGACCTTCTGCCTCAGTGCGTCTGTTTCTTCTTTGTAAGCCACCTGGGTCATCCGGCACACTTCTGGTGGGGTTGGCGCTTTATAATGATCTCTATAGTGGATCAGTTTCTCTGCTGCTCTGCTGTGTGTGATCAGTGCATCTAAATTAATCACCTTCGATTTTGGCACGAGCATTTTGATCTCAGCCAGCATATTATCGTAAATCATGCTGAGCTGGACTTCCTCTCTCGGTTGCACGTCTAGACGGCTTAAAATGGTCAGTACAGCAAAGATGTAGTCCCTGACCTCTTCCTTTTTTCCTTGAGTGCGAGCTTATGCGCCCGCTAGTAGTTGCATCTGTATGTCATGATCCACACTATAACTTCTTCTAGCTGCTTGACAGAAATCATTCCATGTGATCCAGGTGCGACGCAGCTGTCTACACCAGACTAACGCTGGTCCTGTCCGTATATATAATAGCACATTCAGTCAATTCTCTTCGTTCAGATGCGATGACATTCTACATTCGTTGACACGTTGAATGAATTCTTCAATGCGACTGTCCTGCTTCGAGGAATGGGTTTTCGTTACCCCAGGGTAATTCTCCCCCCTTTCTAGAATCCCCCTGCAGGTGTTGTTGCTGTTGGCGAGTCGCTGTTTGCATATAATCGACTCTTGCCTCTGCTGCGGGTAGAAAGGTACTTGCTGCTGGATTGATTCCTGAATTACGGGTGCTGTGCGCATTCGGCAGAATATGCCTGATATCGAATGTGTCCTGAAAGTGTACCTGTTTGCTCGGTTGCGTATTCGTTTGCAGTAGTGAGGCGGTGGTCTCTTGGCTGGTTTTAACTAATTTTTGTATAAGGTATTCCAAATTCTTGATTCTGTTCTTGAGCCTCTCATTTTCTGCTGCAACTTCTGCCTGCTGTTATTGGGTACTCACATTTGTCGCCTGATCTGTTCTTTGCGCTGCCGCTGTTGTTATCACCGATGTACGAATTGTTGTCGTGGAGGTGGTACTCGTACTCCTGGTTACTGCTGCTGATACGTTGCGATTGTCGCTCAGCATATTCATCGCTGCTGCTGCTGCTGCTATCGTACTCATTGTTGATATAGGCGTTGTCGTGTCACCATCTTGACCCTGTTGTCAGGAGGATTATTACTCTCTAGCCACTGTCTGGGTGACCTATGGTATAACGGTGCTCCTGTTGCCATATTCGTAAGTTCCATATCGGAACTGCGCTCGTGATATGGGCGTTGGCGCTCAAGAATTTGACTTTCCGTCACGGTGGACAGTCGCGAAAACGCTTTATTTGTCAGCAGCGCTTTCTGCAATTTCGCTGCTCTTCTTGAGGTTGCCATGTCTTCTGGTACAGTAGACTCTACAAAATCTGCTGCAGTATAGTCGCCGCATAATCGCCTGATTAACCTATGTTCCGAGATTGATCGCTTTCTATTCTTAATTCTAAATTCGCAAGGACATCCACTATGCTTTCTTGTGACATTTCGTATACCCATGTTGCTACAAGCACGAAGATCGACATCCGTGTGAAAGACTACTTTTCAACTCAGCAAGAATGATAATTTCCTAAATGCCTATATAAGGTTCTGCGCATGCGCGAGAAATGGTATAAATAACCCGCGGAATAGCGAGATTCTGTAGTCGACTTCTATACTCCGAGCTGGGAAGATCGACATCCGAGTAAGAGACTACTTTTCAACTGAGCAAGAAAGGTAATTTCCTAAATTTTCATATAAAGTTCTGTGCATGCGCGTGAAATGGTATAAATAACCCGCAGAGTGGCGTGATTGTTCAGTCGACTCCTATACTCCGAGCTGGGAAGGTCAACATCCGAGTGAGAGGCTGCTTTTGAGTTATATTATCCAAATGAATGCTATAGTAAATGTTGTATAACATGAATACTATGCTATTCCTCTATTTAATTCGGACCTCCGTCTTAAAAGAAAATGACATGGAGTACAAAATTTATTCGATTTACTTTATTCCAATAGAAAATATACCATCGTATATACTCAGAAATAGTCTTCCACTTGAATAACGATGGAGTCAACTGAACGAGGAAGGTAATTTCCTAAATACCCAACTTTCCTAAAGGTTCTGCGCATGCGCGAGAAATGGTATAAAAAACCCGCGGAGTGGCGTGATTCTTTAGTCAACTTCTATACTCCGAGCTGGGAAGATCGACATCCGAGTGAGAGACTACTTTTCAACTGAGCAAGAATGATAATTTTCTAAATGCTCATTAAAGGTCTGCACATGCCGAAGAAAAGGTATACTAAACCGCAGAGTGGCATGATTGTTCAGTCGACTCCTATACTCCGAGCTGAGAAGTTCAACATCCGAGTGAGAGACTACTTTTGAGTAATGTTTCCTAAATAAATGCTATAGTAAATGATGTATAACATGAATGCTATGCTATTCCTCTATTTAATTCGGACCTCCGTCTTGAAAGGAAATGACAACAACTTATCTAGTGTAAGTTATAGAATAATAATTCTTAAACCCTTCTTCCTTTTAAAAGTACTGTAATATTATTGTGCACATATCGGACAGGTTTCAGTGGAAGAGCGCTGTTCGCTTGTGCGATCTGTGAGACGAATCTAAAACAGTTACTCTATGGCTGATATGTTTATATTATATATTCATGCTTAGTATTGGATAATGAGGTGAAAAACGGGTCTAACACTGTTACAGTAAGGCCAATTTATTTACACGATATAGACGTCACTATTAGAACACTTAGAAAGTGACTGGAAAAATAGTCTTAATTTTACTATTGGCAAAAGAGGTGAACCGACTGATTCAGCTCCTTATTACAATAGAGGATGTTAATTCCGCATACAATCATTCTGTCTCTCCTGTTCTTATCGTCTCCCGCTTCCCATCTTTTAAAGTATTCGGAATGTATAATGTGCTTTCCCGAGTTGAGTTGTACTTTCATTTTCTTGGCCTTCTCAGCTCGGAGCTATTCAGTTTTTACACTCACTCAATGTCGTCGAAGCTGCTGTCTCTCTCTCTGTCTCTCTCCCGCTATACTCAGTGGGATTGCCATTATATTGCTTGCATATAATATTCTTTTAGTATCTATAATCATTCTTATCGAAAATAGAAATGCGAAAAATTGAGCGTTTCACACCTTCCCCCTGAGTTGAGCGTTCTGAGGTGAACCTTTGACGCTCACAGTTTCATACTATTTATATAATCTTATTTCATACACAATCTGCTGTTAATATATGCTTAAATATATTGTGATTGTAGGGTTTCTTATTATGTAATTTCTTTATTTGATAAATGTACTTTTCTAGTATTATTGTGTTACATATGAGGTAGTGGTTTGGTTTACAACAAATTTTTCCTTTATCGTATTTATTTCATTTCTGCGAAAAAATTTTTTCCTGCTTTTGTTTCCCAACACCTTTCTAATTATAATTTCCCTTCACCAAATTCTTATTATTATTATTATATGTTTCCTTTTTACTGTTTGGTATATTCCAATTTTCCCTTCATTATTTTATGTATACTTATATATTAATTAATTACTATTATTCGCTAGGGTCATCAATTTATTTTTCTCCCGATAGGTTTATTTAATACGAAATAATGAATAGAATAATAATAATGATGATGCGGGATGATATAATTTGATTCGCCTTTCAATACATATAACTTGCAGTTTTTCTTATCATTTCTTTTTCCTTTTCCCAATATTTTTTTTTGTACAACATGGTATTTCTATAATATAATATAATAATATAATAATTTCAACTAGTTTTCCCATCGCCTTCGTATAATTTTAATGCTTGTAATATATATATATTGGGTATAGGTGGGTAGGTATAGGTGGGGGTTCTTCTTTTCCTCGTCTCCTCCTCTGACGCGGAAGATCGGGAGACCGCAAGGAATCTTCTTTCTCCACTGTCTGTGGGTATTTCAGTTGGGCGCCATGTAACGGGGTGGGACCTTAAGTGAGCGACGAAAAACACAAAAGGAGCGCCGGGACCGAGGATCGATCCGGCGTCCCCGAGATCTCTAAGCAAGCATGCTATCCTTATAGCCAATGCTGCCTGTGTCGTCGCTCACTCAACCTGCCTCGAATACCGCGTGGGTACGGGTAGCAACGCGTTTAGATTAATAGCTTATTAAAATTTTTTTGTATTACAATTTCTTATTATTATCATTTGTATATAGATTTACGACTATGATTCATAATAATATAATTTTGGTTCTCTTTACCTCGTTTGTGAGATTACATTGTTTTTCTTTTTCCTTGTAATTTCCATTTTATAACAATTTATATGTTTATAAGTATCGCTAGCATTTTCATATCCCCCCAATCGATTATAATATAAAATGTGAATTCTTGTAATAGTTTGTAGTTCTATAATATTTCTTAGGATATCAATCTCTAGTTCTCTCAAATTTAAACTATTTTGGCATTTATTATTATGTAATAACTAGTAAAATAAAGAGAGAACAGAATTTTTATTTGCCTAAGAAATATACTTACTTTAGTTGTTTTCGTAGTCTGAGATTCTTTTCTTCTTTCCTAATTTTTCTACAATTGTACTTGCGTTGTTGCTTCTATGATAAACTTCTTCCTTGACTTCTGAGGTAGTTTCGTCAGATGCATAATATGGCTAGTTTGACCCTAATGTTCTTTTTGGTGTATTTAGATTTCCTTGAATAGGTTTCTGAGCCCATAGGGGTCTTCGTCTTCCGTCTCTTCGATATATTGAAAATAATCTGAAATTTCTTTTCGTCGTAGAAGTTTGTCTAATAATTCGATGAGGTCTCTTTGATGATGAAGTCTTGGCAATATCCTGGATAAATCTATTGTTTTTATTTCATTACTTTCGTCTTCTGTGATATACGAAGGAGACACATTTGCTAACTGAATGCCGGTGTCATCAAAGAAATCTTCGATCGATGCTCGGGAAATCTCGTATGATTATGTTAGATACACATTCTATATCCATAAGGTCTTCGTCTATGACTTCTAGTATGATTTCCATATCGTCTTGTTCTTGGTAATTTTCCTTTTGTTGTGGAATTCTTTCGGCCATCTCCTTTCTGTAATTTCTTCTAATTCCTTTAGTTAATATGATTTCTTTATCTCTTTCTCTCTCTCTTCCTCTTTTGGTGTTTGTAGGTTAGTTTCGATATCGGTTAAGAGCTCTTCTAACATTTTATCTCCTGATTCAATTACAAGAATGTTGTTAAATTCTAACGGTTGTAGTTCTGCATTATCTTTTGTTTCAATGTCTTCTCTTGTGTGAATTAACTGGTAAACGTTGACTCGTACTTCTGTGATAATGGTGAGTTCCAATCGTCCCATTGTCCATATGGATCGACGTAGGATCCTCGTTTACAATGACCTTCATTATCAAGTTTTCCGGCGAAAGTTATAGGTGTATAGAAGGTGCTATTTTTTATTAAGTTTTGTATCGATGTGTCAGCGATTATAGTATCCTCCATTCTATATTCTCATACAATTGCCTCTTCGTACTTTTAAAAAAAAACTGATTTCTCCATTTTTCACTTGCAACGAATGTGAATGCAACCCGCAGTGTGTGATTACACGTAAGACTTTGATCGAGCATTGTATTACATGTGTTTTGGCAAACTCGTTGATTTCTAGTAGTATATATTGCTTTGTGATAGTTAGTTTTGGTTCCTTTATATCACATTCTCCGACTTTTAAAAGAAATATAGTCGTTAAATTTGATAGCTGTTCTCCACAGTCGAATCCGGCTTGAGACGGCGGCTTCACGTGGTAGGTAAGAGGCCACCAACGGATAACTTGCCGATAAGTAAGAGATAAGTTACCGACTAAGTGAGCGATAGTATGTATATGTAATAGCCTACCTAAGCGCAGGTAGAGGGCGTGCGCGCATAAAGCATTGGAGAGAGGGACGGCCACAGATATAAAAGGAGACCCGCAGCCAGCATCGAGCACTCACGATCTGGCCTTAGCGCGGAGAACATAAGGAGAACTGTCGTCCTCTCCAAGTGTTCTGTCTCCTTAGCACTTAGTATGCAAATGAGCATTGTGCTCTCGAATGGTGCTGAGGGGACCTTCCCCCTTTCCATTTAGTATAAGGCCAGATTGTTATATTTAAAACAATATATATTCATATTTTATTTATTAATTGTGATTATTCTTTTGTTTACCCTTCACCTCTCGAATATCCCTTGGGATCAGGAGGGTGGTTCCCTGTTCTCAAGTGGGTAATTTCGAGTACGGATAGGTTGTGAGAGGGTGGATCCTCACATACTAATCCAAAGCTGCGTGGTGATCCTAAGTGTGCGGAGCTCGTGGAGTAGATCTCCCTCCACAACTCCCGTTGCACACGAGTAGCTTCGCTCTGGTGGATCCTCCACTACAGAGGGTAGGGACGGCTTACACTCACTCAACCGTTAGTGCGGAGTGATTGTAAGTTTGAGCTTCGCTTTCACGAGTACACCCTTGTCTCTTCCCATATCGAGACTAGAACTCTCTCTCTACGGCCTCACCTTGGTATAGCTTGGCCCGTTTCAGACTAGACGGATTCCAACGTTCAACTTGACTATCATTATTATTAAAATTACGGTTGGAATATCCTTCATTATTTTGAATCTGAAACATGAAGCAAACTTCCCTACTCCGTCTTATGTCTATACTGACAATTAGTCATAAGACGGAAATCCAGACTATAAAAGAGACTCTCACAAAAATTTGTCAACAGTCAAAGTGCTAACTCAACTATTAAAAAGTGGGAGAACTACGTTTCAACCTTCTAGGTTTGGATGATACAATTCTATAAAAGAGGCTGTGTCACAGATCACATTCACTCTTCAGATGTTTAACATGCAACATAACACAGTAGTTGAGGAACTTTAGAAACCTGCTCGTCGCAACTATCTATGTAGGAAGTTCGATGTTCGAGGATTGGATGAAACTTGGCAAGCTGATTTGGTAGAGATGCAACCTTATGCTAAAGAAAATAAGGGTTATAAATATATGCCAACTGTTATCAATATATTCTCCAAGTTTGCATGGGCTGTTCTTGTAAAGAAAAAGACTCGAGAAGATGTTGCAGCAGCTATGAAGTATGTACTCCGTCAAGGTCGTATACCTAAAAATCTACATACAGATAGAGGTAAAGAGTTTTATAATATCAACTTTCAAACTCTCATGAAACGATATAAAATCAATCTGTACTCAACGTATAGTAATTTAAAAACTTCTATATGTGAACGGTTTAATCGCACTCTCAAGACTAAGATGTGGATTCAATTTAATTTGGAAGGCAACTATAAGTGGTTAAAAATCTTACCTGATTTGATTGCAAAGTACAACGATACCAAGCATCGAACTATTGGAATGAAACCCAACGAAGTGTTTAATCAATCTCAGATTCTAGAAAAATTTTCTCGCGAGAGTCGATCAATGAAGAAGCCTAATTTTAAGGTTGGTGATCAAGTACGTTTGAGTAAAGTGAAGCAAGTTTTCGAGAAATGTTATACACCCAACTGGTAAACAGAGATTTCCACAATAAATAGAGTTGCAGCAACTAATCCAATTACATGTCATTTAAAAAACTATCAAGATGATTTAATCACTGGAGGATTCTATGAACAGGAGCTTTTGATGACGAAGTATCCAGATGTTTATCTTGTAGAGAAAGTCTTGAAGAAACGTGGAAATCAAGTATATGTTAAATGGTTAGGATTTGATAATTCGCATAATAGTTAGATTGATAATACAGAAATTTAATTTTTTATTGGAAGTGATGAGAGCCCCACCTTCGCTCTCACCTGTGAGATACAACCATAGTTCACTATCTCTCCGCTGGCAGTCTTGTTCATAGTATCCATCGTGGTCTTCTTTCAGGTCTTTGCTCTTGATCTGGTTGAACGAAAATGGCTTTCAGGAGTATCTGACTTCTTTAAGTATAGGCCTTCCGCAAGTAATAATATTGTCTACATATCGGTAAAAAATGTCAGTTTAAAAGATAGTTTTGATAAGCAATCCGTTTCGAGATCGCCCATGACGATGTCAGAGAAAAATCCCGACATCGGAGAGCCCATTGGTGTACTAAAAACTTGTTTGTAGAATTTACCATTGAATTGAAAAAATGTGTTCTCCATAAGTATTTCACATACCAAAAAAATTTCGCTTAGAGTTACTTCTGATCTTTGTACAATTTGTGTATATCTTTTTTCGACGATTTCATAGAGAAAATAAACAGCATAGAAGTCCAACAAACCTCTGTCTAATCAGTCTTGATGTAAAATCACTGTACACAAACAATGATAAAATATTAGTTAAAAAGAGTATCGAGGTATACGCAAGTGCACTCACGCCCCCCCCCCCCGCCGCCCGGCGGGGAAGCGATCCCTTTTGAATGCTGTACTGAGAACTATCTCCATAATTGTAAGCCTTTTTCTCTGTACTAAGGAAAATAAGGCGAGCTTACGCGCGCCGATGTTTTGGTTTATTTTGTTTTTCTTAGCACTGTGTTAAAACAATCGTTTAATGTTATTATTAGTAACTTTCATTAATAACTGTTTTCAATTTTTAAAAGATTATTATTGAACGAACAATAAAAAAGAGACATGTTTTTATGATTTAATGATCAAAGTAGTGGTTATGTTTTTATAGCAGCATAATAATAAGAGCAGGAGATTCAATGACACTCAGCTATCATCGCTTATATTCTAAATCTTAATAATTATTAATTAATAATTAGCCATTCACAAAATTTTGCGTTCAAAATTTAATGTTTTCCTTCTTAATTAGTTATCAGCTCCAAATAATGTAATCGAATATAAAATAGAATTATACCATCTCAACGATCTGAACAACGTTATAAACAGCCCGTGACGACGAAGTTTACGCTCAACAGATCGGTATGAATCTATTCGATCGAGTTTCAAGATGCGATTTGATACACATTCAAGATTTTTTGCTTACTCGATTTATATTATGGAAATGTTATAATATAGTAATCTTTTCTAATAAACAACTTTTTCGCATCAGTTTCCTGATGAGGGCGACATTGATCGCCGAAACGTTGGAAAAGAAAAAAAATGATATATAGTTTTTTCTTTCTCTCTTTCCACTATCCTGCCTCGGGAAGACCGATAAAGCCAAATAAATATTTTTGGTTCACCATCGATGGATAGAGCCAGATAGAGGACTTTTCTCTATATATATTTAGATAAGAAAGTAATTGCATTTGATGTCTGGTCAGTCGACACATGCAATAATTCAATTGTAATGTGCCATGTTATATCCGATATACTAGTGCATGTATATTTTCGCGAGATATCATGTACGTATGCGTGCGTAAACAATAAAAACACTGCAGTTGTGCGCTCACACGACCAGTGTAAGCATCGCCGCATCCTTATGCAACCGAGCGTCGAAAAATGGAGCAGTAACTGACGTGCGAGTCAGCACTGACAGCGCGCGATCGATTGCAATAACCGCGTACAAGCATCCTTCCTGTGGCGAATGTTGATTGGTCCACAGCTATCTTCACCATCTAAATTTCAACTGCTTGCATAGGCACTGAGTCTTTAAAAACCCCGGAGCCGATCCACGTAGCGCCTTTTGAGTAACGACACAGCGGTAGTACGACAGTGCCTTGTGTTACTTGGTGAAGCAACGGTATAGGCAGTGTAAGTGTGGGGTACAGGTTCATTCTGCTCCATTACGTTGAGTACAGGTTAATTCCGCTCATACACTGTAGGGTTGATGTTAATACCACCCGTCTATAACGATAGGCCCTCATATACCAAGTTGACAGATCGTAGAGCACGTTTAAGCTTTGAGGACCGCCGAATAGTAACTCGGTGTTAGTGAAAATCCACAGCTGCATTAGAGTAGTTTTCAACAGCCACGAGTCATCGTGTGATTCTAAGACCTTTCAGTATCAGTCGTGCCGACGAAGGAGTTGTATAACATCTAGTGTACGATTATCAATATTTTTAATCAACTAGAATAATAGATAAAATATGCGGAAGTAGATCTAAACCAGCGTATATAAAATAAAACCAAACTAACCAAAAGCGAAGTGATCTGTAACGACGGAGTCCGAAGTACTCGGGTATGCCTCTAATAAATAATCCATAACAAGTGAAACCCGCTTATAACTTATTTATATAAAAGTACTACACAAATCCTTCTAAAATTACATCAATCGTCAACATAAGGAAGGTAAGGGCTGCAGACAGAACGACGAACAGCATAGTCACGACTTCGCAACCGTCCAGTAAAGTAAGTAGCGGACACAAAAGCTGTCCGCCGCTAAGCCTGTCATTGGCAACCAAAGACTGCAGACGGAGTCCACACTTTCAGTTCGCGCAACTGTGACATAGTCCACACATACGTACATCGTGACTGCGGTGACAATTCCAATGAGTCTGCGTAAATCCAACGTGACGCGACTAGCTTACTTTGTCCGCGACGCTTAGATTCACTATTATAAATCACCTGAACTCACTAAACTCCAATCACTAATATTCTCAAAATATAAGGCTCACGAGCCGACGGCTGGTTTCACTTAATTAAATAATCATTTGTATCGAACTGCGCTACCTATAGGGCTGAGCGCCAGCGGGCGGCATTCCAAAGACTTCTCGAGGAGTTAATCGGTGACCTTGAACTATACGCGTACAATTATCTAGATGATATTGTACTCACGATATAATCATCCGAGGAGAATTTGAGAATACCTACGAAAATTCGCGACAAGAGTAAATTCTGTCGGAAAAAAAGTAAAGTTTTTAGGTTTTCTGGTCAATGAGAAAGAATAAATTATAGATTCCGAGAAAAACGAGACAGTAGAGATCTACCCGAGACCTAGAACCCTACAACAGCTGCGCAGATTCTTGAGCATGGCCTCGTAGTATAGAAAATTTATTAAAAATTACACGTCCATAGCGGATCCGCTCACCAAGCTAACCCGAAAGGACGTTAAATTTATATGGAAAGAGGAATACGAATAAAGCTTTCGAGATTATTAAGAAATGTCTTAGAAGCCCCTCTTTTACACAGTCTGGATCCCGATGCTGAATTCATTTTGCATTATGATGCATCGAACACAAATCACAGTCTTTGCAATAATTATTCAAAATGAAAGATCTAGTAGGCAGATTAGGACAGTGGGCACAAGAATTAATGAGTTATGACTTTCAAATCGTGCACAAAAAAGACACAAACAACGTAGTACCCGACTCACTCGCTTGAATATTCGCAGACGACGAATCAGTTAAAATCATCGCGATTGAAATTAAAGAAGTCACAAGGGACAAATGGTATAAAAAACGATTATACCAGATATTAAAACGCCCGCGCAGATACAGAGAATGGAAGGTAGTCAACGGAAATATTTACAGGTACAAACCAGAAAAAGACATAGGCGGTATAATGACAGATTTAGACGCATGGAAATTCGTTATTCCGAAAGACAACCGCGATAAAATTTTCGATGAGATGCACTCCGAACCATCAGCTGGACATTTAGGAGTATATAAGACATACAATAGGTTAGCACATTTTTATTATTGGCCTGGAGCATATAAAGACACGGCTAGATTCGTGAAAAATTGTAAAATATGCCAACAAAGGAAAACCGAACATCGCGCACAAGTAAGCCTAATGGGGACACGTGACATCGACAGATCGCGGAATATAATTGCAGCAGATTTAATGGGCGAATTTTCCAGAAATAAAGCAGGTTACAAGCATTTCAGAGTGTTGGGGGACTTATTTTCGAGATTCATTATATATGTACAAATCCGGAAGAAAACAACGGGAACGTTAAAAGCGCGCTAGAAAAAATAGTTTGCGCCCAATTCGGCATGCACCAGCGTATCACCCCCCAAATAATCCTGTAAAACGGGTAAACCGAGATTTAAAAACACGTATGGCCGCGTACATATAGAACATTCAATTTTTATTCGCGCATAACACTGACGTACACACTACGACAGGCAAGACACCCACATTGTTAATTTTTGGCCGAGAATTACATCCACCGAAATTATTGCGACTGGAAGTCAACGCGCGAATCGAGACGAAATCGAAAAAATTAAACTTAATAAATTGCAGCGCGACCGAGAGTATTGAACAAACGGACAATCGCGACAACGACAGCTCGCAATTCGACGGATCAGGCTAAAAGTATAATACGCGAGACAGAGAAAGAAAGATATTGGAAAAATCCAAAAGCAAGCGAAAAGCTGACGTAGACAAAGCATTAACGACACACACAAACCCGACGATAATACAGAAAACAAAAATTATATTAATAATAATAATATTTCAAACAATAAAATAAATTATTGGGCCCAGCGAATGCAAAAATTTAGATAGAGAGAGAGAGAGAGAGAGAGAGAGAGAGAGAGAGAGAGAGAGAGAGAGAGGGAGAGGGAGAGGGGGGGGAGGGAGAGGGAGAGATACGTGACCATAAGGTACCTTTCATTCAAAATCATGAAATATTATAATATAAAAAGGATTTGTAATCCAATTGAATGATATTTATTTGCATTTTTAAGATGATATATATATATTGAATTCCACCAAAAATCTGCTTTAATTCGTAAGAGCGTTAAAATCGATTGAAAATTCTTTGATAAATAATAAACGATATCTTTTTCTTAAAAGAAATGAAGACAGAAAGAGCTTTTTCGATCTGTTGCAGGGACCTTGTATACCCTCGATTAGACCAATTGAAGAGCCGAGATGTAGCTTCTCTCCTTATTTGGAACTTTTAATGCGTTTGACTTTGCATGGAGGGTCAATCAGAAAACCAGAGTAAAATCCTCTCTTCTAGTACATCAAGTGCCCTTTTGCTCTTCTTCTGTCAACTCGCCTCTGATTTACTTTTTCTTGTCTACAGGTTCATAGTAGCTTCCTCTATGCATTTTGGCCGACTCGCGCAGTGTCCTCTTTGGCGGCTCCTTGAGCTTCTAGCGCGTATAACTTATGTGTCACTTGGCGATAGCGTTGCGCTCTCCGCAGCTTCTCCTTCATTGCTCGTACATCACTTTCGGGTATGCGCGGTCCATAATGTACAGTAGGCTTCTTGTTTTTTTTGAGGTGGCTCGATTTTGTCTGCTTAATCCCCTGCCGCATAGTCGTAATCTGTGCGTGCATATCGGTGTGCTCTGCTTGGTCTCTTGCCTCCAATTCTTCTTCGTTATTGTTCTTTTTTTTCATTGTTGTTTTACTTGAATCTACTATTATTATTGATTTCCTAACTGATTTTACTTGTCAATATTCGAGTTTAATTATATTTTTATGTTTACTTTGCCTTACGTTGTCGTTTTTTCACCTCTTGTCTATTCCTTAATTAGCACGGTCACATCCCAATAGCAAGTACCATCCTTTATGCCATTGAGTGTGTTCCACGACTTGTAACACGCATATTTTTTTATATCCTTCATCCTACCGGGAAAGATGTTAATTAACTTATTTATTAATAATTAATCTTATTAAATGGTAAAAAATGAGCCTTTTACAATAATTTAAATGACGGGCCTTTATGCAGCAAAGCAATTTTTCAGCATGTGCATGAAAATTCACCTACGTTGCTCACTGTCAATAATGATTCATGTGAAAATAGACAATTAACTCAAGAAAATCTCCTTGATAGACGAATAGAAAGGTCTCTGAGAAAAAAAGTGTAGACCTGGTTGCAAGACTGAAGTAAACAATGTGAGCGTTTGGAAAAATCAAAACAAAGGACAAAAACGCTTTATAACGCAAATCAACGATTCTCGCGTGAGTTGATTGTGAAAATAGTCTATGTTTCAAGTCGATGTTTCAAGAATTAAAAATTAAAAGAGATCAGATGAAAAAGTCTTGCAACAAAAAATCATTTAGTCAATTAATGAATTGTCATGCAAGAAGGTCTGCGAAGAATCTTGTGAAGAAGCATTACCGACAAAATAATAAAACGAAACCAGAATCTGCGACTTTTCTCAGAAGAAAAAAATTGTATTCGTCTGTACAAAATGTTTTTATTTCGGATGAAAACTCTTCCCAAGCTCTAGGAGCTGGACATTTTGTCGTTAGGAAAGAGGTAAAAAAGCAAAAACGCTATTTGGCAGATATTGTACAAAATCTGCACAAGAAATATTGTGCAACTGTTGGAAACATATTTCGAGGTTTATTTTATAAATTAAAACCATGGTGGATTTCAAAGCTGAAGGTTTCAGGTCGGAAAACTTGTTTATGCGCAATTCATGAAAATATGAAAATGAAGTTTCAAAGAATTTGTCTGCACAAAATAACGGAATAGAAAAGTCTTACCGAACATGTACAGAGTATCTGTTGCAATGCCGAAAATGAAAAATGTATGATTCGAAGGTGCAACAGTTCCAAAGATAGCAAGTTGCCTAATACCTCTCAATTACAATCTGAAACCTATTATAATTGTTGGAAATCAGAGATGGTCACGCGTGAGGTGCCAAGGGTCGCACTTATGATGTGAAAATAATGTCAAAACATCAAATTCGATGTACCGTTACCGATTTAATTATAGAATTCAATAACGGCGTAATAAAATTTTCGAAACATTTATTTACTTAAACTAGTCAATTTAAATCCTTAAATGCATTAAAAGCAAACATGAAGAAAGATGAGGTTTATATTGTTATTGATTTCTCTCAAAATTATAATTGCAAATGTGGTCGAGGAATCCACGCTCCTCATTTTGGTGCTTCAAAAAAACAAATATCCGTTCACGGTGGGGGATTCTACTATAAAAACGAAGAAGACAAAATCAAATTCGAATCATCTATTGTACTTTCTGATGATTTGACTCACGATACAGTTGCAGTATGGGCTTTACTTCAACCTATTTTGAGTCGAATAAAAAAGTCATTGCCCAATGTCGAAACATTATACTTTCAGAGTGATGAGCCTTCCACACAATATAAAAATAAAACCAATTTTTTTCTGTTTAATTACTTTTCAAGAAAACTGAAGATATTTTCGAAATTTGGTAAGTAGTGCCTGAAGACTTGGAACCAGTTAAGGAAACTACAAAAGTTCATCAAGTTTTGTGGGACGAATCGGAACCAAATGAACTACTTTTCCGTTATTTGACTTGTCGAGATTGTACTTTGAGTCACTGTGATAACTACTTTACAATTTGTCAAAAAGTAAAGTTTCATGGTCAACTGAAGAAAATGAAATCGATGACTCGTCTTCTGATACAACAGAAACCACCGTCATTACGTTCCAAGTAAACGAATAGATTAATAGAGAACGAATAGTGTAATCTATGTTGACATTTGGTATCCTGGTTTGATTACACAACTCGAAGGAGATCAAATTACAACAAAATTTGTTAAAAGAAGCGAAAAATCATTTGAGTAGCCTCATCCAGCATACATTTGAATTGTATTGCCATCACAAATTTTATGTAAAATTGATGAACCACATTAACTGCGTTGCAAAGGCGGAAAACAACGATATTCGATCACGAATAATCAAATTGAATATTTAAATGAATTAACTAACGATTGTGAAAATGGTCAGAATCATAAAGCTATATTTTACCCCAATTAAGAATCAGAAAACATATATGCATGTCAAATTTTATTTTGGTTGGCCTCATAGTTGTAGATTTAAAACGGTATAAGCAAAGCTTCTTCTAGAAGGAAGCAATTGGTATGAGAATGATAAAAATAGTCGAATGTGTAAATAAGAAAGACGTTATTACAATAAAAAAACGACACAAATGTAGAAAAACAGAACGATTAATGCTAATTGATGTAAAGAATGTACGCAATTATTTCAAAGCAGTTTTCCCAGTATCCATAGTTTTTATAACATGGATGAGAATGTTGTGTGGGTCTGTTTATTTAAATTAAATTGTAGTTGTTACCTTCAAATTTAATATTGATGTTATGTACTATGTTTTCTCTCCATTAAGCGCCGGTACATCATCTCGCCGCCGCGCGGTCGCCAAAAAGCCACCCATCGCTGGCTATGGCTTCCCTCAGACCTCATAATTTACCACTGCTAACTAAGGTGATAGGGTTACAGTTTGTCCCGTTATGAGTCGGCGACTCACGCTCCATTGTCATCGATATCTCGTATTATAAAATTCGCCTAGGTCAGCACGCGCTCACTTTTAATATAACTAATTGTTTTGCGAATTCGGTGCGGTTTCTGCGAATAGTCAGTTACCCGTGCCTTTTTCTTACGTACGATCGAGTACGATTAACGTTTTTTTTACAGCGAGTCTGTTTTATCGCGTAAGTGGTTACGAAACTGTCGTAACTGCGAACGTTAGAGTATCGTAACTGCGAATGTTAGACCGTACGTTTTTGTGAGTGCGCATAATGAATGTACGTCGAGGCAGCTCACTGAATATCGTCTACCTGAGAGCTTTTCCACGTGAATCTCCACGTCGAGAACGTGGTCCATGTGCGAGCTTTTCCACATGAATCTTCACGTGAAGAACGTTGTCCACGAGCGAACTGTCCACGTGAATATCCACTTCAAGAACGTGGTCTACGTGCGACCTTTGACGTAAATCTCCGTGTCAAGAACCTGGTCAAAGTGCCTTCTTTTTATGTGAATCTCCACGTCTAACCTTCTCATAAACTATACTCAGATTTCGTATGTCTGTTGCCTTATTACAAACAATAAATTTAATTATAATAAGTATTAAATTTAGTGATAAATGTATATCTAGTACATACGTATGACCTGTATAAGAAATGTTTCACAAATTTCGGATAACTGACGCCATTTACAATTTTACACATAGTTTTTGTAATTTATAATCAAATATTTGAGCCTTTGACTAATTCAAATTTTTTTCAGTTATTCTTTGAAAAATTTTTGTGATACAAAAATGAAGAAAATAATTGAAGTAGATAAAAAGAATTTATATAATATCAACGATATGAATGATAACACTGTTACTTCTTTTGAAGATAGTGCGAATGATAATACAATTAACAGGGATCCTTTTGATAATAACTTTAATGGAGGAAGAAGCAAGGTATGTTGCAATAAATTAATCAGAAACTTTGATTACATTAATCATTTTTTTTTAAGATTACAATATAGTTTATTAACACTAGCATGATAGCGAGTGTAATTATCACATACAACTTAACTCACAAGTATACCACTGACAGTTGTAGGGTCACGATTATTCATAGGACATCAAATAGCTAACTTGTTATAGAGCCACATATTATAAGGACTTTTTAATGAAATCCGGACGAAATCGAATATCTCCACAATTACATAATACAACTTTTTTTTCATGAATTTATACCTGATATGATTTTTGTTCTAGAAAAAATATTCTCGAATTATTTTCCACTTTTATGCCATAGGAAAGCCTGTCGATAAGCTAGATATTCGTGTGTGTATGCATCTAGATCCTAAAAATCATATCTCTATTCAATCAATATATATAAAATTTAGTCTACTTATACTAAACTATAATGATGTTTAGCAGCTTTTTTTTATAGAAGGCTCTGAATCTAAGCAACGGAATGTCTGGTACTCTCTTGCGAGAGCACCATGTGTGGGACTCTCTAGCCCGTTTATCACATTACATCGAATTGGGCCGCTGTCCTTTGCGCGTCTTTTGCACATTCATTCCTTACTTCCAGTCATTGCACACTACTATATTCTCTCTCTCTCTCTCTCTCTCTCTCTCTCTCTCTCTCTCTCTCTCTCTCTCTCTCTTATCTCTCAGGCGTTTGATACTGTGTGTCAGGCTACTCAGAAAGCTAACCTCTTTCGGCTTCTCTAAGCAGGTTATCCGCTAGTTTGCCTCCTACCTCACTGGTAGAATCAGGCTGTTATTAGTGACAATAATGACCACCTTTCAACCGTTAAACATGGGAGTATCATAGGGGTCCCTACTAGGCCCTTTTGTTATTCGCATTGTACATCAATGGGGAGCTCGATTCCTGTTCCGTTAGGATGAGTGCTAACGCCGAGGGGATCATGGGCTGGGCTGCGCAGAATCATCTTAAACTCAACTAACTCATGTTCTCAAAACACAGGCAATCGTCCTGGGCTCCTCCTATTATATAAATGCTTTATCTTCTACGGCTAATACCTACATTAATATAAGAGGAGCCAGAGTTGAATATCAGTCGTCTGTGCGTAGTGTGGGACTGGTGCTTGACTCTAAGCTCACTTGAAAGAACACGTTACACAACTGTGAAAGCCTGCACACTCGCTTATGTATAGATTATACTTCTTTAGAAAGAGCATCGATTTCGAGCTGCGCAAGCATCTTGTGCAAGCCCTATTGTTCCCGATCATTGACTAATGCTCATTAGTTTACTGTGACCTTACGCAAGAACCGGACATTAAGCTACAGAAGAGCATCTGTGGCTCAGTTGGTTAAAGTGCTCGCCTTAACTAGCAGATACACGCCCGTTCCATGAATCGAAAGTTCGATTCCCGGTGTAGGAAAAACTTATTCCGATTTTTTCTGAATTATTCTTTAACGGAAAAGGTTTTCCCTGTCTCACAGGCTCAAGCCTGGACAAATGCAAAACAGTGGTAGGAAAGACATCGGTAGTAAATAAAACAGGTAGCCAGTCCGATGTACTAGGCAGGGGGCGCTTGCCTTATCAGTGAGAAGCTGGTCCCTGAAACATGGGATCGTCTCCAAGCGAAGCTATACTGGGAGGCGAACTCGACACCCCTACGGGGGTGGAGAGTGTCAGCTTAACTGGCAAGGTATGAGTCTAGAAAATGTCCTCACCGGAGAAGCCTCCCAAGAGTTAATAGATATGGGATTAGGGAAAGTTGCAGTTAGGTGTTTTATGGAGAAAATATAAAGTGGTAAATTGAATAAAAGTATAAAACACACTTGTTAGGCCACGTGAGGCTGTGGGTATATAAGCCGACCACTTTTTTAGAGAATTTTGGAGTTGTAAAAAGGAAAAGTGTTTTGAGGACACACAACGCGGAGGAATTTACAGTTAATTTTCCTTTTTTTTTTGCAACGGACTTTTTGTATCTACGTAGGAAGTCTCGAGTGACTTTGATTCCAAAGTAGAGGAAACAGAGCCGGAGCGACTTCTGGAGGTGTTGGCGATCCGACGGTTAGCTGCGACTACCTTCACAATGCACACACACATGCGCTCGCACTCCTATATACACTCCCATGCTTTGTCAGTATCTTGCGAAGGCCGGCGGCTTTTTATCTACGCCATCGACTGAATGATGGGGCTTACGTTGACCGTTGACCGGCTTAGCGGACGGAGCTCCCAGGCACTGAATAAATTGTCTATCACCAACCACCGTGTGTTACCTCGAACCTCCTGGTGCGACCCTCAATCCATCACATCTGGCATCCCTTGTGGGAACCTGAACGCGTCGCAAGGAACAACGAGAGAATCATTATTCGGGAGCTCCGTCAAATTTCGCACAAATTTTTTTTTGTCGCCCTGTTTGTCGTACACTCCAACTATAAGTACCACTTTAGTCCAGCGGAGGAATTTGTACCGCGAGCGGCAACCGCAGAAGAGTTCGGTCAACGAGGCTCACGACAAGTCGGAGCTCAAATTCAGAAAGGGACTCGGGTATCTCGTCAGGAGAACCGAGCCCTCCCACAAAGTCCATCTGGGCCCACAAAGCTGCCAGCAGCCAACCAGGCCCGCCTGGGCCACCGGAAAGAGAGAAGCAGTCAGCATGCGCATGCAGTCATCGACGCGGACCACCCGTCGGTGCACGTGACCGGCAGCCAGCCGGACAGCAACCAGCACCAAGTAGCACATCGGCATCGACCAGAACTTCACTAACATCAGCGTCAAGTCCTGGAGCAACCATGCGTGCTAGCGGCATCATCAAGATCTGCATACTGTAAGTCCCTCTTTTTCTGCTATCTATCGAGCTTGGCTTCTGGTCGCGCAGGGCATACCGCGTTAGCGCACAACTGCTTTCATTCGTCAGCGTTCAGTGTTAGAATCATCAAGCAAAAGAAGCAATAGTAAAAAAGAAAATATATAGGGAATCAAAATATTGCAAGCTGGAATTTTCGGTACTGGCAAAGGAGTTGCAAGGTCTAAAGAAAAGTTGAATGGTACGGGAAGCGACCCATAGAGCGCTGCTAAAGCAGAAAAAAAGGCTCGGGCTGTATTCAAATTGCACGGAAAAATGACACCGCGGTCTCGTACCGCTGTCATACGAACACTCTGCCCGCCAAAATTAGTTTCGAGTAGCTCTAGTGAAGGTCGCCCCCAGGCAACTCGAATAGCGGACAACTGGGAGAAAGCTCAGAAAAAGTTACTAGAAAATATAGCAAAGAGTCTAAGCATTAAAACGTCATTGCGAAACCGGCGGGAACAGTCGCCGAGCCTCTCAACTCAAGCGACCCCGGGTTGTCAGAGGCTATTGCACCGATGCAAGAAATGCAGTCAGAATCGCGACAGGAGGGAAGAAACGCCCAAGCGGTCGAGTTGAACACGATTGACGCACCGAGAAACGTTTGGAGCGAAGCCGGGTTGCCGTTAAGTATCCCAGAAAGCGTAGAAATCGATGCGAGGTGTCAGGCGAGCGTTTCAAATTTATTAAACATAGCAGGGATCGCGCGGAAAACTCCGAAGTCGGTAAATGCGGAAATCGAAGCTCCCGCGCCTCAGGTGGGTGACACATCAGAGTCCGCGGCGCAGGTAGGTCACGGTACTGATCGGACCGCGAACGTAATCCCAGTCGCCGCAGGAACTTGCCAAAATATAAATATAAATAATAATCCCCCCGCTAACATCGAGGGGTTTATCAGCGAAACCAGGGCTGAAGCTTGGATAAGAGAAGCTTTGGCAGAGCAGAGCAGATCGAGTAGTCGGAGACATTCGATCGACAGTGCAAGTTCTGGCGTATCTCGCTCTTCCAGTCTTCGAACCAAAAAACATAATACTATACACGATGTCAGTCAGAGAACCGCCTCTGACCACGGCAAGGGAAAATCGAACAGAAACGCGTCATTTGTAGATTTCGGGGAAAAACCTAACACAGGGAACGCGTATAACACTAGCGAGCAGATCAGCTGCTTTAAGGATACTAAGGCAATGCTGCGAAAGCCGTCGCCGCAGCAGACGAGTGCTTGATAGCAGTCCGGATAGCAGCTCAAGGTCGGGAGTCGAAGCTCCTAGACACATAGAGGTGGCCACGCAGGAAAAGCGCACTCACGCGGTTAAAACTGTTGTTTGGAAGGTAGGAACAGTAAAATGTCCGGAAGCGTCGTGAGTACGTCTCTACATAATGGTGCAGGCACCAACAATCACCGGAACGATAAAGTCAGAATCAAAAACAACTTGAATCGAAATAGAGACAAATCATTCTTAGCGAGACACCCAGTAGATGAGGGACATGCTGAATATCGCGCTACCACGAGCGAGACTTGCAGACGCTGCATAGTCAAGAGCGATAACAGCTGTTACGAGCCGCATTCGACAAGGAAAGGTAAAACAGGCAGCGGTCGCGAACCGTCGAACCGTCGTTGCGCACACTACACCGAGCTCCAGCCGTCGGATAGCGATTCGGACGAGGAGTCAGATGACGAGCTCGACGATGAGATAGTCGAGTTTAGCCGGGGATATGAACATTGCTCGCCGCTGAGGGAGATGTTCAAGCAATCCGACAATGTTAAGCACAGCTCGGTAAAGCGCATTACCTTCCACCAGACAGTCACGTACATACCTTATTTCGACGGAGATCCCGACAGTTTGAATCTATTTTGCAATGCTATGCAAGAAGTATTGCAGACGTACGGGCCACGGCACGAAAAATTTCTGCTACTGCAGATAGCCAACCGACTCCGGGGCAAAGCAACGGAAGGATACCGGTCACGCATCGCGAATTACAACTCCGTGGAAGCACTTTTACGCGATTTAACGTTATACTACGCCAACATCGGTATCGCAGACCAAATCTATAATCAAATATGCACAATCATTCAAAACCCGGAAGAGTCCGCCGGAGAATACGGGCTACGAGTAGGCAAGCTGTACAATCGTCTCGGTGCGATCATTGGTTCGGCTCCCGACCTCTCTGTCGCGGACAGGGAATCGCGTATGCGCCAGGCCGATGCTGATGTATTCGAACAATTTCTTTTCGGGTTGATACCGCCTCTCGACCATCTCGTCCGGAATAAGCAGCCCCCAAATCTTGATGCAGCAATCACGGACGCTATAGAGTTCGAGGGGAAAAGGAGCGCGAGAATAGCAACCTTTGGCGTGGCGTTGTCCTCGAAGCCGGCGGCGCAGGTAAGTTTAACGACAGCGGCCGAAATTGAGTCCCAAGAGGCACCCATTTCTAATTCGAGTCGAGCAGAAACGGCAGCTCCGGCGAACCAGAGTACAGACAAGAAATATTGCAATTATTGCAAATCAAATATACACCCTCTAACGGAATGTCGCACTCTGATCCGTCATGCTGCTAGGAACATCATCAAAAACCCGAATAAAAACAGGCACGGTGGAGGCCGCCAGTGGCAACGCGGCAATAACTATAATCGAGTGGACAATAACGATGATAGGGGAAATGTCCACCCTAACGGCAACGACAACCATGTTGAGTCTTCCGGGAGGCACGACGATGACGGAAACGCAAAGATTAATTTTAACTAGGAAGGCGCTCGCCGGGGTCCTCAGTCGACGGGCGTCAGACGGAAAAAGAAAAAATCGAGCGCGGTTTAGCAGAAATAAGATTTCTTTTAGCAGGCCGACAGCCGCCAATCGTGAACGTAGCCTGCCCCCAACTGAGGAATAGGCAAAGCAAGTTTTACGCCGATTCGGGAGCCGATGTTTCCGTTATCAAAAAGGAGAACTCGCCGCGTGTTATCCTATCGATACGCACCGAATAATAAAAATCCAGGGAGTAATACCCGGATATTCGTTCTCACTAGGAGAGGCAGTCGTAAAGCTACAAGGGCTAGAGTGTAAAGTCCATATAGGGCCAGATGATTTCCCGATCGAAAATTCGAGGATCATCGGCTGGGACATAATTGACGCACATAAGGGATACGTCGACGCTTCTAGCCGGAGTCTAAAGCTTGGCGGCGAAATACTGCCCTTCGATATGGACAAAAAAATTACCATACCTCCACGGGTAAAAATGGTCATCGGTGCGCGCGTTCGTAACAGCGACGTGAGCGTCGGATGGGTCCTAATCACGGATCTGCACCCCGACCTAATATTCGGAAACTTCGTAACGGAAAATAGAAACGGCCGAGTATTCGCCGAGTGCTCTAATACAAGCGAAGAGGAAGTCACGATTGCCGGTCCGTGGGTAGATCTGTTTGAATACGAAGAAATTTTAGATAATCCACTTTATCAAGCCAACAATGGCTCAGTGGAAAACGTCGCGGAATTCGCGATGCATTTAAGACGTCTATTTAACAGTAATCGAGCGGGAAAATATAAGGAAGTTTTAACTCTCAACGAGAAATTGCTAATAGACGATAAAGCTAGGCGCGAACGCGTTGAAAAAATTTTAGAGCTCGCGGATCTCGAAGGCTGCAACGAGGAGGAAATCGCTTACGTGCGCGAAATAGTAAACGAATACCCGGGAGTATTCGGTCTCGACGGCGAGCCACTCCCGGCAACGCATTTATTACAATACAAAATTGTCCTAAAATCTAATAAGGTAATCCGAAATAACAGGTTTAGATTTCCCCCTGCACTGAGGGAACATATGCTCCGGGAATTAGAAAAATTGCGGGAATTAAAGATTATGGTGCTGTCAAATTCGAATCAGTCATCTTCCCTTTGGATTGTCTCAAAGAAACCGGACGCGCATGGTAATAAGCGTTTTCGCCTCGTCAAAGATTTTCGCGCTCTCAACGAGGAGACCGAAGGGAGCTGCCACCCACTTCCTTTTACAAGAGATATTTTCGAATACCTTTCCCTCGCGAATTATATAACGTGTCTCGACCTCAAGCAAGGCTATCATCAGATTGAAATGCACCCCGATTCAGCGCATCTTACTGCTTTTCACGCGCCAGATGGGAATCACGGTAGTCAATTGTTACAGTTTAACCGCATGGCGATTGGGTTGAAAGAAGCAACGGGGACTTTTACTAAAGCTATGTCGTTAACCATGAAAGGATTAGAGGGGAATGAAGTAGAAATTTACTTTGACGACTTAATGGTATTTAGCGAGACTCTGGACGAACACAAATCTCGTCTTCGCCGCGTACTAAAAAAAGTCGAGGCCAATATGGCGGTGGAACTGAGGAAGTGCCAGTTTCTAAAGAAAGAAGCGCAAGTTCTCGGCCACATTGCCGGGGGTGGATACATCAAAACCGATCCACAAAAAGTAAAAGCGATGGCCAGGTATCCGACTCCGACTAACGCTCATAAATTAAAGCAAGTACTGGGGCTTTTTAGTTATTACAGACGCTTTATCAAATAGTTCTCAAAGATCGCGCGACCATTATTTAAGCTTCTCCAGAAAGACGTCGAATTTAATTGGGGAGAAGAGCAACAGGCCGCTTTCGACAAACTCCGGAAGTTGATGGCGGAAGAACCTGTGCTGAAATCACCAGACCTTTCCCAGCCCTTTATCGTTACTACTGATAGCAGGGAAACTAGGCGCCGATCAGCCTTGCGCCTATGCCTCTCGCTGTTTGAAGGGCAGCGAATTTAAATACCCAACATATGACAAAGAATTGCTGGCTATCGTTTTCGCCAAAGAGCAATTCCGTTACTATTTATTTGGCAGGAAATTCACAATAGTGACGGATCACGAAAGCCTAAAACATTTTCACAACACGAGAAAACCGGATTTGCGATTCAATCGCCGCAAAGATGCGTTAATCGGGTACGATTTCGATATCGTGTGCCGCCCCGGCATAAAAAATGCGAACGCGAACGCGTTATCTCGGAACCCGGTCATAGAAGAAGGAGAAGTTAATCCCGAATTGCCTCGACCCGAATTGTACAAACTCGCCGACAAGCAAATTCAAGACTCCCCGGACGAGGAAGCCGCGCGCCGCCAGCGTGAATTTTTGAAACTCAAGCCACCAAACAAAGCGGTATCGATAGAGTTAAGAAAGTCAAACTGCCGGCCTCGGACTCGGCAAGTTCGGTAGTGGTAAAGAAAAAACATCGGCAGATCGGTACGGTTATATATAAGTCGGGAGAAGTACTCGCAGTGAAAAACGAGTACGATGATTTTTACCTCTGCAAAGCGTTGCAAGATATTTGTCACGTCGATGAGCTAGTAAAAATTCGCTGGTTTATGGAGATCCGAGATCGAAAAGGAGTCTACGCGCCGGACTATCGGGAGAAAATACATTTTGAATGTATTTTAACTAACTTGACATTAAAGAAAATAGCGAAGAGTAGGTATCGTTTATCGAAAATGGAAAGAGATCGCGTACAGAAAATCTTGGAAGAATCTATCAAATTCTAGCTGAGAAATGACGTACTAATCGCGCAAGAAGAAACGTCGCGGAGCGAATCGGAGTCAAGCTCATCAGCCGAGTCCCGAATTTCGTTTCTATCAGATAGCTCGATGGAAGATGCAACCTTACCACCGAACTTCCGTAATCTTATCAGAGCCAGCGCCAAAAGTGGTCAGCAAAAACCGACCCTCGGAGCATTCGCTGAACGCCGGAGCAGAAAAACGAGCAGCACAGGTGAACTCTGCAAAGCTGAACGCACGCGAGGTGAGAGTCGCAGGAGAGACACTTGACGCCAAAACGCTGTCGCCAGGCTTAGTAGTGCTATGGTCGGGCGCGAATTTCAAAACCAAGATAGCGGAGGATATTGAGAGCAGAGAAATTAAGGGGAAACAAGGCTTGCAATGCAATATTTATGAGAGAGACCCAACCGTCATCGCGGGATGCAATAACGTGACGAGTCAACATAAGTTGTCAGGCGAGAGCCTCCGACAACCGAAACGCACAGAATGGCGTAATGCGAGCGACGAGGATAACGTCGCACTAGTCCCTCACGTCGAGAAAATCGCTGTCAGAAGCCCCGAGAATATACGCGCTCGCAATAAACTCCCAAGCTGCCCCAAACCCGTAATTATCAGCGACGTAATAATTCCTCCCGAGAGTTAGCTACAAGAAGCGAATCATAACATATTATATGACACCGAAAGCGTCGGACCGATCGAAGATTTCGCCGGAGTCCCCAGAAATTATAATAGAAAATTAGAATCATCGGATGCAGACTCATCCGCTAGCTCGGGAACCGTAATTTTTCAAACGTATATACGAAAAAAACGGTGCGCCGAACCGCGAGCAAAATTGAGACGATCAGACGACATACCAGACTCCCCACCCGGTAATTGCCTATTTTTTTCGCTTATAAAATTATCCGGGTTAAGAATATCAGCAACACAGCTTCGCGAGCGGCTATCATCATCCCCATTTCTAAGATCCTGCGGAGAACCGGACGAAACAGAGCGAATATTACGTTCGCAATCGAAGTACGGTACGGTAGACTGCGCGTTTATTTTTGCGCACACGTTTGCGACTAATACATATAATCACCGCAGAGGCGCAGACTTGGATGCATTTAAATCTGACAGGCCGTCAGTTTACGCCCTATATAAAAATAGAACCTCCGGCCCCGCAGCCTATTCGATTGAAGACCCAATTGATGACGAGCCGCCGGATAACAACGGGAACGCAATTGCGAATTCGCCAATACTTGGCAAGAAAAAGGACGCGCGGCAACGAAAACCTACAGCCTTCGAGCAGTCCGAGCGTATGAGAAGCGGTACCACCGGCGAAGGGACTCAAGTCACCGGTGGCAAAGAAGGACGAGAGCCAAAACCCTTCGAGCCCTCATCATCCGGGCAACAATCTCCGTGTACGTCTCTACCACCTGATTATTCAAATAAATGAGGTAGCGGGAGTCAGCTGATCGCGAGCCCACAGCCGGCTGCTGGCGCGCAGTTACCACCGGGTCCAGGTGACGTCAGCGTAGGCGGCAGCGATAGCTCGGGCGACGACGCAAAGATTGCAGCGGCAGTCGCGGCGGCATTAGCCAATGATTAAATGAAGCGCTGTGTCGTCGCTAGTGCGAGGCCGCCTCGGGAAAAGCCCCCGTGGGCGATACCAGAAGGACAGGACCCACCGTCCTTCGTACATCTACAAACGCTAAACGAACATCCATTTCGATACCGAAAAAATTTACTTTACCTCGCTTTGGCCGATAATGTTCTCGAATCAGAAGTATAGAGTGCCTTATTAGAGCGCGGTTATCTAAACGAAAAACTATTCACCGGGCAAAATTTTGAGTTAGGCGAAGTAAATATTACCGAGTGCAAAGATTTTTACGTAATCGGCCTGTATATCAAAGAATACTTAGACACAAGGCCGTTAAAAGCACATATCCGTAAATGCTTGATAACTTTAAAGAACGTACTACTAATTAGAAATATACGTAGTCTCGCAATCATTAAAGATTTGGAACTTTTAACACTATCGGAATGAGCAACCTTTATCGACATTAATTTGCCGATAAAATAATTCGCGAATATCACGAAGCAGCTGCCGGAGGTCACCGCGGGCGCGCAAAAACTTACAGCAAACTGGCCAGTGATTTTTATTGGAAAAATATGAGAGCAGATGTAATACAATTCGTCGCTCGCTGCGCCAGCTGTAGAGAAAATAAATTATTCAGAGTCAAAACGCGACAACCGCTGATAATAAGTAACACACCGACATTGCCGTTCACGCAAATCGCGCTCGACTTTTACGTGCCACTAGAGACAATGAACGCGGTAACAAGTACATTCTGTCAATTCAGGACATGCTAAAAAAGTATATCGTTTTTGTTCCGACTAAATACGCCTCGGCTGTGGTAGCATGTGCGTTCATTAGCGAACATATTCGGGATTGAAAAATTTTGCACGACGGCTTACCACCCGCAAGCTAATGGATCTATAGAACGGATGCATCATACTCTAACCGAATATATACGCAAGTACGTCAAAAGCATTTCCGAATGGGATAAATGGAGAGCGGTTTGTCAATTCGCCTATAAGTCGACGGAGCACGAGAGCACGCGGTACACGTCGCATGAGCTCGTGTTCGGAATTAAGTCGCGGACTCCGTCTAGCTTCCCTCGCGGAAACCACGGCGTTTCATACAATGAATACTTAAACATTACGGCAAATCTTGCCGAACTCCAAACTTTTAAAAGTTTTTAATAAGAAATTTAGAGAAATTTTTTTTCCCGCACTGTGATTTTGCTTATCGAACGTATCAGTTAGACACCCAGCAAACTACAGCGTCCGACGGCAGCTATTGCGCATGGGTAGTGCGAGCGTAGCCAACACTACCAGAGAAACTTAGAGGGGTTTAGCCTCAAATCTCCTCTTCTATTGCCGGGGGCTATTAATGGTGCTAGCCTGATACGCAAATTCAAAAAGTCCAGGAGCTTAGCACAAGGCTATACCTCCTTTAACAGACATTTAAGTTGCTTAGAGAGCATTTAGTAATTGAATCACTAATACCTTTCGTCCAGTATTAGTAATTAGGTTAGTATATTTATGTAAATACATTACGTGAAACACACATTGGTAAACACTACACAAAGAGGTTGTTCCCTTTGTATTTCACACTTACACTTTTACAAAACGATGTACAAGCAGGATGCTCTCCACCGGGTCAGTAGGGAGTATCACACATTAAGGTTCGGAAGCTGAGATGCCACACTATGGGTCAAATGGCATTTTTGGTAACGGAAATCTAATATCTCAAGAACAAAAAGAGATAGCAACCCAAACATTTTTTTGGGTAAAGTTGAAGTAATGTGGATTAAGGGAAAATTATTGAGATTGTTATCATCCCCTATTTTGGGGGTGAGAAACATGGTTAAAGTATACACCTTTTGAAAATCGATTTCTTTTCTCTTCTTTATGGTATATCTTAAAGAAAAATAGATATCGATACTATCTTTTTTTTTACACTTTGACCAAAACAATATAGTTTAAGAAATTATTTATTAGAATGCCATTATCCTCCCCCTTCAGAGCAGAAATAGGAGGTAAGTGGACGAAAAATCGAAAAATCGCCGAAAAATATTGTAAAGGGTTTTCGTGGGCGCTAAAAACAAATGTGGGGAGCTTGATTATGATGATAGAAGATAGCTACATACCCACTCTGAACTATTTCAGTCGATATTTATTAATACTACTTTCTACGAATCAATTATTATCATTAAAAATCAAGGTTACTGAAAAAGTTGCATGGACCTCGGGCTTTGACTAAATTAATCTGAGACATTTGAACATACATTTTGATTCATACTGAATTAAAGTTTATATTTTCTATCCCAAATACTCTCATAATACATCAGTAGATAGGCTATAGGCATACTGCTTCACACGGATTCTAGAACACCCCCTCCTCTCTCAAAGTGTGCCAGAATCCGAAGTGTGTATAAGCCCATAAGGATCTCCCCTTCTATTGCCAAGTTGCAGTATGTTGGGCCCCCACGCCCGTGCATGAGCCCCTTCTCCAAATGATACAGAATCCGTAGATAGTTCTTCGTTATATATATATATATATATATATATATATATATATATATATATATATATATATATATATATACACATATTTCCTGTTCAACCCATGCGTTTGAATATACATCTTGCCGAATGGTCTGCCACGTGGGTATATACCTTTGCCGAAATATATATAGCGTAGGTATAGGCGTAGATGTATATTATCTAAAATCGCCGAACTGCGAAGTGCATCCTCATGTGTAATATATACACATATATTTGCTGTTCAGATAACAACTATTCATTAATGAGTCGAGTATACGTTTCTTTCAAAGATATGAGATCGCCCGAGCAGTAAAACCCATACGCTTGAATATACATCTTGCCGAATGGTCTGCCACGTGGGTATATACCTTTGCCGAAATATATACAGCGTAGGTATAGGCGTGGATGTATATTATCTAAAATCGCCGAACTGCAACGTGCATCCTCATGTATATATTGTAAGCTTGGGAGTTGCCAGGCTTCCTTATTCAACCATTGCGCCGATGTAATCTCAATCCATACGTGATGACGGGCCGTGGCGGCCCAGGGCGCCAGGCACACGAGGTGCCAGGGATCTGAGATCTCCCTGCTCGGTGACGCCATCACGTGTTGGTGCTCATCGACGCGATGGTGGATTGAGCTCGGCTAGCTCTGTTGGGATAAGATGGTCGATACAAGGTCGTGGGTAAATAATAATCCTTGATTCGATTGTCGTTGACTTTTAATATATTAATTTTCCCTCTTTGACTTTCACACATTACATCAATAACCTCGGCACCCTGCCGAGTATCACGCTTTCTCTAACATGGCCCGCTGGCCGAGACTTCGATCCTCGCGGTACACACTGCGACTTGCATACTGCACGCTCGCCCGCGATCGCCGCGCAAGGTCATCACGAATTACACACACACTGCGCGAGCGGTCCCACAAAGCTAACCCATAGGAAAGACTCTTTTGCCGGTAGGATCACCCGTGCCCACCGGTCGATCGCCGCCGCATCCACGCTCGTCAGCGTGGACGCCCGTCGACTCGCCGATGCGGTCAAGCACCCGCCTCGCCTCTCCGAAAGTGCCCGCCGGCCAGGCGATCAGCGTGTCCGTCACGGCGTGCTCTCACGGGCTCGCGAACCCCCGGAACTACGTCCTAACGCAACCCCATATGCGACTCGCGCGCCAACCTTACAACCTCCCACTTGCCGACAACCTTGCCGCGACCGCGACTCGCGCTCACACATGCGTACCACATGAGGACTCGCCGTCCCTACGCCTATACTAAATGGATTATACGCAAGGCTCTGCGCTATGATCTTTTCACAGTTTAATTGTGTCTTAAAACTAAGTAACCTAAATACTAACCTATCCGATAGCGAATCAAACGGTGTGGCTAATCCACTGTGACGGTCTATTACTAGCGAGAGCTGGGGTTTATTATCGAAAGCTGGGGACATTCGATAACCGGGAGACGATAGCTGGTGAGGAGGAGCGGTAGCCAGTGAATGGAGACGATAGCTGACGAGGACGATAGCTTATTGGCGGAAAACGATAGCCTGTGAGGAGACGATAGCTGGGGAGAGGAGGCTGTAGCGTATGAGACGATCCTATTTACAGGTCGTCATGAGAGCTGGGAGAAACGATAGCTTGTTCAGGGAGGCGCATACTTGTTTCAGGGGACGATAGCTTAACACTGGACGAGAGCGAATACACGCGAGAGCAAACATGGCGAGAGCGAATACACGCGAGAGCAAACATGGCGAGAGCGACATAACGGGAGCGAACGTGATCGAGAGCGAACATGGCCGAGAACAAAGGAATGAAAACTACGCTGCGGTCGCGCACAGCATCTAACAACAACGGCGCGGTAGTTGGCACGTGGTCGAGACGAGAGCCGAGATAGAAGAGCTTATCTTGCCTAATGGTCTCCGTACCGGTCGGCGCTCGAAGCCCGCGAGACAGCGCCGCGCGCGCCTGCCGAGCGAACTACTCCCCCCCCCCTATGCCCACTCGCGAGAGTTGCGAGCTGGCTCGTTCCGCCGCGCGAGCCGATCGCCTCTTATCCCTTTCACCGATGTCGCGTCGCTCGCTCTCTTTGTAACGTGCAGACGATCTGCCACGTTACAATATATACACTTCGCAACGAAATTAACGCAACACCTATTCCGATTAAAAAGTGGTGCAACTTCGAAGATCGATATCTCAGGTAAAAAGTATCGTAATGGAATGATTTTTTTTTAAATTAAAGGTTAAAGTCTCTACTTTAAGACGGTGGAACTCGATTTTCGATTTGAACCAAACCCCCCCTTGCGTGACCTTGAAATTCAAGGTCATTTTTTAAAACCCAAAAATCGTAAACTTTCAGAGTGCACCCGCCCGTGGGTGATTTTTTTTCGATAATTCTGATCATTGCATCTTAAAGTACAACTCTATATCTTTAATTTAAAAAAAAATTTATTAAAGGCTTTAAATTATTAAAGAAACTCGTTTTTTTATGAAAAATTTGATAATTTCAATCCACCCTACGATTCTATCAACGGTGTAGAATGACTCGACTTCGCAAATCAATATCTCAGGTTCAAAATGCCACATGCACGGGTTCAAATATTATTTTTTGGTTGATTCTGATCAAATCAAAATGGAAAACTCGTATTTGAGCGAAACGAATATTACCGTCGATTTTAACGTTATCGAATAATCGTCACGAGAAGGTAGTCAATCGGGTTTAACTAAAGTTAAATGTAACAAACAAATTTTGTAAATTTGTAAACGTTATTATTACATAACTTTTATCTTCCATCAAATATCTCTTAAAAAATAGGAAGTGTACAAATTTATCAAATTTGTCATCATTTGCATATTGTTTCCTGAAATCAGTAAGGAAAAAAAATTTTCAATTCCATAACTGACCGTGTCCAAAGTTTAATGAATACGATTCTTTTACAAATCTACCATTCTTTAACCTTTTACCGTTTGGTGAAATAGCTAAACGTTTTATGGTAAAATTTTCAAACTGTTCAAATCGATTTCTTGACAAAATAGAAATGCCTCCGTTGAATGAAATTCAATCTGCGCAAATTGTTGCACTCTCAGAAGCTGGACTTAGTCTACGTGAGATAGCAAGACAAATAGGGGTTCATTTTTCGACTGTTTCTCGAGTTCTGTCTTGATTCAATGAAACAGGTGCTTATCGCAGAAGGACCGGGCAAGGTAGGAGACGCGTAACAAATGCTCGCGAGAATCGTCGTATAATACGAGCTACCTTACCGTGAACCAGTAAGAAATGCGCAACAAATTCACAACGAAGCCTTACCACACAGGCGAATCAGTTTGCAAACAGTAAGGAGACGTCTTCACGAAGCAGGTTTAAGATCGTGAATTCGTGCTAGAGTATCCTTTCTCACAGCAAGACATCGTAGATCTCGTCTGCACTATGCTAGAACTTATGGACAATGGACGGTTAGACAGTGGAGGAACGTCTTGTTCACAGACGAGTCAAGATTTTGCCTGTATGGTAATGATGCTCGAATAAGAATTTGGCGTCGCAGGAGGGAGCGTTTTGAGCCAAATTATATTCAACCGACCAGGATTTTTTTCGATGGATCCATCATGGTATGGGGAGGAATCTCTTTAAATTATCGCACTGATCTTATTGTGATTCCACCTCCAGGGCTAACAGCTAGACGCTACATCGATGAAATTTTGGAGCCTCACGTGCTTCCAATGAGCCGCCGCACAGGTACAAATTTCATTTTCATGCAAGATAATGCACCACCCCATTCCGCAAGAATTACTCAAGCTTACATCCGAGAACACCACTTAGAGATACTGCCGCATCCATCGAATAGTCCGGATCTTAATCCAATTGAACATGTATGGGATATGATGGGTAGACGATTGCGTAGTAGGCAGAGACAGCCAAGGAATCTTGAGGAACTGGGACAAACTCTAAATGAGATATGGCACGAGATACCTCAAGACATGATAAGAACTTGCATTAATATGCCTGCAAGATTAGCTGAGGTTATTCGGCGCCGAGGTAGCAACACCAGATATTAAGCTTTCTGTACAACCATTAGTAATCGGCCCTTCTAAGGGCCCCCTGCACACGCACACGTATACGCACACACACGTACACATATATATGATAAGCTAAACCCGATTGACTACCTCCTCGTGGTGCTTATTGGATAACGCTAAAGTCGACGGTAATATTCGTTTCGCTCAAATACGAATCAGCGGATTTTTGGTAAGAATTAGACGGAAAGGGAAGCTTCAGTTTCTCCTTTAAATAGCCCAGCACATGCTCTGGACAGTTAGTAAGTCTTAGAATTCTAAAATTATTAAGAATGGCGCCACCAAGAAAAAGCAGTAGCAGCAGCAGCAGGAGCAACAAGAGGAGCAGTAGGAGGAATAACCTGCAGGCGGTACAGGACCGTGTTCGATGGCTCTAACAATGGCAGGGTGTTCTAACGCGCCCACCCTGCTCATGATGTTGGATCATGTTTCTTGGGCCATGCAGGCGATCAATTTTGTTTTATTCATTTGTCTTAAATTGAATATAAAATATTGTGGGGAGAAGAGGAGCAATCTACACCCCTGCTCAACAGCGAAAAACAGCTCTCGACGACCCGCGCCAGGCGAAAGCAGTAAGGCTAGGCGACCAACCCCGCCTGAAAATAGTCGGCCTAGCTCCTCAGCACCAGCTGAAAAAGACCGGCCTAACAGCTCTGCGCCAGTTAAAAAAGACCGGCCTTTTAATTTAGCAGCAACAGCATGCGAGCAGCCACAACATCCGACGACAAACGAGCAATCTCGCCCATCAGAGCCAGCTGACAGCCCACGGACTCACGAGCAGAGTGAACAGCCGACGAAGGCAAGATCGCGCTCGAACTCTACCTCGAGTTCTAGCTTAAGTTCTAGCTCGAGTTCAAGCTCGAATTCGAGCTCGTCCAGCTCGTCCAGCTCATCGTCAAGCTGTAGGTCGCGCAAAAGTATCAAATGTCTTAGCGCCATTCCTAAGATTAAATCATTGAGCAGCATTAACATTGCTGCAAGAAAAAGAAAAATACAGGGTAAGTTTTTAATTTATTCTAATTGTATTTTTTTTTATAAACAACGATTTATTTATTTTTTTTTTCCAGATGATAATACGAAGGAGGTGAAGAAAAGGACTCCCAACGAATCATCCTCATCACAACCAGATCCGTCTTCTACTTCTGCAGACTATAGGTAAGTTGTTAAAAAAGAAAAGTTGTAAAAATATATAGTAAAATATTAATTTCATTTTTTTATTTGACATTACAGAAACGGCTAGCAAGCCTAGAAGATCTTATCCGCTCAGTTTGGGTAAATTGGGCGCGGCCTCTACTAGCAGATCAGCTGTTCAACCACCAGCATCAGCTAAAGATCTACAGGCGCTCGACCAGGCTTATCAACCCAGCTCCAAGCCGTTTGCAGAAGAAATTGTTTTTAGCGACTAATGTTGCTTAAATAATATTTTTTTGTCAATTTTCGTATTTTAAATGATAAATGTATATTTATTCTATAATAATTATCTATATATCTATGTATAATTTTTCTATTTTAAGTAAATAAATAAATAAAATAAAGAATAATACTTAAAAATAAATTAAATAAACTGATAAACAAATATTCATCTTTGATTTTTTTATTATTATACAATTAGCATTTTAATAATAGTTTCAACCGTACATCCTTATTTTGATATTTTATGACAATAAATTAAATAATTAAATACATATTCATTTTCAATAAACAAAATTGTTGTGATTTTTCTTTATTTCCAATTAAGACAAGAACCGACATTATTTTTAGTATTTTTATTATCAACATCATCTTGACTTAGTGAATTGTCTAAGTAATTTAAAAACCAAGCTCGTATCGATTCAGCATTGTAAACAGCACATGCTGGTCTTCTACGAATGCAGAGGTCGTGATTAAAGCAGAAATAATGGTTGCTATGTTTTAATTCTTCAGTGGGTGGCAAAGTCTTCGACATTAGAAATACATCTGAAAATAATATTAAAAAAAAGCATTATAAGTATTTAAAGAGTAACAAAAAAGTAATAAAGTAGTATAAAAAAAAATTAAATATTTGGTAAAATATTTTTTAACCATTAGACTTTTTGTTCTCCCTTGACGAACAATTTCTCTACACCTTGCGTGCAGATTTGTAGAATATCATTCAACCGATTATCATCGGTATGGAATATCTCCAGAGTTCCATGCTATTCCGTGATAAGTCTTTTCGAGCCATTGAGTCATACACTTTTCCTCTTGTGTAAGTTCTTCCCAAGCCATAGGGGATTTGAATAGGTATGCAGTTGGCAGACTTGTTTTTCTCAAATTTAGAAAACTTAGTTCTTTAAAAATAAAAGTATCCTCTGCGACTCTTTGAAATCCTTGGATATCACAAATATATGCGTTTTCTTCTCGGCAATTCAATATGGAATTTCTGAACAACAAATCGTAGTCGTCAGTTCTAGCCATTTTATAGTTAGTTTGTTGAGAAGTGATCTTGACGAATGAGTACGATAACTCTCGCATCCTAATTTTATAGCAAGAAACTCCGCCTGATGCTCTTTTAGATTGGGCCTTGTATAAACAAGGCACATTCGTTATTGGTTCGACTGAAAGTTGAGTTTTGGTTGGTTTAGACAGAAGAAAATGTTATCCCCTTCAAAAATTTCTTTTTAGAACAATCTCCTGAAAACTATCTCATGATATTCTATTCTGATTAGTTAGACAGAAAGACGAGTTTTTGGTTGGTTAAAAGAATCCCTTCCTCAGGAAATCTCTCCCCACTTCATATAAACATGCTTTTCATCTTTACTATTGGTCGAGTTTTCTACTTTTCCACCTCTTCTCACGTTATTTTCCTTTAAAAGAGAAAAGATATTCCGGACAAGCAGAATTCAACAGTTGCAGCTGAGAAGGCATAGCCTTAAGTGATGTGAAGTTTGTGAAGTACTAGTTCGCTGAAAGAAGGAGTAAATATGGCTTCAATGAATTTTTTGGAAACGCTTGTTCAAATATTTCGTGATACTTTGCAGAGTATTCATGAAATGAGCAATAATGATAAACATTATTGGTTGGATATGTGTAATTCCACAATAAAGGAATTAAGCGAAAAAATTACGAAGTCTAATCTAACAAGAGGAGAAAAACGAAAATGTCAGAATTGTATGACACATCTCTCATGTGTTCAAGTTGAATTTGAAAATCATCTGCAGCAAGGAGGTAGTCTACAATCTGAGAAAAATGAAGCTAGAATTGAGTGGCGAGAAGTGTAGTCAGCTTTCCGAAATCGTATTAGAACTGGTGTAGTTGTTAATATAAAACATGTGGACATTTTAAGTTTCTTAAATGATGCACAAGAGCTCTTCAAAATCAAGGTGCACTCATGCTTGGGAGAATATAATGCGGTGAAAGTTAATTCCGACTTCATCTCGGAATTTTCTATGCAGAAAAATGATGAGGAAATTACAGATATTAAATATTTCACGAGTGAAAGTGCTACAATATACCTGACAATGAATTTAGAGGAATGGTTTAAAGACCAAATCAAAGAGCCAATTCTTTCACAACTAGAAGAATTTCAGGAGAAGGATTCTGGCTGGACTCTGAAGAGTATTATAAGTTTGTGCATAAACATGAAAAAATATTCACCAATTCAGGGGAGTTCTTTCATTCCTCTTCCGAAGTTTATAGAGAACAAAAAAGCGTGTGACGATGTTCGGAATAATAACGATCAGTGTTTCAAGTATGCTATACTTTCAGCATTGTACCCCAGTGAAACTAATGCACATAGAGTTAGTCAATATCACGCATATAAAAACAAATTGAACTTTGATAATATAGAATTTCCAGTAAAACTTAAAGATATTGTAAAATTTGAAAAACTAAATCATATTCTGTAAACGTATACATGCTAAAGAAATATGGAGAAAAGTTCGAAGTATCACCATGCCATGTAACGGCGGAAAAGAAGGATAAACATGTAAATTTACTCATTATCCATGACTTTTACATAGATGAGTATGACGAAAATAATTGTGCTGATGATGGAAGCTTACCTAAGAACCACTACGTTTGAATAAAAAGTATGTCCTGCCTTATGAGTTCGCAAGTATCTAAAATCCACATTAAATCTTATCATTGTGAACGATATTTGCAAATATTTTACAATAATGAAAGATTGAAAACTCATGAAAATAATTGTAAAATTTTGAATAATTGTCGAATTAATCTGCCCGACTCTAAGAATAATATTCTCAAATTTGAAGATCATAATAAGAGTGAACAAGTACCTTTTGTTATTTATGCGTATTTTGAAGGTTTATTGAAGCCTACTGAGAATGAGAATGCTTTTTAACTTCATGAAGCATTCAGTATAGGGTACTATATAAAATGAAGCTATGATGATAGTTTATCTCGTTATAAATCATATCAACAAATTAATGAAAATGACGAAACACCTGCAGAATGGTTTTTACGAGAATTGAAATCAATTGGTGAGAATATAGATGTACTCTTCAAAAATCCGAAACCAATGAGACTCACTGATCTTGAGGAATTATCTTTCCTGAAGTTAACAATATGTCATATATGAACTTGCAGTACGAGACCATTGTTATCTCACAGGACGGTATGTTGTCAGTCTGCTTATAATTTTTTAATAACGAAAATTAATATGGTAATTCTAATTGTAAGATAATCATTTTTGTTTTTCAGTTTCAGAGGTGCAGCCCATAATTCATGCAATTTGTAACGGTTGTGTTTCCCTCGCGCCGGATGTAGTCAGTCAGGACCAGGATTCGGAGAGGGAAGTAGCTTAAAAACAACTACGTTCTGTTTGCTTTTAATTGTTTATATATTTAATTATTTAATAAGGCGTGTTGTCATTCGCCACCTGTAACCAAACAAAAATACGCTTATTTAGAAAGACTTGTCTCTTACAATTAACCCTTATAATCTATTCGGTACGGTGCGGTAACGGTACGGTACGGTACGGTGTCGCTAGTTTAAAAACACTCCATCGCTTACAAGGAACCGTGTACGCTCTGTCTGGAGTGCGATTGTTCGGTTATTCCTATGTCCTGTATGCGTACAGTGACAGTAGGAATGGCGAAATACCCAGGTGTGTGTCTGAAATCACGTAGTCCTCGCAAGAACGTGTGCGCACGATCTTGTGCGGCCTCCGTGCCGGTTCCTGGCTTCCTTCTACCCTGTGTGCACACATCGGCAGTCGGAACGGAGGAACATCGGAATGATGTCGGTGTGTGTTTGTCTGTGTTCCACAGGATCTGATTGAGACGTGTGCGCACGACTCAATCTGGTACTATGGCTGTTTCTCACGTTTCCTTTGCCCTGTGTGCGCACAGCGGCAAGTGGAACGACGGAACGGTGGGTGTGTGTGTAGCGGTGTGTGCAGAGTCCGACAGAGACGTGTGCTCACGACTCTGCAAGTCTCTGCAGTCAGTTTCTGGTTCCTATTGTATCCCTGGTATCCCTGTGTGCTCACAGTGGCAATAGGGAGAGAGAAACGGTGGTACGGTGGAAGTGTGTTTAACGGCGTGTGCATAGTCTGACAGAGACGTGTGCTCACGACTCTGCAAGTCTCTGCAGTCAGTTTCTGGTTCCTATTACCCTGTGTGCTCACAGTGGTAACAGGGACGGTGAAACTGTGGGACGGTAGTTTTAGTGCCTGTAGTTGCGCCACGTGTGCTCACGAAGGCGCTCGTCTAGGTACTTAGTGGGTCTGAATTACCCTGTGTGCTCACAGCGGTAATCCAGATAGCGGTACGGTGTCTTTAGATATCTGCGCAGTTACGTGTGCGCACGAAACGGCCAGATGTCGGTAGTTCTCTTAGCGCTCTCCTAACGGTGTCTTGTGCTCACGGCAACGCTCGGATCGGAAGCTCTAACTGAGCTGGGCTTATATAGCCCCAGTCGCTGGCGCCAACACCCTCTGGAGGTGAGTGGATCGTGTATTGTGTGTGTATTCGTGTGGTGCTTTTCATGTTCCCTTCGCTGGTGTATGTGCGGTGATTTGCGCCCGTCGTCGGTTTTACCCGCGGCTGTATTCGTGTCGCTCGAGCACGTGTTGCTGTACATGAGCATTCGGCTTATGCTCGCGTTGTTTACGTGCGGGTTCGCCCTTCGCTCGCTCATGTGTGTGGTGGTTTTGTGTATGTTTGGCACGAGACTGACGTCTCGTTGCAAATTTAAACTATAAAGATTCAAGATTCATTCCCGTTATTTTTCATAATCTCAATTATGATACCCATTTCATTTTGAAAGAAATCGCTACTTCCACATTGATGAGAGGGCGAGTTACTCTCATACCACATAATAAGGAAAAATATTTCTTTCATAAAATATGTGGATGATTGCGATATTAGTTCTGATTTATTGATTTTTGGCGTTTTCTACCATCATCATTGGAAAAACTTGCATCGTATCTAGAGAAGGTGCCGATAGCTATAAAGAAGTTTTGATCAGATGGAATTACAAATGAAAACATAGATCTTCTCCGACGGAAAGGTGTATTTCCATATGATTTTGTAGATGAATTAAATAAGCTAACGTCTACAAAACTTCCAGAAAAGGAAGAGTTTCACAATAAATTAACCGATTCCCACATTGGTGATGAGGACTACCAGCATGCTATTCAAGTGTGGAATAAGTTTAATATAAGAAATTTAGGAGATTATTCAGATCTTTATTTGAAAACAGATGTTCTACTATTAACTGACGTTTTTGAAAGTTTTCGAGAGACATCTTTAAAAGCCTATGGTTTATGTCCTGCTCAGTTTTACACTACCTCAGGACTGATATTTTCAGCAGCTTTAAAAATGACAAACGTAGAACTGGAGCTTTTTACAGAAATTGAAATGTTAATGTTTATTGAAGCAGGCATTCGAGGAGGAATAAGTCAATGCTGTAATCGCTATGCGGAGGCAAACAGTCCATACATGGGTTCTTCATATGATGAGAGACAGAAAACGAAGACTCTCTTATATTTTGACATTAATAATATTTATGGATGGGCAATGGTACAACATTTACCAGTTGAACAATTTAAATGGATAGAATATGAGACAAATCCTAACTTCTTCAATGCTCCACCAGATTCAGATATTGGTTACATTGCGGAAGTCGACTTGGAGTATCCTGTAAAAATACACAATGAACGTCGAGATTTGTCTTTTTGTGCAGAGCAACCTCCACCTGGCTCAAAGCAGAAAAAACTTCTAACTACGCTAGTAGTATACCCCGGACTATGGCGCGTCAATACAAACCCCCACCACCTGCCCGTGGTGAGGTGGCTGTATGACGCGCCATAGTCCGGGGAAGTGGGGGAATTGACTTCGATGTAGGGGGGAGGGTGGGGTGTCCCCCCCTGACCATGAAGATCTTTATTTTCCGAGGAGTGGGAAGAATAAAACAGTGCAGTAGTGGGGTAACATTTCGCTTCCCCACATAGTTTTTGAAGTTTGAATAAGATAATGTATGATATATATATATATATATATATATAATTAAAGTGTAGTGAAAAAAGTAGTGAGAAATGTGTAGTGAAAAAAGTGTGGTAAAAAAAGCAGAGCAGAGAAATTTGTGTAAAATTATAAGATAAAAAAAGTGTTGAATGTTAGTGTGAGTTTATTGTGTAATTAATAATGGCTTCGGATAAGGATGCAAAGGGAAGATTTGCATCTACTTATCAGGATGCCAAGTACTCGTTTGGCAGGACAACATGCTGGCGCCCTAAAGATTATGAATATAATAGCCTGTTTCATAATTATACTTCTCTGTATTTTATCTCGTTATTATAAGTCAAAAATATTCATTAATTGTTTTTCAGTGGAAGTGTTTGCTACCTGCCTCTATCTATAAATCTGACAGTTGACGTTACGTATGTGTGTTGAAACGGCAGCACGGCAGAAGAGATCTCGCGCGCACCCAAACAATCGACACTGGAGTGGCAACCACAAGGAAGTATACAAGATGCAACATAAACAAACCGCCGATATGCACAGCATATGGGACTGCGAGGACTATATAAGGCCAGCGCGCACAACAGCCAGTACTCAGATTGTCGCGAATGCTAGTCTACTCAGCTCTCCGGACTGAACAGACTATCATCTTGCAGGGGCTCTCGCATACATGAGTCTTATGTATGCTGAGAATACCCCAACCCGCTGTATTTCGCACTGATTCTCGAATAAAGTCATAATACGATATATACCTAATTTATTTCATTAACTGAGTCACTTCCCGGGGCATCCTACGTGGTCCAGAGCTACTGAATTTCTGCACCACGCTAAGATACCCCTTACCTCCGCATTGACGATCAGCTCTCACCTTCCCTCAGTGCGGGTGATCGCCGATCTGATAAGCCTATCAAGTGCATCCTGCCCTTCTCACTCCACGCTTTGGTCCGTTTCAGTGTATATACACATGGATAGTATGGTGCCAAATTTAAACATTCACCAATTCAGTTTTATAAAAGATAGGTATAATTTTTTCAATATTTACGCTGTTATATTAATATTTTAAAAAATACAGAAAATAATTAAAATGTCTTTTCTAACGTCCAGGTAAAAATTGTCGTACAGACCTGATATGGTATGACCAAATATACCATATCAATAGTCAAAATGTTGGTATTGACAAATAGAAAATGATAAAATTGGGCCCACTTGATTTACTGGTTTGTAAGTAAATGTATAGCTATAATTGTATCTCCAAACTTTAACGTTGATTTAAACTAATATTGATTTTTCCTGATTTCAGCTTACTATTCGTAGGATTCCAGGATGGATAAATGAAATAGGCTGAAATTTTTTTTACAAGTTCTACACATCTGTCATTCTCATATGTATGATGTAATTTTTATTTGAATGTGTAGAAGTTCTATTACAAAAAAATTAGTGGCAAAAATAGCCGACAAACAATAGTATTTTTGTTGTAAAACAACTTCTACGCATTCAAATTAAAATCACATCATTCATATCAGAATGACAGGTGTGTAGACCTTGTAAAAAAATTTGAGATCATTTCATCCATCGGTTTACTTGGAATCTCATAGACAGTGACAAAATACTTTAATGGGTGCCCGTAGTGTCACCATTGCCAGATAGTAGTACATGAGGCCTATTAGGGCTCCAATTGGAGGTAACATGAGCTAGATTTATTATCAAAAATATATCTATAAAGAATTAAGTTTATATATTCATTTTATGTATTTTTATTTTTCAGCCCATAGGACTGTTTTGTCCCCTTAAGGTACTGATAATTATAATATTTTAAGCTTTGTATACCATTCCTATGTACAGGTAATTTGTATTTACCGCGGAAGCATGTCTATTCCAAGGCATTGTAAAATGGTTTAAATAAATAAATATAAAATATTTTTAGATGTTTACTTAGAAAAATATATTGTCTAATTCATGCATCTACACAATCATAAGATCTATGTAATATAGAAATATGATATATGTTAGATTCTGGGCATAGTTTTAGCTCGAACTTTTTAAAAAATGTGTGATTTTCTACGCTACTTTCAGGAATAAATTAATTGAAATTTAGATAACAAAAAGAGCTCATAACCTCCTAACACTATGCATTTTCTTAAAATATTCTATATTCTTCCAAATGTAGGTATTTTATACGCTATCAGATACATTTAACCCATTTGGAAAATTCTATTTTATCATTGAAAAACATTAATAATACAATTTTCGAAATTCGAAAATTCACGATAAAACAAAAACGCGATTATAGATCCGATATTGTACTCCCCACTGTTTACGCCGAGCAGATCAAGGGGACGAGCTGGCAGACCCCAACTGCATCTAGCCACTGCTGTATTGAATCAGGGTGCCAAGGCTGGAAAGCGCCAAAGAGTGACAGTTGCAAACTCTTAAGAACCTTCATACATATAAACACATACACACTAAGATACTAAGATAATATTTTTATAAAAAAATAAACATGTATAAAGTTCAATAATATATACAATAGTTTGAATAATTTCATTTTGACCGTGTTCGCGGTAGCCAAAAGGGATTTCGTTTCATTAATTCATTCAGTATATTTAAATTATTACATTTTTATATGGAAACAAGATTCATACATAATTAATGAATTCAGATAGGAATTATTGGGTTATTGGGTTATAAGAGAAAGATTAATAACGTAGACGTAAAATCTGTTGGTGCACACCAGTAATATATGGGAGTAGTATATGATCTGGTATGGAGAGTCTGGGCGTTGCCTCAACGGGGGTCCCTGACCTAGTGTCAAGTGTTTATGTAAACAATAATTAATGGGTGTAACTGGAAGCCAATTAGGTTAATTAAGATTATAATTAATGACCCTTATAATGACCTAATAAGCTACTGTTTTATAAATAAATAATGATAAACGACCTATATAATTACGTAAATATAGTTACTGATATGTAAATAGGTAATTAAAATGGTTGACTTAGTTACACAATTTATGTCAACAATTTAATTATTTATTTATATCAATATTATGACCTATATTTATAAATATTTTTATTTATAAGAGCTTTTACTCTATACTAGCCCCACCTAGCAGCGTCATTCCGCTCCCCCTCTCTACTCCATACTGATCCCAAGAGCTGTGGTGCATGAGTGTTCCCCTACTTCTCTACACTATACCAGATCCGACGCTCTCTCTCTCTTTCTCTCTTTCGCTCTCTCTCTCTCTCTCACGTGAGTACGCTTGCCACCTTTTTTGCACGCTCTTGCTTCTTGACTGCTTTTCTGCCGCACTTTGCCTCCGGGCACTTTTGCTTTCAGTTTATTGCACACTAGTTAATGCAACCTTCAAGCTGAGATATTATTCTGCTGGAGGCTGCATTTTACTACATCACTATCACTCGTTGAGATTCCTCTTCTGCAACATAACCTGTAAATTATCTGGCATTGTTCTCTTTTGCTTGGCCTGCTTTTTGCACTCTTGGACAGCCGCGTGGAGACATCTTACGAGACAGCGGAATAACAACATCATAATACGGTCTCTCACAGGTCGGTGTGCTCCTTCTCTACTCGCACTACTAGAACCATCTATTGACGAGCCCAACAAGCTCATTTGTTTTATCGGTGACTCTACATCATAGGGTAACTCCCGTATACTCCTCTTTATCGACCGTCAGTAAGTTACCGTCAAAAATGAGTAGTAGTGGAGAAAAGTGTACAGAAGCTTTTACTACCATCTGCAAGGCCTGTGACAAAGCCATTCAGACTAAAGATCCAAAAAAGTGTGAGATCTGCAACAATCATTACCACACGAGATGCATCACTTTCAGGTCCGTGATGGTGAGAACAGTTGCTACTCTCGCGTGCTCTGCCTGCGCAGATGCTCATATAAGGAAGCGGCTGGAGTCTTCTTTCAATGGCAATATGACATCAAAAGCCATCAACAACAACAGCAAGAAGAAGATCCAATCTGCACCACCATCCACTAACCCTTCGCGCAGCCAATCTCCCGCTCGCCCTGCAGTCACTGCAGCACCAGCACCGCCTACCACCATGGAGTGCACTCTGCAGAACATTCTTGCTACGCTGGCGGACATCCGTGCCAAGCAGGACGAAGCGGTGGAGGCACAGCGAGACACTTCAGAGAGAATCTTCGGGCTGGAGGCTAGGCTGGGCCCCATAGAACAGCTCCTCAAGGCTCTTGATGTCCTGCCCCATAACAACTGCCGAGACATCCATCTCCGAGCTGAAGGTGCAGGTTTAAGAACTAACATCAGGCCGCCTCAACCCACAGCCCGCACAAAACAGCAAGAGCATCGTCGATCAACCTTCTCCTGCTCCCATACTTCCCTCTGAGATCGCCAGTATTCGCAGGGAGCTCGAGGCCATAAAACATCGGCAGGAGGCCTCGAACAACAATGCTGTCGTGATAACTGGGCTGCACTACACTCGGGAGACCTCTCTCCATGTACTAGTCTACTCAGTACTCTCTCGCCCTTGACCCTACTGTCCTAAGGAGGGACATAGCTGCTACAAGGGTCATGGGAGGACTTAACGCAGCCACCAACACCTCGGCTGCAGACAGCAGGCTATCACCAATTGCTGTCACCCTGTCCTCCCATGACCTTGTCAGTTTAAAAAAATTTTTGGATTTTTGATCCAGCTCTCACGGTTGCCGAGGAATGGGTACGCCCGCGGAGCGTCTTCAAAAAAACCTTGTATCGGAGATCCACTGTGGCGCCGCCATTTTGCATAAAATTGATAATAAAAAATTTTTTTTATATATACAATTCCTTTTTCCATAATCCCATGAAAAATCCGCAAAATTACAATTGCGAATAATTGTACTAAGTTATATATATATATATATATATATATATATATATATATATATATATTATAATGTGGTGAAATTTCACCGCGTGACAAGTACGTCCCGGGAGGTCAGGGCTGAGCGTCTCAAGGTCGTGTGTATGGTTTTGAATGTGTAGTATTAATCGCGTCTGTTTGTTTTGAGTAAACGGCGTCAGAGAACAAGAATCGTTCGTGAAAGACATACAGGACAACAATCGTAGTCAGCTCACTGAAGGCGAGCAGAGACGAGGGTAGACGACGGACAAGGTTGGCATGGCACCTGGGAACTAACAGCTCGACAGGGCGCTCAAGGAACGGCCCGTGCATCGTAAAGCGTCGTACGTTGATGGCGGAGCCCTTGTGGAATTGGACTCTTACTTTAGACATTTTGTTACCTATTTATAGAATGTATAAAACCACCCTCAAGCGGGATATTTTTAATAAATCTTATACGCCTTAACTTTCAAAATCGTTATCAATGATATTACAAATTATTTAACACAATAATCTACAAAGAATCCAGGCTATTCATACTATAGGTCGCGCCGGCCACGCATATTAACCAGCTCGCTGTCAAGTACCGCTCAGTCGCAGTAGCCAGTTATACACCAACATTGTTCTCCTGCCTTTATCGTTAGTTTTGTTAATGATTATTGTCTCAATGGCAATTACAGCGTGAGCACGGGTTTCTAGTGTATCAGTGAAGTGGTTTTTGTTACAATGTCGGGACGTGGTCGACCGATAGCGTTCGATGAACAAGCATTTTTTAATATTACGAGAAACTTTGTTGACAGAATCTACATAGATTCGAAGGTTGTAGTAAAAAGTGGTCCAGTTTGGAAAGAACAGATTACAACCAATCGGAATGGTATACTGGATAAGATAACAAATCATTTGAAATGTGAGAAAAATTTAAGTGTAAAATCTAACGATGAGTTGTACGACGATAGCATGAGCAGTGAAAACAGTGGTAGTGACGAGGATAGTGATCATGCTTATTTTAAGCAAGTGTACAATAAAAAAAACTATAATTTTAGTACAGAGATTTCACGAAATCAATTAGCTGACATGACAAATCCTGTGTATTTTAAACGAAGCACGCGCGATGCCAAAGATTATAAAAAAAGCATGTAGTTTTTAAACCTGGCATATACCAACCATTTTTTAATAAAATTATATATGAAAACACGAATTTGACGTGTATGTTTAACTACGAGAGGCATTACCTATCGCTCGATGGGACGACTGGAAATATGAAAGGTATGTAATGAATTATATTAAAAAGAGAAAGTTTTATATTCGTAAAATTGTTTAAGGTACATACAATTATTAGTATATTTCGATCTATAGTGCGAAATACTGCAATTTCATCTTGAGCAAACAATTACGCTCGAGCAAAGCAAATGCGAAAATATCACGTAAATGTAAGATTACATTTTCGCACTCGAATCTCTCGAAATGTACTATTACTAGTATACGTACGTTCTCTATTACTAATAAATGCAGAAGCAGTGCGCAAAATAATTACGCAAGGAAAGTCGCATGCGCAGCCTCTTCAAACACACGCATAAATTATAATATATATTCGACAGTAAAACTTTTTTGCATGCATACGTGAGTGTGTCGTAATATCTCAAAAAATACTTCGCCAATATAAAATAAATTTCACTCGTATTTTTTTCATTCTGAATAAAAAAGTTTTTTGGCGAATTTTGAAATTTATTGGAATTGATATATTTAAGACAATTTACGTCATGCACTCCATTTTCTCTCTGCCAATGAAAAACTAAAGATGTTTATTGTAAACTAACGATGTTTATTGTAAACTAAAGATGTTTATAGCATAGTGTTGCTTAAATCCGAGTTTAAGTAACGCCTATGCGTGACCTAAGCAGTCCATTATGGCACCGTGTATATCGCACTCGCTACGCTCGTCCGCTCGCTCGTGCGCTAATCTCACGGCCCAATAATGGACTGCTTAGATCACGGATAGGCTATATGATATATGTGTAGGCTATATGATAGCTGTGCTATAAAATTGTATAAGATAGTCGTAACCTAAGCAGCCCATCAGTGCACGGCGTTTTATCACCCTCGCTGCGCTCGGGCGCTAATACACGCCGTGCAATAATAGGCTACTAAGATCACACGTATCGTAATATACTATTAAACTGTACAGATGCTTTTATCAAAACAGAAGTCGAGTTCTGCAAATTTTCAAAAAATAAACACCTTTACTTTTCATAACACACACTTTGAGACGACTTGTAGCGCGAACAAGTCAGTGTCGATTTTGTGTGTGTTGTTCGGGTAGTGGCGCTTTTTTCATTGTGTACACAGTCACATACATACCATTCATACATTTTCTATAAATATCTATATCTACTAGGATTTCTTCATAAAAATATTTGTTTTTAACTTTTAATTTTTACTATTACAAAGCTTCTTCTGCAAGGAAGAAGTAAGATTTATAAAAAAATATATTTTAGCATTATATTATCTTTTATTCGTAGCATATTGCCATTGTGGTTCTGCATTAAAATGCATATTTAGTTGATCGGACGAGAATGAACCTATACTTGCTGAATTTTCAATCAGTGTGGGTACAGGAAAAAAATGTAGTATCAGTTATTTAAGATCTGCCGAACGTGACGAAGCGGTCAAAGACATAAATGAATGTATGTCTGTGGATGTATATCGAGCTAAATTGAGTGAAAAAACTATGAAATTAGGCGATCCGAAACCACCTTTCATTCGAAAATCAAACGTATATCACGTTGCTAAATCTACTGAACTGAAATCAGAATACATAGATGAGGACCCAATAGAAGCATTGAATATAATGAAATGTACAAGCCATGCTAACGAAATCGATGACATTGGAAAAAATCCTTTTTTTGAGACTACTGGACAAATGAACAAGTACATCTGTATAAAAAAATTCAATCTTCTTGTAATGGCGTCACAATTAGTTTACATTCTACTGGTCTTAATTTAAAACCAATCACAAACAAGTACGAAAACTTAAAAGCGACTATCTTTCTTAAAGTAACCCTATCATATTTATATTGAAATTTAATTAAATTCATCTCATTTCTTAAAGAATTCGGTTATAAATAAAGATTTAATGAAACAAATTTTTTGCATATGATTTTTAAGTTTGTATTTATATAATTAAATTATTAAAGTATATCACATAAGGTTTAAAATCATTTTTATTTTTCAAATTTAAAATTATTGTGAATATAGTGTGCGTAAAAGCGATTATACACACGCTCCACGTGCGATTAATTGCATTTTTCGCTTTTTAAATCTAAAAATAACGTTTGATATCCGATATGCGTGCTTTTTTTATTCTACTTGATTATATTTTTTTATACTACTATATCTGTTTTTGATGACTTTTCATGGTTGTGGATGTGCGCTTCCTAATGAGTTCATATGCGATGAATCTAGACCATTATTAAATGCTGCAGTCATGACTTACACACGATGTGCAAATATTAAAGAATACGCTGATGAGATGAAACACACAGCATGTCAAACGCGTATACGATTAGATGTTACGCATCATTCTAAAAAATACCGAGATTTGTTAAAGGACAAAAATAGAATTGTAAAAACATTATACTTGGCAGCATTAGTAGCATTAAGAACCACGGATGATATCGAGCACGCTAAAACAATTATTGAAGCCATTTTTATTATTGCTAATTGCGAAACGGAGGGGCTTTTATCGAATAAACAGTCAACGGAATATACAAAACGCAGAGCTTGGCTTGAAAAATGCGTAACATATAAGTGACCAAGCGTTAATTTATTTATTATTACAGGTTTTGTATCAGATGTAACATTTATATTCTCGTATTATTATTTTTTGTATAACTAAAAGCACATTTCCTTAAATTATAGTATAAATGCTCATTCAAGTTTTTTCTACAGCTAATAATCAAACGCATTACGTTTAAAATCGTAAACCGACGTTGAGTCTAATTGTTATATGTACTCATTATAATTAGATAATTGCAATAATATAATAATTGTAGATACATTATGTTAGGTGATTGTGAGTCACCTAGCAGTATTAATTTAATTATTGTACGAGTTGATCTCGCGCACGCAACTATACAGCTACGGGAGAGACTCCACTCCTCGAATCTCTCCTGGCTGTCAGCTTGATCCTTCTCTCTATTTGAAACGCGGACTTGTATGTGATAAAGTCTCTTACCTTTTACTATTTTGTTCTTATTTGATGATCTGTTCCTCTCTCTATTGGTCTTGGACCAAGGAAATTATCCAGCCTATTTATATATGGTTTGGACAACAAGGACGAACACAAATATGACTCCAGAAATAATCTTAGCTTTATTTGGTCCTTTTGTACACAATTATGATTTTTTCTTATATCTGTGTATATATATATATATATCCGAAGGAAAAGGAATCGCCGCCGCAGGTTAATTTTAAATAACACGAGTGATTTTAATGAACAGTTGAGAAAAAATTGAGAAATAGAAAATGTGTTAAACAATTTGAATAAAAATGAGAAAAAAACTATTAAAGAAAACAGTCGTCCGCTCGGCAACTCGGCTCGAGTCGGAGTTCCTGAGGTAGCGTGGCTTGGGGACGCTTCGGAAGTATATCCGGACCGCCCACGCGTCTCCAAGCTCCACTTCCCCATGTTGACGTCAGTGCGTCTGCATTCGTCGCACTCATTAGGCCTTACGGGACCTGTCGATGGTGCAAAGTTCAAGACTGCAGCGTGGCTTCGCACGTGCGGTCTTGCGCAGTGGAGGGGAAACTGTTTAGGTCAGCGAGATTCTTGGCTACCTGATACTTTTGTGGCCTTGAGTCTCGCTGTACTTTTTATGTGCAGAACTTTCTCGATTTCATATTCGAAATAATTGTTCGAATGTGAATATCGCAAATTTGTCACATAACACATTACATTTTTTGATTCATTATAGTTAGAAAGTTTGCATGTTGTGACCAAGATTATATTGAAATTCACAAGTTGATGCTAATTCAAATTTACAATTTATTATTTATATTTTTACACAAAAAAGTTAATATTCAATTAATTATCGGTTTAGCCTTTAAAGATAATGCTGAGTTGGAAGAAGTCGTGGAAGAAGATCAACTAAATCCAGTGACTGAAGAAAAAAGTGGAAAAATCAATGAGTGGGGAAAATGAGCTAATAATATTTACAAAGGAGTTGAAATCTATTTCAAAGAAGAAGGCAACCAAGCTAATGCGTAATACATGAATGAAAATAAATTGACAAAGCATTTGCTGAAAGATTTACAAAAATTTCCAGTATGGTGTAGCATTATAAATAAAATGTATACTTAGTATGGAAACGACAGGGCCTCTAGTGCTCCAAATGAGAGCGAATTTAATAAATGAATCAATCTCTTAAGAAAATACCGTGGCGGTATTAGAGTTGATAAATTTGTTGAAATTGACATTTCATACTTGAGAGGCAAGTCGTTGTTGATAAATGATGAGCTTGATAATAACTACAAGGTAAATGGACATTTTTAAATATAAAAATGTTTAATTTGTAATATTGTTCAAATTTTACGGTTTCATCTAAACTCGAAAACGTTATTGTTAATTGATTCAATATAAAGTTTTTGAAAATATTTTTTATTGAATTCTTTATCTTGTGAAAATATTAATACGCTACTAATAATAAATATTTTTAAACCGCATCATTACAAAAAAATTTATGTTAAAATTTTTATTTTATTTTTTTTATTTGTAAAAGTTATAATTTAATCAAATAGATGTAGGTCTTGTTCAAAATTTGAAAAAATATATTCGCCTGTGCAAACTGAAAGTTTAGTTTATGAATTTTTTTTTAAAGTAAGTTTGCTGTAAAGATAGGTAATTTTAAAAAATCCATTTACGTATTTGTTTGTAGACTCGTAATGATAGTGCCAATCTTAATGACATAAGTGAAGAACAAGAAGATCATTTTTCACAGAAAATGAATTCCATGCACGACATCGAAAATTGGAAGGGCAAAGGAACTCCACAGTTGAAAAAGAAATTTGTTAGGTAATTCTTTTATATCACACTAACAACATGAAATTCGAATTAAATTATATAAATCACTAATTTCGATATTTATTCTAAAATTTTAGTTAACAACTTTTAATTTATTATAAAAGATGTAACAAGTTTTTGTAGATTTTTTGATTGATATAAATTAATATTTGTTTTCTGAATGTATATTAAGTTAAGTCATTGATATTTTTCCACCTATTATTTTACAGTTATTGAAATTTTGATGCATAAAACAATTTTGCTAAGATTTACACTAACTACAATTACTAAATTCAGACGTGTTCCGCGATAAAAATTTCGAACTTTTATCATCAAAATGTTCATTAGTAACAAAATCTAGTATGGAACTTTGTATAAACTAATAAATATTCGTATTTATTTTTATATGCTAATAGAATATATATTTTAAAAACATAATTATTGCAATATTTAGATAGTATATTTAGCTATTTTACAGAAATTTCAAATACACATTCTATTATATAGAGTTTGATTATGGCAGAATTATGTTAAGCTTCAAAGTTATATTCTTTAATTGTTTACTGCAAATCATTCAATTTTTAAAACAGACAAGGTCATATGTATTGCATGCCAAAATGGAAATAACCCTACTGGAGTACATACATGTATTGCATTGCGGCAAAGCTGTTCATATATTTGAAGGATATTTTTTCCCAACAAATGACTTTGAAGAAGGTTATGGTAAATGTAAAATATGCACGGACTGTTATTCTTCTGGTATTGACGCAGGAGGTAATGAATATAAAGCAAGCAGTTTTATAAATGCTTTCTAAATGTAGTGAAAATATAATTAACTAATGTATTATTGGTTCTAGATAAAAATGAGTTTCTAGATGAAGAAGAGTTTTCAGATAAAAAAGAGCCTTTAGATAAAAAAAAACGAAAACAATGCTAAAAAAAATATTTATAGAAAGCCAGCAAAGTATTTAGGTAACCGCAAAGCTGATGTAAAGGATTCACTACAGTGGAAACATAACACAGCGTTATCTGTGATAAAAAATGGTAATGATACCACCTTGGCCCCTAACACTATCGACGGAAAAAGTGTAACGTTGTACAATACATGCGCATTTTATAGTTTGCTATATATATCAATGTTAGCTGCATAAGATTTTTCTTCCATTAAGGATAAAGTACGCATGTATTTTAATATCTCAATATTTTTTGATTCTTATCTTATTAATACCTTTATTCTAAAATATTTTATTCGCCTATTTTTTCAGATGAAATCCCTGGATAACTTATTTTTTAAATTAAGTTTAGATTTGATGACTGAATTAAATGTGCATACGTACGCAAAAAGGGCAAAGGTCTTATCAAGTTTATTTGATATTCGTCCGTCAAATCAGTACTCTGAACGATATTTTATAGACTGTAATATCGAAGTTGGCTATTTGGCTAAACAATTATTTAAAGAATGCCCTAGTTTGATCGAGCAGTCGGTTCACTGTGAATGTAACCATATTAAAATACATCATTTCACTGATGTTCAAGTACAAGATAAGCTGTACAAATCATCTGATCTTAGTACATTTATAGAAAATTTTTGTTTCAATATTAACGTGACTACATGTCTTAAATGCGATAAGGAAGAAAGTGTATCGCATGAAATCGTAGAAATAGGTACGTAATACTATTTGTATTTTATGTAAAAAAAATGCTGACAATAAATTGGCCCGTAGCTCCCTCCAAAGTAATTTTTAGTTTTACTATGTAAATTTTGGGTTTTAATCTACAATATATTTCTAAAGATAAGAATTTTGTTTTAATATTATTAACTTTTCGAAGACGGCACTGCGTGCATCTAAAATTTAAATCGTTGTAATATATGCATGGTTGCGTTATGTATATATATATATATATTTTTTTTTTAAAGTAGCTGTATCAAAGCTAAAAGTAAACTGCATTGAGAATAATTTAATTGTCCAAATCGTTAAATATCATTAATACACATGCAGGCCTGCGATTTAATGATTATTTTCCGGAAGTCGGGCTTATCATTTAGAACGTTCGTATCGCTGTTACTTTGCGGCTCTGACTTGACAAAGCGGAGCAGAAAAAAATCCATTTGTGATTTTATCAACTCTTTTTTGTTGTACAGCAAAATTTGATTTTTGAAAAAAATACCTTTATCTATAATAAACAAAATTTAATTAGCTATAACCAAAAAAGCATTTTGTTTCCAACGTTTGGTTAATAAATAAATGATTGAGTAAAAAATCGAAAAATTGTAGAATCAAAAAATTGGGTTATTCCATCTTTTTTTTTATATAGGTGTAAGATGTAATTGAATTTTACATCCTTATTGTAAATTTTACAAATTATCATAAATAGTACATTTTACGCATTATTGTAATTATTTTCTGTTTGCAGATGACATTGTGATTTTCCAAATTTTTAACGAAGATAATTATAAAATAAAATTAGATTCTTTTCACAAAGTCCCTCTTTAGAATCGTTGGATACCACGGGGTGGAAGGCTGCAAAACAGTTGTAACAAGGCCAAGTAACGACAACAAAGACTACTGATGTTTCAGGCCACTATACGGCATTCGTATATCGTCGAGGCAATAGCGAATGGATGGAGATCGACGCTCTCAAAAATAAAAGTATTTTACGGCGACATAATTCCAAAGTAGTTCCTCGCCTTGTTATGTATGTAAAATAAAAAAATATTGAAGTTTAAATTATATTTAAAAGATTTATTATTTACCTTTCCCTGTTAAAAAGAAGTATTAAACCTCAGCAACAAATAAGCGACAAATAATACACCAGTTATTATCAGTCGATCTGCGTTATCATTTTTCCAGTATTGGTTATGTGGCATTATGGTCGAATTCAGTAGCCTACTTTGAACAATAACTTAGCAAAAAAATTTAACGTTTAAATCGTTAAGAAAGCTCTTTTAGATCGAAAGTTACAGACGTGGTGATGCTAGCTTAATACTTGTTTCTCGGAAATGGATGGAGCAACACAAAAACGTCAGCAACAAATTAGAAACAAATAGTGGAACCGGTTTTTCTCGGTTGAATGCGTTTTTTCATGATTTACCGATTTTGGGCCCTAGCATGATAGCGGCCATGGGCCCTATGATAGAGGTGGGCCTTTCGAACCAGGTCTGTCTTCAAGCAACAAATTAGCAATAAAATATGCCGTTTAAATGGTTAAAAAAGCTCTTTTAGATCGAAAGTTACAGCTGTGGTGGTGCCAGCTTAATACTTAATCTAGCCCAACCTTTGTTTCTCGAAAATGGCTAGAGCAACAAAAAAATTTCAGGTGAAAAACGTCAGCAACAAATTAGAGAATTAGAGAAAATTAGAGATTAAAAAAGCGCTTTTAGATCGAAAGTTACAGCTTTGGTGGTGCCAGCTTAATACTTAAGCTAGCCCAACCTTTGTTTTTCGGAAACGGCTGGAGCAACAAAATCGATTCTTGCGTAACAAATTAGCAACAAATTAGCAACAATTTGCGAAATAGTTTATATTGGGTTAGGGTACAGTGGTGGTGCTAGCTTAATAGACATAGCGCGCAGCCTGACAACGCAACGATTGCACGCGTCAAAGCGTACGTGATACGCAATACTCGTGTCTGCTGTGGATGTGTGTGAGATCGCGTGAGCTCCAGGTGCGTATATGTATTATTAGTTTTGTTAAAATTGAAAATTGTTTGCCCATTGCATGCTATAAATTAGCAGTTATAATATTGTGTTATTTTATAAATGAATGAAGTCTATTAAAAATTATCCTTTCAAAAATTTTGGCAATATTAGAAATAGGTGATATCGGACGGTACTTGGACATATTAGTCTTGCTACCTACTTTATAAGTAGGTAATACTCCTGCACTCTTAACGGGGCCAGATTGGGTCAAAACCATAGAAAAATTGATCGTTTTTATTGGCTTATTTGATAGGAAATTTCCGGCAGAGTAAGTTTCTGAAACCCGTTTTACTAGAAAAAATTGGTTGTAAAGTTATAGCGCAAAATGTAATGTCACCGTTTACCTAATTTTAATAAAATTTTGTTTATTGGATTTCTTCTACATTTTATTGAAATATTATATGCGTTCCCTTTTTTATTTATCGAAATAATATATACGTGTATTCTACGCATAAACTTTGTGCGATAACATCAGAAAACACGTGTAGGTGTCGACTGTTCAGCACCTACACGTTTGTGCCTATAAAGTGGCGGCAAACGCAAGTTGCGCACATTTGTTTTGCCTACACAGAAAATCGGCCTTATCAAAAAACTTCTATTTCAATATCGAAAGCAACCGCCAGCCGATTGCACATTTTGCCAAAAATATTGAAAATTTTTACGAGTACAAACAGAAAATACTTCTATTGCACTAGTGTTATAGAATTTAACTATTTTTTTACACTAGTGTTATAGAATAGTGAAAACTATATAATTATGTAAAACTTTGTGTGTTTTGTTCGTTTGTGTGTGAACAAGTTTATTTGTAAAAACGAGATATGGATAAACCAACTCCAGATTCAAGTAATAAATAACCTGGATATGCTGCTGCCAAGAAGCAAAGATTCGGAAGACCAAAAAAAAAAACAAAAACTCAATGTAAGAAATGCAACTGGAGTTTTTTTAAAACAAACTGAGACAGCTACAACTAAACCTTCTATTTCTGGACTTTCAAAATCTAGGAAGAAAATTAAATCAACATCTGTTCTTCTGATTGCTAGTAATGTAAAGAATAGAATTATTGACATTTGTATTTTATTTTAAAGCCTTCAACAATTTTTAATTTATAAATCCTGCCATGAATCAGTAAACTTTTCTGAAGTGGAGATCCGAGGACTTGGATTTCAAATTTCAATTACATGCAGTGCTTGTCATAAGGTTGCTTTTGTAAACTTAAGTGAGGAAGTGGGGAAAACATCTAATGCCTATGAAATCAGTCGACGGAGTGTCTTTGCAGCTAAAACTCTTAGACACGGATTGAATAATTTGAAAACTTTTTGTGGTATGATGGATCTGCCTCAAGCAAATTTTCACAGCAACTATGATTCAATCAATAAGGAACTTCAAGAAGCAAGAAAACAAGCATCGAATTAACTAATGAAAGCAGCAATCCGGGAAAAGTTTGATCACTTAGATCAAAAAGAGTTAAATGCATTCGAAGATGGATCAAAAGCGAAAGAGAGGACATTCATCGTTACAAGGATTTTTTAGTTTAATCAGATATGAGTCTGGTAAAGTAATCGATGTTGCATCAAAACAATGTTTCTGCCATGCCTGTGTTCGTAATCCTGAAGAGGATTTTGAAGCTTATAGAGAATGGTGGGACAAACATGAACCTAATTGCTCAGCTAATCATGCTGGTAGTTCAGATAAAATGGCAGTAGACAGTATCATTGAAATTTTCAAAAGATCAGAATCTCTTTATGGAGTTCGTTACAAAAATTGAATAGGTGATAAGAATTCAGATGTGCTCAAGGCTATTTGCGAAGCCCAGTCTTATGGAGTAGATTTTCAGCTTTGTTCAGATGGCAAGAGCATAGGAGCAAGAGGCCGTCTCACAGCACAAGTCATTATTACCAAATACTACGGTAATGCTATCAGGGCCAAGTCCTTCTACAGATATTATGTCTAATGCTATATGGGCCACTTACTACAAGATATCCACTGACGGCAAACCTGACGAAAACATCATGTTTGTCCAGCAGGTATTGGGAGTTGATGCAAATGGCAAAAAGCTAAAGCCACATCTACGAAAGCACTCAAGAATTTTAAGCTCACTTCCAGCATTCTATCTGCTGCCATGGAGGCTGTCAAACCTAATTACGTTGATTTGACTGATAAGAACTTGCTTTAGAAACGTGTTGGTGGATCCACACAAAACAGCAATGAAAGTTTTAATCAGTCGGTATGACTGAGGCTTTTCTTTAACTCATGAAGAGATTTAACGTTGCTCCTGAAACATCCACTCCGCAATGGGCTAAGACTGCTGATGAAGAGCGAGTTTGTTTGCTGATAGAAAAGCACATACAGCAACACTTGAAGCGCGCCAAACAAGAAAAAAGAGAAACTTTCCAGAGAATAATGTCTACTTGGCGGGTGCTTATTAAAAATGTATATCCTTCACTATAAATGAGAAAGTACATCACAATGCATTCACATTTAAATTTTTTGTAAATGCGATTATTTTTGAGCAGTATCTTTCTTAATTTTCTGGAAATTAAGTTAATTTTATTAAAATATTATTGCAGCTACTGAGAGCTGCACATCGGCTGGAAAACATGCCTGTACTACAACCAGACCTATCAGCAGTAAGCCGATGACAGTAGCAGTCTACAATTGAAGTGCTTACTCCTATTCTCTTAGTTCATGGACGTCAACACAACAAACTTTTTGTAAGTATACAATAATTAAGTAAAAATATTTATGATAAAAACAATACAAATGCTCGTATCCATACATATATATCTATATATGTATGTATGAATTTGTCTCATATATATATATATTTTGTAAATGTCCAAAAAAATGTTATGTTTAAAACTGTAAAATGAAACTTTATTAATGAATAATTTACTAAAAATCGATTTATTTTGCTTATTTGTTTTAGATAATACTTGGCTTGCCACAAAGGCCAATTTTTTCGGGGAGACTTCAAATTATTAGAAAATCTTCAAGAAATGTACATTTAAGGTAGTATTGCTACATATTACAGTAAAATTTAAAATGCATTTTTCTCAATGTTTGTTTTTTTAGAGATTTTTACTCGGTTGCCGTAACTTTTTTCAGGATCCAACCAACTAATCGGGTTGAAATTTTACAGAGGCATTTACAACAACGTTTTTAAGGATTCCCTGGACTAGATTTTTTAAAGGTAACTTTCAGGTGAAAGCTATACATGTAGAAACAAATATTCATTATTATTTTCCGCATAATTCACGCTAATTATTTTAAAAAAAAATTTTTAGAAAAGGAAACCAGATATATTAAGGGTGATGGTAAAATGTAGATTTGAGATCATCCGGGAGATTGACAATCCTACAGCAAGCGACCTAAGGAGTTAAAACCGTAGGAATTAATCATCAGACTGCGCTAACAGATTAAGTGACTCTAGGGGCACTGAAAGATATCATGTTATGTACATATTTATAGAAAAAAGTCTTATTTTTTAGCATAGGAATACTAATAATGATTCTATTCAATATATAATTACATATTTTTACAGAGTTCAACACAGCCCCCTTCAAGAGCAGAAGGACAGACCGATTTCTCGATGCATAAATTAAAAATATATTCCAACAAAAACATTTGACTATAGCTTTAACGTATACTATAGATTAAAAAACTATTTTTTTATTAGAACTATAAATTAAGCTGGAGGAAACTACGTGCCGATGAACTAGCAGCAATTTCTTATAACTATTAATCATTTGATTCTTATGGACCGCGTTGGTTCGTTGACTTGTACTTCTTTGTCCTCGAACTTTATGAGATCGTATGCCTAGTTGGTTTCCATCTGTAACTCCTTTTATTTCCTCGAGCACAGGCTTTTGATCCTCGTCCTTTTGAGCTTGGCCATGAGCGTGAAATATTGTTTACTGATTAGTAGACACGTTATAGCAAACGCACAATCACATACAACAAACTGATTTGTGAGATTTCGATTATAAAGAGGCTTCGAAACACCGCACTGTTTTAGACTATGTTTTATGTTGTTGTTTTATGTTGCTGCTGCTGCGTGAGTCTTTTTCATCTACAAACAGTGATAAATGTTAACAAATGGTTACATCTAGCCTTGAAATTATGATGCTCTTCCCTGATAGATTCTATAATCAACTGCGTAATTTACACAAAATAATAAACGTCTATTCCAGTTTTAAAATCAGTTTGAAATTATAACCCTTTGATTGATGTAACCTACAAGACCAAAATTTAGCTGGTCTAACAGAAAAAACCACTGCCAAGTCATCGGCTCGCAGCTTCCTCCAACTAAATTTATTGTTTCAATAAATTGACTATTATTTTGACATATAGTATATGTTAATATTTTTAATGTTTATAAATAAATTTACTATATGTTAATTTAGAAAAATACGTAGCTTAATCATAATATCTATGTAATATTCAAATATTATATTTTTTATATCTTGTGCTTCATTTGAATACTTGAACCGAACTTCTAACACACCAAAACGTATTTTCTGGAAGTATTAATAAAATTGTGAATTGTACTATTACAAAACTGTTTGTATATTTATTTTTAACTTATTTTAATCAACACACGCGCCGTAATATGCAGGCGGTCCTACTCAACACTACAATTTAAAAACAAGTCTACACATTGCAGTATCTATGCGTAATATATACGGTATTTTGATCACTAAAATAGAGGACGAAAGGCAATAGTTCCTGCGTCGTATGATAAAAAAGTAATCGACATGACTGCATTCAGATGTTTATATTTATAAATTTCTGTAAACTTAAAATATCGAGTAGTGTACGATAATTTATTATTTTATTTATTAATAATATGTTTAATATTTTGTAGGAAATGCCTTCCAGCCTGTTTGATACTAGTATGACAAAATCATATGATCCATTTAATGACAAACTAAATGACAGTAAACTGTTAGAATCCAAGCAGGTAAGCTGTTCATGACATACCTATGTAATATTAATAATTTTTATTTGGAAATCGATATTTTCTGTAAACAATCCTATATCCTATGTAAATGTTTTGTAAAAATTAATTTTTTTACAATAATTGTAATTTTTGCATATTAATACATCTATCTATATCAAAAATGTAATTGTTGAATAATTTACGAAGCAGAACTATGGCGGCAACATTAAAGCGTACGATGCGTAAGAAAGAGAGAACAGTAAGTGGCGCGGCGCGCACAGCCTATGAATGAGTGTGTTAGTGGAAATGTGCATGGGTCTGCACGTAAGTGTATATAAGTGGGCGACGGTCCAATCTTTGAAAAGAGACAGTGGAAGAGCGCGTTTAAATATAAAAGGCCACGTACGGTCTGTGCTGGTCTCTTCGATTCAGCGCAATTTAAGCACAATAACTCTCTTAAAAAGTTGCATATTAGGCAGATCCGCTCTAGCACAACACTACTATTAGAGTAGTCAATCTTTTTCTTTTCTTATTTTCTACATATAACTGCAAAATAAAGCGGTTATAAAAAAAGTGGTGGTTTTATACGCAGCCGTAAGTGGTCTAGCGAGTGTATTTTATACTTTTATCAAATTTACCACTGCATATTTTTCCACCATATAAGGCCTAAGAACAAGTTTCTTTAATACCATATATGTTACCTTCTGGGAGGCTTCTCCGGTTAAGACATCTTCCAGACTCACCATCCCCGTAGGGGTGTCGGATCCGCCTACCAGTATAGCTTCATCCAAAGAAGGTCCCATATTTCAGAGACCAGTTCCCCACCGGTAGGGCCAGCGCTCCCTGCCTAGTGGATTGGACTGGTTACCCGCTTTATTTATCACCAACCAGGCTTGAGCCTGCGAGACTAGAAAAACTCGAAATTTCGTTGAAGGAAAATTCCAGGGACAAATTGTCAGAGCCCGCGGTACTTGTCCTATTAACGAACAACTCAGAAAAATCCGAGTTTAACCTTCACCGGAAATGGAACTCTCGATCCCTGGAGCGGGCGAGCGCCTTTTGGAGGTCTGAATATATATTTATTTTCCTTTATAAAATTGACAAGATTTTTTGCATGTATCATATTTCATACCTGACATCCCGGACTCCGAAAATTGTTAAATAGTACATTACGATACGTGTGACCTAAGTAGCACTTTTTTGTACGGCGTGAAGTTAGGGCCCGAGCGTAGCCAGGGTCCTAATTACGCCGTGCAGAAGTGTTACTTAGGTCACAAGTATCGTATAGAATTTTATAGCACAGCCTACCTAAGCCCGCTGTCACGCCTATCCGTGTCATAAGCAGTCCTGTTTTGCACCGTGAAGTTAGCGCACGAGCGTAGCGAGTGTGATAAACACGGTACAAAAAAGGACTACTTAGGTCACGGATAGGCGTGACCTAAGTGCGGGCTTAGGTCACACTGTGCTATAATAAATTAACTTAAAACCATTAATTAAAATCACTCAATTTGATCTGCTGTCAGAATTACGACGCAGGCTGTGATTATCCTATGATCTCAATTAATCTTAAAATTTAATATATAATTATATGTACTAATGACAAAGAAAAGTCGTCACCGTTTCAACATCGAAACGTGGATTTTTGTTATACGTGTCACTGACCAAAGTAACGTTACAAGGCCCGCGTCTCGTTGCAATTCCACTTAAAATGCCCAGGTGCTAGACACTTGCCGATGAATGTCAGAATTTCGCTACTCTTTCTTCTAAAAATTTCGATAAAACGCGGGTTTGTTCAGCTAACTCAGCGCTGCAAAGAGGAATAGGAAAGAGGGCGGTTCGGGGATAGATCAAATTCCTCACGTTGAAAATAACCTTAATTTATTCAATAACAATTTCTCACTATTTATTACAGAATTCCTTCTCATAAATGTTTCACAATTCTGCAGTAAAGGCAACTTTTAGGTAACCGCTAGATATCCAAGCAGTCAATAGATTGCCAAACTGCCTTTTCATGACTTGCCGTCTAACAAAGAAAACGCCAGATAACCAGGGATCTTTCGGTAGAGTCTAAAGATAACCGTCAACACGCCACCGAAAATTCCTTTCCCCTTTATATAGCCGTTATAGTATAATTTGCCAGTGATTCCAAACTTGGCCAGTGATTCCAGATCTAAACTCGTGATCATTGACGACTTAATGCGAAAATCGTCGTCGAGTAAAAGTATATGTGTATACGCATACGTAAGTGCAACGTGGTGATTTCCTGCCAGCATTACTGGCTTTTATTATTAGTACATTACTGCCTAGTATCATTAGTAAGTAGACATGGAGAACGCTAGAAAGATGGTGCTTGAGCCGCCTGAGAACATTGAGCGTCTACAGAGTACGCTAGCAAACGGTTGTTGCAGTGATGGAGTCTTCTACACTATATTAAAACGCTTAAATCGATAGTTCTGTAAAAATTCACCGGAATTAGAAAATCATTTGGGAATGATAATTATTTTATGATAGGATTGTGGGCAAAACTTAATAAATATATTATACTGCCAAGAAAAAAAAAGTTCAGAAGTACTTAATTTTTATAATAAAATAAAAACCAAAAAAGTGACCGGGTCATGAAAAATTTTATATGAATTAGCTATATTACGTATAGATCAAAATAATGATATGTATATATATATTTATGTTTTTTTTAGTAGTTAATTAGTAATAATGTTTATGTATAAATACACCATACAACATAGCAAGATTGGTCCAGATGTGTCGGATGCTGGAAATGATAATTTTCTTGGAAATAATTATAATGCGAATAATTATTTGTGTAGATATGATCTTTTTTAAAGCTATTTGTTAGTGAATATAAAATGACGGATGCTGTATGTATCCATGCATATCTCAAGACGTAATCTGCAGATTTGGTCCAGATGAAAGGGATGCCGCGAATAATTATTTGTGCAGATCGTAGATTTCAAGTTCTTTAGGCACGAACTATTGGTCTTGCAGGATTTCAAGCCCATTCCTGTAAAAGAGCCTGAAACTGCTACTATTGTAAACAATTATTCATATTAAATTATTATTAATTTGCTCTCTGCGTTTGACAGGGTGGAGACTGTCGTTAATTATTAAAATGTAACAATTTTAATATTAACGCCCACATTACAAATTATTTGCAAATAATTATGTTCGATCAGGTTTACCAGATATAGAATATATAAGTGTGTAATAATGATGATCACCTGAACTGTATGTTTACAAATAATATTTTATAAGGTGAATATAATATTATATAAGGTGAAATTTAGTTGCACATCTTATAATAGTAATATTATATTGTAACAAAATAAATGTTTTATTTACTTAGCCAATATTTATACAATTTACTATTTTAAGTATTTAACATGAATTTTGACTATAGTACATGGCGATTTCTCAGCCAATATTTGGTATTCCGAATTTTAAAAATACTATGTAAAATTTACATTCTATTTAAATTTATCAATACAATATTTAATACTTAATTTTATATCCTAATGCTAATTATGTATGCCAATTCTTGAATTGATTATCTGGACTTTATTATTATTATTATTATTATTATTATTAATATTATTGGTCTGGGTGGACCATTGGGTCCTGATGCCTAGGCTTACGCCCTTTGAATCCCCGGTAGTTAACTAGTGGTTGTACCAGACTAGTTTTGTCGTTTGAGGATCAGCATATCAGGTGGTATGCACCATTCCTGTATTACTTATTCCTCAGGGTAAGAGGTGTCAGGTGGTATGCCCCATTCCTGTGTATCTTATTCCGTTAGTGACTTGTACAGGTGTATCACCGTCCTAACGGTCAGTACCTGGATCGCTATTGGTTCGCACGTCGTCGTCCCCAACGCCCTATGTCTCTTTTCGGCTAAGGCTAAGCAGTGGCATAATACATGTATACTGCTTTCCTCGTTTTGGTTACACCACCTGCATACTGGTGAGTTCTCTCGACCTATAGTGTGCTGGTGGTATCCCAGCGTCCGGTGTCCGGTAATTAGTTGAGTGAAGATCTTTGCCTCTGCCCTGGTAATATCTCGCATCTCCAACGCCCAGTCGTCTCTAATGCGCGATCCTATCAGTGATTTGGCTTGTCTACACCCGTTGCTTTCGCACCATTCTTTTAGGTGTCGCTCTCTCAGCCAGTCGTGCACCGCCTCTTTGACGGTACACGCCTGAATGCCAAGGGCGGGTACCGGTCCAAGTAAGTCTTGTCCCGCTGCTATTCCGGTTAGTTCGTCCGCAATCTCGTTTCCCCTGATTCCATGGTGTCCGGGAACCCAGTAGAGGGTGAGTCTGCGTACTTTCCCACCGAGTCTGTTTAAAGCCGTTATGCAGTCCCGCACCAGTCCGGAGGAGGTGCTAGAGCCACCTAGCGCTGCTAGGGCGGCTCTGCTGTCCGTACAGATATTGATGCAGTCCTGCCTTTTTTCCTCGAGCGCGAGTTGTGCACAGAGTAGGATAGCTGTTACTTCCGCCTGGAAGACGGTGGCGTGCCTTCCGAGCGGTGTTATAAGCCTTTTTCCGGGCCTTCTCCGGAAGACTCTAGCTCCCGCCCTGCCTTTCTTTCTGGCTCCATCTGTGTACCAGGTTTCACCTGCGGATGGACCAGGGTCGTGTTCGCTCCAGTCTTCCCTTGATGGGATTTGGATGTGATATCCTTTCTCGAAGTTAAATCTACGTACTGTCTTCTCCAGTCTCATTGACAATACAGCATAGTCTTTTTCTTTGATCTGTTCTTTTGTGTGTTCCCCTTTTTCTCTCCACAGTCCATGATTTTTCAGACGGTGTGGTGCTATAAAGGCTGCCGCCTGGATTGTTCTGTGAAAGGGCTCAACGCCAGTGATGGCTCCAAGGGCTGCCGTTGGGGTGGTTCTCATAGCCCCTGTTGCCGCCCTTAGGATCCACCCCCTGAGCGTTTCGAGTTTCTTTTGTACGGTCTTCAGATCTGTCCTTTTCCACCACACTGTAGCCGCGTAGGTCAGTCTTGGTTTCAGGATACAATTGTATATCCATAGGACTGTTTTGTAGCTCAAGCCCCAGCTCTGCCCAATGGCTCTTCTACACATCCAGAAGGCTGATGTGAATTTCTTGTACTGTTGGTCTATTTGAGGCTTCCAGTACAGTTTTTTGTCTAAAATTACGCCTAGGTATTTTGCTTGCTCCTTAATTTGTATTTCCTGTCCTCGCATCATTAGCGTTCGTGCCGGTCCTATCTTGTACTTTCTGGTGAAGACAACAACCTCCGTTTTCCGGGGATTGATAGATAGGCCTTTATCCTCGCACCATTTACTTAGGTGCCTCATTGTCGACTCGGTGATGTCCAGTAGGGTGTTCAGATGTTTGCCTCTGGTGATTATAAGTATATCGTCTGCGTAGCCGACCGCTGATACTCCCAGGTTGGTCAGCATCCTTAGTGCTCCATCTATCACCATGCCCCACAGAGTTGGGGAAAGAACCCCTCCTTGTGGGCATCCGTTGCCGACGGAGCCTTTGACGGTGGTGTTACCTCTTGTAACTGTCAGTTTCCGGTTGCTTAGCATGTTCGTGATCCACTTAATTAGCGAATCAGGTATTCCCTTATCCTTGGCTGCTTTGCAGATACTATCTGTGGTCGTGTTGTTAAAAGCCCCTTCCGCATCGAGAAAGGCTCCCACGGCGTATCCTCCGCTTTCAATCTGTTCTTCGATGAGCGAGACAGCTACGTGCAGGGCTGATTCTGTTGATCTTCCTTCTCTATATGCATGTTGTTCGTTGCACAATGGGTTGTTCTTCAAGATATGGTCTTTTATATACCTATCCACCAGCCGCTCAAGCGTTTTGAGCATGAATGACGTCAGACAGATAGGTCTGAAATCCTTAGCGGTGTTATAGCTTCCTTTGCCGGCTTTCGGGATGAAAACCACCTTAGCTGTCCTCCAGCATTTTGGCGTGTATCCGGCTGCAATGCTGGCCCGTGTAAGTCGTACCAAAGGTCCGATAATTATGTCGACTCCTTCTTTGAGCAGGATCGGGAGGATTCCATCCTCTCCCGGTGACTTGTAGGAATCAAAGGAGCTGATGGCTTACCTCAGTTTTGCCGGCGAGACAATCAGATTAGCGAGTTCCCTGCAGCCACTGATGTGGCGCGAACCCTCGCCACCGGTTTCCACCTGGTCCTCCGCCGTCTCGCATGTATCCCCCGCTATCGTGAAGCCGGGGAAGTTCGACTCCATGAGGTGCGCCAGCGTCTCCTCGTCCGATTCCGTATACTTGCCTGTTGGGAGTTTAACCGCGGATCTTGTTAAGCCTAGCCGCCTCTTTACCAGATTCCACGTTATTGCAGTACTCTCTCCAGCTTTCAGTTTGGGCTTTCCTTACTGCGTGGCGATATTCCTTCTGTTTACTTCTCCAGGTTATCCATTGCTGGTTATCGTTGCTCCTAACTGCTTTATTGAGTAGAGCTTTGGTCACTTTCTTCAGTTTTTCCAACCAATTATTCCACCAGGGTACCTCATATTTGCCTCTGCCTCTCACCAGTTTGCAGTTGGCTTCATATGCTTCAATGATGGCCCTCTGCAGCGATTCCGCCGCGGTGTTGAGCTCTCCTATCGTGTGGATCTCCTTTGGGAACCCTCTTTTTAGTTTCCTTTCTAGGTCTTTCCTGTATTCTTCCCAGTTCGTGCGCCTGGGATTCCTGATCCACGTTTCCTGTTGTCTCGTTTCTCCTGTAATCATAAAACAAATTTGTGCATGGTCGGAGAGTGAGGGTTCGTCCGACACTCTCCAGTCCCTAGTATATCCCACCAGCTGCCTTGAGCAGAGTGTGATGTCAATTACCTCTCTCCTCCTTACATTCATGAAGGTTGGTTCGTTACCTCTGTTGATGATCTCCAGGTTAGTGGCAGTCAAGTACTCGAGTAGGGTCGTCCCCCGGTCGTTAGTGTTTGTGCTTCCCCACACCAGATGATGTGCGTTAGCGTCACATCCGACAACCAGGGGGAGTCCCCTTTCCTCACAGTATTCCACCAGCCTGGATACTTCCTCTGTTGGTGATTCCTTTCGAATGGGAGATATGCCGAGGCGATAATCACCCGCTGCCTGCCCACTCCTCTTGCTACCTCCATGGCTAAAACAGCAAGGTCAGCTGTGCATAGGTCCAGTAGTGGTGTTGTCTCCAGACCCTTCGTCACGATGCACGCCCTTGTTCTTTCATGGCCTGGGCCCTTGATGACCTTGCCTGCCCCTCCAAGCCCTCTGATCGTTCCTCTGTAACACCAAGGCTCTTGTATTAGTGCTATGGCTCTGTGCACCGCTGCCAAACGCCTGGTCAATACCGCCGAGGCGTCGTTGCTGCGGTGCAAGTTGATCTGCGTTACTGGAATGTCTGTCGAAGCCATGATTGACACCAACAGCTCCCCCAACGCTTGGTGTTCCTTACTGCGACTCGGTCAGGGAGTATTTAAAGCTCACCTTCCCGATGTCGTAGTAGGCTTTATTGTCCATCCCCGAAAGCGTTCTAATACCACTTTCGGGGATGCCCAGTACCAATAAGGTGCCTTCGGCCTCCTCACCCGATTTCTTTTCTGCGTTCAGGATCCTCCACGCCCCTGTTTTTAGGGTGGGGTTGTACCTCTGCAGCCTCGCCAGCACCGTTACTGCCTCCTCTGGTTTCCCAGGGACCCAGACCACGGTCCTGACTACTTTCTGCAGAAGCTCAACCCCTCCCACCTTGATTTTGGCTCCCTCCCAGATGTCCAGCTTAGGGATGCAGGATGCTGCCCAGGTTCTGGCACTCTGGTCGGTCGCCACCATCACAATGGCCCCCCCCTTGCAGAAGGACTCCTCGGACTCCTCCAAGTTCGGAGGGGATTTTATCCACCTCTTCCCTCATCGCGTTCCTGAAGCGCTTGAACCTTTCATAGGTTATAAGCGCCTCAGGGTATCCCTCTTCGACGATGACCATCGTCAAGGGGTTGGTTCTCTGCGCCAGTGACAGCGTCTGCACCACAGCTTCCCTCTCCCTCGGTTTCTTGGGGGCTTTCTGCCCCTCCGGGGGGTGTCCGCTGCGGTCTTCGGTCTTTTCTTATTCTCGACCGGCGTGTTCCCGCTTGTGCCTTCTATCGCCTTTTGGGCGTTCCAGGCCTTACGTTCACGAGCTCCCGGTCGACGTTTCCTCTGCCGAATGGCAGTTTTGGGGGGATATCTGGACTTTGTAATCGTAAATTCTCACTTAATGATAGTGTTACGGGGGAGAAAAGAGCGCTAGGGTGGGTAGCCGGTCGCACCGTCAATTTGTTAAGCTCAGGGACGTGAAAAGTGGTAGTTGGGATCAAAAGAAAGAGTCAGTTGGAGAATAATCGTGTGTGTTTATTTACGTGGAAGAAAGAGAGAGGACTGTGTACCGCTCTATTGCTCCCGCGGAACTCACTCGCCAGGTGTCCGCGCTCGGACAATTAGCCTCGCAACTGCACATCGATATGCAGTGATAAGAAGGGCATCAAGTAGCATCCGCGAGCTCGATGCACCTTTGCCACTCATCGCCGTTGCTAGGCCACACATACGCTGGTGTGCGTACGTGACACGCCCAATGGCCGCGACGTTATCGTCCCGATAACGTGATATTTCTAATTCGGGTGTGTATGTGTGTAAAATGTTGTTTGCGTCATACTTTCTAAGTGTGCATACATGTGAATGTGCATCCTCTCTCTATAATCTGCATAACATATGTTTCTTAAAACTATACGCACGATATATTTTTATTTTTTGTGTATGTCTGATTGTTGTTATATCTTATTGAAAATCTGGGTTATCACTTGTATTCGATAAGCTATTGCTCAACTGCGTGTGAGTTTCTAGAATTAGCGGTGATGGATTTTTGAGAACTGATTTTTATTACGTCGCCATTTTTTAATTTTACATTCTTGGTCTTGTAGTCGATTTGTATTATTTCATATGGACCTTCATAATACAGATCGTGTTTACCCTTCTGAGGTTCTTTCAGCATATATACCAGTTTACCCTCTCTGCTCTTCTCCAATCTGACTGAGATTCCATGTATTTCTTTAAATATTCAGTTAGAGTATGGTGCATTCTTTCTATACCTCCATTAGATTGTGGATGATACGCTGTAGAGCAGTATTTATCGATTCTAAATATTTTTGCAAATTCTTCCAATAGTCTATTCTGAGAATGTGTGCCTTGGCCTGTTAATGAGGCCGCTGGTGGTCCGAAATAACAAATAACTTTATCCGTAAAAGCTCGTGCGACTTCTTCTGATGTGACCTTTCTAACTGGTATTAATACGCTGTATTTTGTTAGCCAATCTTGCACAGTTAAAATATACCTAAAGCCTTTTGATTCCTTCAAAGGACCATAAAAGTCCATAGATACTTTTTGGAAAGGTTTAGACGGTGTATCTGTGATTTTTAAGGGCATTTTGGTTTTTGTTCTCACTAATTTGTTAGTTTGACATTGGGGACAGCCTAATACGAACTGTCGAACATCTGGTCTCATATTACGCCAATAATAGTCATTAGCTATTTTGCTTATTGTTTTATTTATACCTTGATGTCCTCCAAGAGCTGCTACGTGATATTCCCTTATTAATTTGTATCTGCCAGCTACCGGTGTTACTGGTAAATTGTTTAAATATAGTATACTTACAATTGGCAGGTCGGTGAAGATTGTTTCAAATATGTTTACAAACTTCGTCCATTCTAAAAGATTTAACATTTCTAGATCCTTAATTAAACCAAAAGAATTTATATTCGCCAGTGATGCTGCAGTTCTCAAACTCTTTATATGCTTTCTTAAATGCGTTTTTAGAGGTTTGTCACTAATATTATTTTTTATGAATAAACCAAAAAGTTTCACCCTTTTGAAATCGGATATGATCATTTCACCTAACATTCGATCTGTACTCTTAAGCATTTTTTCTTTTATATACCCTCTCTCCTGCATGACTTCGAGAATTTCAGTATCAAGAAATATATCTGTCGTCATTAAGTATATTAAGTTTTCTTTGTATCCAAATGGATGTTCTGCGATAGCATCTAATTTTTTGAATAATGGCGGTATGTGGCCTTCTATATTTGCCCAAGGCGGTTTCTCCCTTGGTGGTCTGGTGGTCTCGATATCTATTTAATAATGTATGATGTAAAATGCCTACTTATTAAATGCAAATGTATATAATCATGTGATTGATTAACATTTATGTGCCAATAATCCATGACTTCACTGCTTTGTTGATAGTGAATACAAATATTTTGCCCGAATTCCCGAGCAAAAATAAAGGCACAATCAGCATCTCCATATTCTGTAGGAGAGAGAGTAATATATCTATAGTCTCTTGAGGATCACTGCAGTCTTGAACTACAGGCGATAGGGCTAACTTTGCTCTCAGACCTAGAGCAGAGCAGTTAATATTTATAATTTTTGTGAGCGAATGAAACAACGAATTTCCTGGCGGAACCAAAGGTATATCATCACTGCGTATCAAATTGGCATGGGGGTCGGCACAGTGATCTTCGTAATCGAATACTCTAAATCTACCATCATATGAAGCTGTTGTATTAGGTGTTATATGATCCGCTTGGCGTGGAACATATGCAAAGTCGTCAAAGCATTCTAAGACTGTTATAGGAATTTCAAGTGGGTCCGGATTTTCTGTATGAATGCTTGTCGGTGCATAATCTGAGACCTCGTTGGCTAATAACCCACTAACTGTTGTCAAGCTGCTTGCGCGAGAAGCGTTGCTTTTACTCTTATTTGTGTCATTTGGATCATGTGTACTTTCTTCTTTTCCCTTATTCGTTTTTGAAGAATGCAATATGTTATTTAAATTATATTGAGGATCATTAATATCCGAAAGTTGATTAGTGATTTCGCAATCGGGATTATTTTATTTTGTAGTTCTGCCAGGGGCTGCGTCCGTTGGAGACTGATCGTGCTGATATGACTCTATGTTTGCAGATTTCTCCTCTGATCCTGCTTCCCAAATGTTTACCTGTATACCTTTTTTCCATTAAAATCTTGATCTTGAATATCCACTTTTAATTTTCCATATATTTTCCCTTCATTTTCCGATACAGTTTTTGAAAAGATGTATGCTTATCCACTGATATGCTATAGTTCAGTTGATTGGTTTTGTTTAAACTTTTATTCTCATTAGGTTATTTAGGTGTTGAGGGCAAAGGAGGTGAGAAGTTATTTGATATACTGCCGTTTGATATGTCCTTTTATACATTGATCACCTCTAGCAGTGGCATATTTTGTTGCTCCGTATTTATATCTTCGGGTGTTAATTTAAAATTAGGTTTAGACCTATGCAGTGCATAGGTCCAGTGCAGACCCATGCAGTTTCTAAACAAATTTTTTAAATTTGTTTAGACTTTTAGAATTTTTAGTAGTTTCTAGTTTCAATTGTGATTTTTCCAAATTTCGTTTCTTATCATTTTTGCTCGGCTTAGCTGATTCTGATACTATCGCATCTGAGGCAAATCTATCCAATAATCTTCACGCATCTGGAGTATAAGGCAGTGATTCATTTTGTGGCTTTTTAAATTTCCTCTTCTTTTTCCGAGTGCTCTCGCATGGATCTTTTGTGACATTCTTTTGTGAATAATCTTTTGTGATGATGATGCACCTTTTGTGAAATAATGATTGCCTTGATTATCTCGTGGATTGTTCTGACCACGATTATTATGATTGGGACATTCGTCGCAGCCGTATGGAGTCGGGAAATTTCCGACCGATTCGGCAAGTCTGAGAGAGAGAGAGAGAGAGAGAGAGAGAGAGAGAGAGAGAGAGAGAGAGAGAGAGAGAGGGAGAGAGAGAGGGAGGGAGGGAGAGAGAGAGAGAGAGAGAGAGAGAGAGAGAGAGAGAGAGAGAGAGAGAGAGAGAGAGAGAGAGAGAGAGAGAGAGAGAGGGAGAGAGAGGGAGAGAGAGAGGGGAGAGAGAGAGAGAGAGAGAGAGAGAGAGGGAGAGGGAGAGGGAGAGGAGAGGGAGAGGGAGAGGAGAGGGAGAGGGAGAGGAGGAGAGAGAGAGAGAGAGAGAGAGAGAGAGAGAGAGAGAGAGAGAGAGAGAGAGAGAGCGAGAGAGAGAGAGAGAGAGAGAGAGAGAGAGAGAGAGAGAGAGAGAGAGAGAGAGAGAGGAGGGGGGAGGGGGGAGGCAGGAGGGCGGAGGGGGGGGAGGGAGTGAGAAGGCCCTGCGTGGTTGTGCAAGACGTGGGGGGCTTGCGTAGCCACCACGGTATAGGGAGGGGTTGGGCGAAATACTATATTATTAATTTAAGATTGTTGTTATTATTCTCCGTCCTCTTTGCCAGCTTTCCTAAGCGAAAGTGATCACGTCGAATCCCTCGACAATAAAAATAAATCGAGCGCATTAGAGGCGCAAGAGTTGCGTGCGCGCTGCTGGTGCCAGCATGTCGCATTATTAAAATTATTGAATCCTCTGTTGTTATTAAAATTTCTGCCATTGTTGTTATTGCTATAGTTCCTATTGTTAGGGTTTCTATTTCCGTAATTATTTCCTTGATAACCGCTATTATTTCGATTCTGATTGCCGTTGCCATTGTTGAAACCTTTCCCGTTGTAGTTATTATTATTAAAATTACGATTACCCCCAACCTGAAGATCCTTGGTTTGACATTCACTAATGGTGTGACCTATTCGGCCTCAAAAATTCCAAAAACCCTTATCATTCTTGCGATTCTCGCAAGCTGGCAGTAAGTGACCTTTTAAACCACAATAAACACAAGTAAGAGAATCCGTCTCCCTATCGCCTAGACTGGGGCGTGTTTCGGTAACATTAGCACGATCATTAATATTATTTTGATTTGGTGGTGATTTTGCTGTGGCCAAATTTATATACGCTTGCGAGTTTGTTTGGTTATTCGAATTTCTTGTACATGCTAAACGCGCACTCTGCTTACACTCGTATTCAATCGCTAATCTTATAGCTTCGCCCAGCGATTTGGGATGGACGCTACGCACCTGATAGTCGAGGGGTGATCTTAGACCAAAAGTGAAGTTCTGCAATGCTTCATTGTTTGCACTTCGTTTTCTGTATTCTCTGTCATTGCTATCAATATTGGGGTCAGACTCATAGATTGTAACTAATTGATTCAACAGTTTCTCTATACGAATTCCGTAGTCACCCGCTTTTTCATTTGCATTTTGTGTAATTACTTTAAGTTGACTCATAATCTCGTCCGCGAGGCCGATGTTAGTATACTGTAATACCATGTCCGATAAGAAATTGTTTACCGAAGTATAGCTAAGCAAGCGTACCGCGGAGCTGTCCGCTGCTCTTCCGGATAATTTATTTGCTATAGACATAAAAACGTAACTATCCGCGTCCGGGCTGAAATTCAAGCAAACTTGTCTAACAGCCATACAAAACATGTTCAATTTTTCGGGCGAACCGTCAAAATAGGTATCAAATTAAAGGCCTGAGAAAGAGTTAAGCCTCGTGAACGCTGAGATTGATCGAAAAGTGTGTCGAAAATAGTTTGATCTGGATTTATTGTGTTATTAAGAAGTGTGTTATTCATGTTTGTATTTGTTCGAAAATTGGTGTTATTGACGTTATTGTTTGCCGGAGTTTGTTGCGATTGACTGATTGCTATATGAGTTTTGAATGTTATAAGGTCGAATATTGCCGTAAATTTTCGACGCGTTTCCAGACATGAAAGCATTGTTTATATTAATGTTTTGTGATTCTGGTGAATATTCTGGCGTGTAAACAACTCTTAACAAACTCCTGCTTCCCTGTTTAGATTTGAATTATGATTGTTTATCATAGTCTTGTGTTTGTGTAGTAAGAGGTATGAATGCTGAATTTCGGGCTGGTATCATAGGATTTAAAACTCCCTGGATTGGTGTACTTGCATGACGTTTCTAATTTGCTAATAGAAAAATCGGCGCAATATTTATTGGGTATTGATGGCTGTTATTTCCGTGTAGTATTGTATCGTTATTTAAACCGTCCTGTATGCTGAACTGCGGCCCTCTATTTTAAAGGTTTTGTGTGTGATTGTGGAATATATTGGAAGATACATTATTATTTTTGTACTCTTTTTTTGTACATTTCATATAAAGTTGCCATCCTGGATCACTGAAAGGAAATATCAAAGGATATGTCATCGGGTCAAGATGTTTACTGAGGATATTTATTTGTTATGGTTTTTCAGCTTTTGGATAAATACGTATATCCCGATCAAACGGAGGTTCGCCATCATTACCTATATATACAACAGCGACTTCATTACACATTGCGAAATATGATTTATTTTTTGTATGATTATCACGTGTTAATGACATTACTATTTCAAGAGGTGTAGTATTTCATACATCTTTTTATATGCTTTTGCATAAGGCTTGTTTAAAGATAAAAAGGTACATAAAAATTCTAATATTTTTGAATCGGGTTTATCAATTTTATAGTTTTTTACCCTATATTTATTCGCAATTTTATTGTCAATAATATACAATTGCCCATATTTTGGATCTTCGTTTTTATTCGGATGTAATGAATATGAATTATGATATACCTGTCCACATATTTTTAATACTTGTGGCCCGGGATTACTCAAATATACTAATTTAGACCCAAAACTGGCAAATGCAAATAAATTATTGTAACCTCATATATTTTTCATAAAATTAATACTTTTTGTATTATTTTGAAATAATAGATCTTTCAATTCTTGTGAATATACCGTATTATCATCAAGAATAACCTTATTTTTATGACAACAATGATGTATTTTTTATCATATGATATTTCGCCTTCGAAATGTTATGCTTTGCAAAATTCACATTCATTATCTAATTTACCAATATAATTTAAATTAATAGTATTTTCAGCAAACATGGTGCTTGCAATTAATCCTTTGTTTGTTTCTTGCAAATTCATGTGTTTTCCCTTCCTATTCCTGTTAATACGTAACAATTCATCTTTATTTTGTTGTTCTGTTTTCTTATTTTTTAATATCATAGCGGCATTTCTTCTTTTTTCACGTCTATTATTAACCTCTTTCGTTAAGAATCTACAGTCATTGTTTTTCTTAATTCACGATTTCTTTCCGCTTTTTTTAATTTTACTTCTAGCCTTTTTTCTTTCCATTATTTTTGTTTGCATTTGTTACTATATTTTATAGTTTCATCAGACTGTTTTGGTAGTGATTTATTAAGCAAATAACAATTTATTTTCTTTGTGTTATATAATGGTGTAATAACAACAGAAAAAGCTTTTAACATTGGATATTTTATCGTGTTTATACGGTTTGAATTATAATTTTCATCATTAGTTAAATCGTAAATTTCTGGATCTATATTTCGATTGTTTAATAATTCGTTGTATTTTTTATGATAAGTCTTCATGTTAAATGGTATAATTCTTTGTAAATCTCTATGTTGTAATCTTAGTTGATTTTCATTTCCGATTTCCATGTCACGCAAATGTCCTATGTCATAATTAGAAGTTGGAAACATTTCAAGATGCTTATTTTTCAATATCTTTTCAAGATGATTCCTCATCATAACTTCGTCATATTTAATATTACAAGGACAAACCCTGTAGCATATTGATAATGCATTCACAATTGCGAATAATCCACAATTAAATCTTTGTTGTTGCTGTTGTACTTTTTCTACAATGACATTAACAATCATCATTTTTGGTAATAATCTATTTATATATTTTAAATGATCGTCGTTGAGTCCAACATTCATACTATTATATACATAAATTACATTTCCGTCATACCAAATGCAAATCCAATGACCTCCATCATTATTACCTATAAATAATATTTGAACAAATTCTTCTTTTGGATTCCTTTCTTGAATTTCACTCAATATTCCAAGTAATAAGGATTTTTGCATATGGCAATGTGGTATCAATTCGCTAAATTTGTCGATATGAACGTCAAGTAACATATCTCTTGGATAATTTCCATTTGTCCGAATAATATAATAAAAATTACGATACATTTTCGATACTTTTATACTGTAATAAGAATATTTTATTTATAAATTCAAGTTTGAAATTGTGATGAATGAAATAATCTATATAATTAATAATATATATATTATGAATATTGAATACATTTATAGTGATAGCAGTAATATAATATAGATAAAGGTATATATAATTTTTATTATTAAACAAAAATCTTGGTGAATTAGGTAATACATAATTCTAAATTATCTAGAAGACATGTTACCCCTTTTATGTTGTACATAAGTAAATTTTAATCAAAAATAAAATTTTAAGAAAAAAATATTAAAAATTTATCACAATTTGGGACAATGTAATACAGACTGGCACATTTTAGCACAATTCTATTTAGTTTTATATAATTTGATATAGTAAATTATTTTCATTGGGACATCGGAACAATTATATACAATTATTTGTGAATATACGTCATATAGTCACAAATTGTATACACACAAATATTTCAACATATATATATTTGAATATTCATACATTTATATATACATTAACATTATTCGTTATTGCTTTTAATTCATTATTTTATTTTACTAACTGAAAATTTTTAAATACATAAAATTACGAAATTTGTTTGTAAACAAATAAAAATTTCATCATTACATTTTGTTATATGTTAACAATAAGTAAAGCACCAATACCAGGACAAATCTCAAGTCGGGCCCTATAGTGGGACACAGATGAAAGATGGGCGTTTTTTAAAAAAATACAGCTATATATTGTTATAGGAAGAATTATTTATGATTTAGGATATCAACAATTTAAATAAACTTTTTATTGCACTTATTTAAAGCCGAAATTACATTATGAAGTTTAAAAAAAAATCTGTTTTGAGGATAACAACAAGTGGTCTCGTCATATAATGTCAAATTAAATATATATTGGAAAAAATTGTATTTACATATTTTAAAGTTTCTTGATTTCAATTAGTATCGTCAAATGTAACGCAAAATTGAGCTTCTATTTATTTGTGTATAATATAGTAACCAATAATAACTATAAATAATTATCCAAGTACTTATTAACATAGAAGGGTTGAAAATACAATCTTTTTTCAATCAATAAGAAATTTCCCTGCTACACAATAACATTTTGTCTTTATTTCAATTTGTGGACTAGATTTCATAATTCATGTCTAATCAAAAGGGGTGTACCAAAAGTGTACCACTACTGGTGCTTTTACTATTGATAAGAGTAAGTCGACAATTGAATGCAAGAATGTTTTATCTGAATTAGGACTTAAAATAGTCCTATCTTGGTCGGGACTTTTTATAGCATTTTAGGAATAGGATTTTTTTCAAGCCTCAGTCGAGATAATACCTTCATCAAGCATCAATTGCGATAGGTCTTTTTCAAACTTCGGCCGGTGCAGAACCTTATTTAAGCCCCAGCCGAGATAAAGCCTTTTTGTATTCAGTTGACGAAATACTAATATTAGTTACCGTTAGCGTTATAAAATTTGATAGATAAATTTTTAAAAATAAAATGCCTTATCTACAATTGTTATATCAATGTATACACTTACAACGCCATTGTCATATATTTAATAACATATATAAAAACATACATGAAAATATTTGAAAACATCATTCATAGGCTTTAATGAATAGTAAAAGTCTATTGATTATAAAAATGTACATTTAACCTTAAAACTTGGATTCAATCAACTTTGGTATGGAACTTTGCATAAATAATTAGGATAAATAGAAATGTAAAAATATAATGTATAATCATTATTTTATGCAAGTTCATCTGTATAGCTTCTACAACAAATTATATATATCTAATAAACCATGAATAAAAAATACTTACATTTACAATTAATTTTTACAAAACTATTGTCGATTGTTGAAAAAAAATTATAATTATGATTAACACTTTTTACAAAAAAGTATATACAAATATTTATATAAAAATATTAATATTCGATGTTACAAATCATCAACCAAATATAATACAATATTGTATTACACGATGTTTTCACTATCACTTGTAAACATCGACTAAACATCAGTTTACGCGCATTTTGACATTCTATAGTGTGAGAAGACATTTGTGTACGTAAGTAAGGAGTAGGGATGACAAACACGCGGTGATAATATATTACAACTGTATAAGTGTATAAAAAAACAAAAAGAATAAAAATGGACACTATAGTATAGTGACAATAAAAGACAGTAATGAAATAGTTAATGAACGATAATTAAACCTTATTATTTGTATATCAGCAATTACATTGTTTTACAATATTAATTAAAGTTAAATAATTATTTTGTTATGTTATAGTAAATTTACTACTTTTGATTTAAAAATAATTATTCAAATATTAAAACAAATCATTTGATACTAAAATAATTAATTCATAACTTTTTTTCAAACCAAAAATTTCATTATTTACATTTTTGTGGCAAATTACTGGTTTACTCAAACGCACGCGCACAGCGCCGATACTTATATGACGTCAAAAATATCATTAATTGTCAAAAAACACTGAGAAACAATAAAGTAAATGTATGTACGTTTGACTGTATGCTAAAGTGAGCACAGTTTGGTGTTCCTACTTTCTGAAAAATATTGGAAGCACCGGCCATGTAGCAGCGCGAAATTTAAACATAAAAATAAAAAAATTTTAGAAAAAATATTTTAAGTACTTAAAAACTTGCATAAATACTATTAATTAAATGCATAATTTCAATTGACTTTATATTATTGATAACATTAGTTTAGAAAATTTTTGCAAAATTTTAGTATTTTAAATAACGACACATTGCATCGGAAGCCTAAAATATATGTTCTGCTACCGAATTCATAACATGCTACTGCCGCTTTCATTTCAATTTATTCTATAATTACTCAATATTTTACCTTAATTAATAGTATATAAAGTGTCATGAATTAGTCTATTACTACACCATGTGTATTATATATAGCATCCGAGCATAGCGAGGGAGCTAAACGCCGTGCCGTATCAGACGAGTATCGTACGCTATTTTATAGCACTGACTAACATCAATTCGCTGTCACGCCTATCCGTGGCATAAATAAGCTATTATTGCACCGTGCAATTATCGCTCGCGCTACATCACATATCAGATGCGGATTTATGCCACTCAGTGCTATCAACTTTTTAATGCTCCTTTTTATTTTCCCAATGAATTCAGTATAGCAAAGTATATAAGTTTTTTCGGCATCCGATGCAATGTGTTGCTATATTTAAAATACCAAAATTATGCAAAAATCTTCGAAACTAATGTTATCAACAATATAGAGTCAATTGACATTATACATTTAGTTAATACTATTTATGCAAGTAGTTTAAGTATAGTAGTAATAAGTTATAGTACATAAATAACTTTTCTAAAATTTTTTTATTTTCATATTTGAATTTCGCGCCGCTACATGGCCGCTGCTGCCAACATTTTTTAGAAAGTGGGAGAACCTAATTGTGCTCACTTTAGCATCGCTGTATGTATGTAAAGGGATATCTCGCGGCATATTCGATAATAGTATCGACAGTACGTTGCGACGAGACATTGTTTTTGATTATCCTCAATATTTGTATTTTACACGACTTTTTTTCACATTATTTTTTCACGATGGGTTATTGGTATTCAAAACCGGTAAAAAAAGTAAGCAATTAACTCTTCAATAACATATCAATAAATTTTTATAAATGATGTATATTTAGTTCACATATTTATATACAATATAATATTGTAGGAAGATAATAATTTGGATATTCACTCATTAAACAGATATTTGCAATGGTTAGAAAACGAAACTATAATACCAAAACATTTACGTGCATATTAATTCGTTATCCTATTGCCTGAGCTATTTTCGCTTATAAATATACTTAAGTTTTTATTTGATTTGTATTTTGAAATACATGATAATTTCTTTCTCGTTATTTAAAGTAGTTTTGATTTATCTTTTATAAAAAGTGAAGAGATATAAATAGTGAATTACTGATATGCATGCATGATCTGCATGTCAATGACAGATAACGAATGGATACGTTATACGTGTTATTATTAAAATCCTACAATTTACATGATATTATAAAAATAAAAAAAATAATCTTTAAATAATTTTAAATAATATTATTGTTATATTTTGTTAATATAATATAAATACTGTCATTAAATAATTATGAAGTATATGAAAATATTTTAATAATATTTAAAATTTATTTTCATTCTGTTTAATAATTTTAAAAGCGATCTTATATACTAGATACTACATGTCTACTTCTATAACATGTTGTCTGTATTGAATATATTCATTTATACACCTAATATTGAATAGTATATATAATAATCATATGTTAAATGATTGAATATCATTTTAATCAGTCTGTAAATCGCGAGCGAAGCGAGTGTTGCTTGCTAGTAGATATTAAAGACTGTTTAAACACCCGGTATCGTAATGACTAGATTGGATGCTGAAGTGAGCCACATACTGAATTTGTCTACTTGCAAAAGTGAGCGGGAAAAATAGACTCAATATCGTTCTGTACTGTAACGTTATTTCCATTTCAAGGCTGTCGATAGTTATGATAAGATTAGAAAAATGAAGGAGAAAAATAACAAAGATGAGGGTCAAATGGAAAACAACAACAATAATGATGATGGCAACGTCGACAATTATAAAAATTATAAGCTATAGCGGTCCGAAGAAGAGGACAGGATCGATGCAATCACCATGGAGAGCGTGCCTACAAAGTACAGGCGAAAGGCTGGAGAAGTATTGTGTAATTTACGTGTTAGTGGTGTAACGGTTGCGTTTCCCTCGCGCCGGATATTGTCAGTCGGGACCAGGATTTGGAGAGGGAAATAGGTTAAAAATAACCCCGTTCGGTTTTGGTTTAAGTGATTTATATATTTAATTATCAATATGGCGTGCTGTCATTCGCCACCTGTAACAAAACCAAACAAGAATACGCTGTTTAGAAAGACTTGTCTCTTACAATTAATCCTTAATATCTATCTGGTACGGTGCGGTACTTAATATCTATCCGGAACGGTGCGGTACTTAATATCTATCAGGTATGATGCGGTATTTAATATCTATCCGGTACGGTGCGGTAACGGTACGGTGTCGCTAATTTACAAACACTCCATCGCTTACATAGAAACCGTGTACGCTCGGTCTGGAGTGCGCTTGTTCGGTTATTCCTCTGTCCTGTATGCGTACAGTGACAGTAGGAATGGCGGAATACCCAGGTGTGCGGCTTCCGTGCCGGTTCCTGGCTTCCTCCTACCCTGTGTGCACACAGTGGCAGGCGGAACGGAGGAACGTCGGAATGATGTCGGTGTGTGTTGTCTGCGTTCCACAGGATCTGATTGAGATGTGTGCGCACGACACGAAAATATTTATTATGCGCCTCCATATCCGGCTGAGTACGTTGATGTTGATAAACTTAAACAAGTTACGCGAGGAAGAAGCAGAAACAGTGGTAAAAAAGAAAACGTGCGAATTTTGGAGGATATGTGGAAGGCTGATCTTATGGATTTGAAATTCTTGAAAACTTACAATGAAGGATGTAGTTATATTTTGACAGCCATCGATGTTGTTATTGAAATATAAGTAATCTATATGCTGTGTATGTGCGTATAGCTATATACATGCGAGAACGAGACTTACTCTAAAAACAGCGTATGCGCGCGCAACGGAGAATAAGTGTGTGCATGTGTATGTATGTGAGGAAAGAGTTAGTCTGCGAATATACATGATATGAGAAGCATGCGCATCTGAGTACGCTTTTATTAGATAGTTTGTAATCCAACAATATCTTTATAATCGTTATGAACGTGTGATATCCTAGATATAATAATAAAAATATAATGCAAGGCCTCATCTATTTATTTAACAAACCAAATCACATATTTAACAGTTGTCAATAAATATAGTTGGCTGGAACCGATTAAGTAAAAAGCTTCCAGAAACGTTGCTGAGGCTTTCTTGCGCGTGCTGTCCAGAAGCAATGAGCGTAAACCAACGCAGTCCGAATACAAAAGCCGCCATCGCAAAATGACTTATACGAAGTATTAAAGAGATAATTTGGCGATATTACACTCACAAAAATACACGAAGATACGTCGATGTTCTGCAGAATATTATCAAGGCACGTTGGAAAAGTTGGAAAAGTACGGGAGAATTTGCAGTATCTTTATAATAACAATAAGTGTAAACGTATCCCCAAGTTCAAGGTCAGTGAGCTCGTTCGCATCAGTTACGCATGAACCATCTTCGACAAAGGATCCGAGAGCGGCTAAACACTAGAGTTATTTAGAATTGTATGGATTTCTCTGACGCGTCTACCATTTGTCTACCATTTGTAAGATCTGTCAAGTGAGGTCATAGATAGTTGTCTCTATGCGGACAAATTGAGCAGAGTCCGAAAAGATCTGGTCGCGGAATCATTCCAAATGGAAAATAATTTACGCAGCAGAGGTAAGGCATGTTCAAAGATGTATGTCGTTAACTGGAAAGGCTATCCACAAAAGTTCAATCCCTGGGTCAATGATAACCAACTTTCGCAAATAGAGGGTTTAATTTTATATTATTCTGCCTAACAAGAGTAGTATGAATTATTTCGCGGGAAACACTACAACGCATTATGTTACACAGCTGTCGCAACAGATCAGATTATTAGGTTCGTGGCTTGTCGCGCTCACAAAAATTCAAATTTCTCAACATTTCAACACGTGTCAAACAAGAAAGAAAAATTTTCCTAAAGCTATTTCCCCGCACAAGATTTAAGACGAATGAGTTGATGGTGGAAAATTTTACAATCGCAGAATCGCTAATTGTCCCAATTATAAAAACACTCACACTCTTATTGAGGAGATAAAAAACTTAGAATGTATCCGTGGTTATCTGCCGTTGACAGTTGAATGTGGTGATTCTGTGACAGTCATGTAAGTCTGTGAAGTGACTATCTGCTCTCAGTTCAATTACGAGCTTTGCTTATCAGAAAAAGTGCGAAAAATTCTCGGATTTGAAATGGATAGACAGATTCTTCTTGCTACCAATCAGTGCATCATATAGGCTGATAGATCTGCTAGACTTTCTAATGGTTTGCTATCCATGTTTATGATCTGCAGCCACATCTGTGAGCCGTATATGCAAGGTGATCCGCGAGCGAGTTTAATAGCGTGGGTGCCTAGATGTGAAAAGCTTCTTTTAGTGCTTCTGTTCTCGGTGCGGTGTAGACCAGTACCTGCGGAGAGTTTCTCTCGGATCGTCTGGCTACCACATCTATTTTTAATCGCAAGAACTTTTTAGCAAGGTATTGCGGATTTTTGAGGGCAATTACAGAGTAAGCGAGAGACCCCAGCAGACACTCGTTCCTACGCGCGACAGGCGGTCACTCCAGGACAAGCCGATGCCTCGTCACGTGTACCCGATAGGGGATGTTGCCGATAACAAAGCGCACGAAAGCGTTTTGAGCACGCTTCAGTTTAAGATTACGAATCTCATCGAGGTCGTGATACACAGTACATGCGTAGTCGAATCGAGGGAATAGAATAAAATAGAATAGAATTCATTTGACTAGGTCAAAACTTTGTACATATTCGTTCAGATTCGTCCAGCTTCCTCTGGCTCTTCATAGTCAATCATAGTTTCATACCTAATAGGTATTTGTCAAAATATCACAGTGTACATGCGTAATATTTTCTAATCCAATTTCTTAACTTAGTCCTATTCCATCACATCCTTCCAACACAACGCAGAATACAAACATACCTATATTTGATCACATTTGATTTTGACTATACGTCGTGTCTAGTAAGTGGCTACGCAGAGCCAATTTGAATCGCGATAAAGACGAAAGTGTACGAGTCTACCGCGGTAGGGAGTTCCAGAAGCGAGCCTCATACGCTCGAAACGACTTTAGGCCCGTGTCGGTGCTCGCTCCCGGGATCATCATATCTCTGGATGTCCTTCCGGATCACATGCACTACTTCTTTTCGAAAAGGGCAGCGACATATGCAGGCTGCCGATATTACAACTCGAAGTGTACGCGTCTTTTTTTAGCATCCAACGAGTTCAACGACCTCCTTTGGGATGGATCTAGAAGATCTTAGACCACTAAGAGCTGTGTTAACCTTTCCGCTAACTTTATGAACTAGCGATTTCCATGTAAACTTAGAATCCATAATTACTTCGAGATTAACTACTTCGTCGATAAAAGGAATCAAACCATCATTTTGAATCTCAACACAAGGCAAGTTCAAACCATGTAAATAGTTAATATTATGTTTCTGACATGCGCTCCACACCCTCACCAAGTTCCTCTCTCGCGACCCCAGTGTAGGCTTACACATCGTCCGCCAGTGCGGAACTCTACCAGTCAATTGACCCTTAGCCCCCTCAATCTGAGAAAAAACGTTCTGTAAATCATTTATGTATAAGCTGAAGAGAAGAGTCCCTAGAATGGAGCCTTGCGGTACACCAAGGTTGGTTCTTAGCCACCCCAACTTGCCATTGCATTTCGTATCCACTTTCTGGTTACGATCAGTCATATTGCTTATACGAGACATACTGATTAGACATACTGATTAGCTTACGAAGCAGTTTGAAGACGAAAATCGTGTCGAAGGCCTTACTAAAATCAAACAACACAAGTCATTCCGGATGTACAAAGCAACCCCCCTTCCACGCTGAACACGCAGAACAGAAACCCTTCGATCTAAGTAAGCACATCGTCAACCTTGTAACCGAAACTCGTCTCCGTAACGCCAAAAAAGTGGTAGGAGGGTCGAGCACTCTCCAAGAATTGATAGAACATCCCCATGTGTGCATAGAGTGATGTTGCATTTAGAAACCCCGCCTGAGTACATCCCGATCCGCTACTGTCATGTTTTCTTGACCTCATCACATCTGATTAGCCAATGCAAAATTTCGTAGTTCGGCCAATCCTTGATGCTGGTCTCGCTGTTCTTTTTTGCGACACTTTTCCTGTAGGATGCTGCCAGCACATGCAGATTCTCTGCTGTATTAAACTTATGCGGTTTACCGCCGTTTTCCCTTTGAGTTAGGAATCGCCCTTTTGTGTGCCTTACGTATCTAAAATCAAGACCACATACAATGGTTTAAGATTGTTAAAACGAATAAAGTCAACTTTACTTAAATATTCATAAATAAATATCTTGTTCTGAAATAAGCTTTCACGCATTTCCTCACTAAATGGATTTGCAAGCGCATAATTCTGTCGAGAATTTCCCGATGAGAGAGGCAAAGTTTAATGACTTTGCGGCATACAGGTACATCAAGTATACTTTCATATAATAGAAGAAGTAGATATATATTTACAGTCTATACATGCGCCACGATTTCTATAAATGGCAAAAATTAAATTTTAATAAATAAATAAATTCTAATAAAATTAAGAAATATAGAAAGTGTAACTGAGGAAAACCGGAGGAACGAACATTTTGGCTTATTTAAATTTACTTATGTACCGTAAAGCCATTCACATCTTTTCTCAATAACTTAATATCTAGGAGATACCCTGACACCTGGACATCATCTATGAGACGGATATAATTTTCTCCGATTTTCCGGACTTATACTTTCTATATTGCTTCTTCCCAGAGGAAGCTGTGTAATAGTAAAATTTACTATTTCGTCAAAAACAGGTTAGAAAACCTTTTTGGGATGTTTGGAGCTTGAATCACGTGTTTTTAGAAAATGTCCGTATGGATATGCGTGCGTGTGCGTATGTGTATGTATGTATACCGTAATATTTCTGAAACTATTCAGTCAATATCAATAAAATTTGACATGTATATCTATTTTTGCATTTTCAATTCGGGAAAAGCAGTAATTTTTTATTTTGCCAACTAGTTTTCGTTTTACGGAAATTTTTTAATTTTTGCGTTTTATTCAATCATCCCATTATTACAAACAATTCAGCTATAATGCATTTGCAATTAAGCTGTAATCGGCAGCCAAAAGTATGAGTGGGGTGTCGTGGCATGTCCGATACATTATAACGGGGTGGTTTCTAGGCGGCTAACTGCCTATGTACCCCGTACAGATGCAAAGTTCTCCTGCACTTTGCTTTTGCAAGATGCTGTACTCGCTCGTGTAGTCGCCTACCTGCGACGATGCTCTGTATGCTCAGTATGCACTACACTCCTGTGTAGTGCCCACGGAGGCGGCGGTATTCGGCGGTTTGAATAGGAAGAGGGATCGGGACGACAATCAAATGAACACACTACTGATTCTACTAAAAAGGAGCTTATTTAGTAAGAAATCCGTCGTCCGTGTTGCGCGTATTCGCGTCGCGAGAAGGCCGCAAAATCTACCGGATCAACGACTGGGGCCAAATGCCTCGCCAGTCGATCGCGCATAAACAAAATAGAAATTAATTCCTACTTTCTCTTATCGCGTCGATCCTCGTCGTCCTCTGGCCAGGGAGCATCCTGCTCGACCTTGCCGTGCTCTGGTTGCGGTGATCCACCAGTGGCAGTGGTTACTGCGGCTGCTGCTATGCTGCAGTTGCTGCTGTTGCTGCCTCCCCTGGTTGATGTGGCTGCTCTTGATGGAACTGTGACCTTCGATGCTGCTGTTGCTGCTTCCTTGCTGCTGTTGCTGCTGCTCAATACTTTGGAACTTTTGCGCGCGTAATCTCTGACTTATCGCGAGTGCGAACAAAAGCTAACTGACTCGAATTTCCCTCTAATTGCGAGTCCACTATTAGCCTTCCCGCGCTTTAGCTACCCGCGCTGACGTGTGCGTCTCGCCGCCCGTTACAACATATATAATATTTGAATATATAGTATACAATTTTTTCGATAATTTAATTCTTTTCAGATCCACCAGATTTGGAATCCGATAATTTGATTAATTTCGTATTCGGAGTTATGATTTACGACACTGTGTATGAATAGTGCAAATGGCAAATCAACGTTGAATGTTACATATATATATATACATATATATATATATATAATTCTTAGACTACGAATTTTTCTAAGTTTGCATAAAGAAAACATTTTAAAAAGGATTTTATTTATTGAAACTATGAATTAAGTTGGAGGGAGCTACGTGCTAATGAATTGGCAGCGGTTTTTATCCATTTTATTAAAATTAAAGTGACCTCTTTGAATTTCTTATCTATTTAATTTAAACCTCTTTATTTTTTTGCCATATATACAAATCGTAGCACATGCGAAGACTATATATACGACTATATATACTCGTATATCTACTTATACTCTTCTATTAAAGTATACTTAATGTACCTGAGTAGTATACCCCTCGCCCTGGGACACTCAAACAGTCTCAGAGTGTCGCAGACTGAGGATAAGACAAAGCGAAGAGGAGGGGCTACTGGCACCAGCGAGGCGGTGGTGGGGGGATGCTCTCTCCCACTCTGAAATTTTTTTGGCGACGGTAGTGGGAGAAACTGATGACTCCGTTTTTTCATTTTTATATTTTTTCGCTTGAATTACACATATTTTATTTTTTTCATTTACTATGAAAATGAATTAGAAAAGGAGATATCAATAAATACAAAATAAGTACATTTTTCATATTTTTTAATTAATCGATTATTTATTCAATATTTATATATATTGTAACGAGATTCAAGTCCTCGCTATGCCGGTAGTCGGAGCAGGAATCAGAGTGATGGAACACGGCGGCATTGGCTCAATGACTAGAGCGTGCGCCTAGCGATTTCGGGAGCGTCGGATCGATTCTCGGTTCCGGCGTCTCCTTTTGTATTTTCCTTTTCTCGAAGACAGTCTCACCCCGTTACAATATATATATATTATATATATACATCAATCATTTTAATGCGCCGTATTCATTTAATATATGTGAAAATGGATCTTTCGTTTCTTTCACACGCGTTTGTACAGTGGATATGATGGTATCGAAGTATTCATCGTCAATTAGATCAATAAGTGCTTTTACTAGTGTCGCTGTATAAATGTCAAGTTTCATTACCGGTGTTACGTACAGAAAGGAGACAGAGTCAAAAGGCGAAAAAAGTTGACGACGGGACTCGAACTCGCGGACCCGAGAGCCAGAGGCCTGTGCTCTAACCGCAGAGCTAACGTCTACGATGCATTCGGACTTATTAATGTGGCACTTATAGTTGAATTATGCAACAATGAAGGCAACAAAAAAATTGTTGTGCGAAATTTGACGAAGCTTCTGACTAATAATTCTTCCGTTCCTTACAACGCATCCAGGTTTCCCAAGGAATGCCAGATGTGATGGACTGTGGGTCGCACCAGGAGGTTTGAGGTGACACACGGTGGTTGGTCATGGACAATTTATTCAGTATCTAGGAGTTCCGTCCACTAAGCCGGTCAACCGTGATCTACCTGCTCCTCTGTCGATGTGGCGCAACGACGGAGAGCGGTCTCACGCTCAAAAGTGTATAGGCTGCACTTTTTTGCGTGTGAGCCGTTGGGTCCGGCGCTCGCTGATGGTTCGCGGAACACACCGTCAGCCGGCCTCGCGTCGCCATCGGATAGCTTATGGCTCATCCGTGACACCGGTATATTATCTAGATTAACATTTTTAATATAGTCTGCGTCTCTCGCGCAACACTACCCGCTATTCTTCAGATATTCTAGTCGCGCATCTATACAATTTATAATAAACTCATTTAAACAGAGAAATTGAACTTTTTTCATGATGATGTTTTGACGATACGGTCTGCTGACAATACCAAATGTCCTAGGAGGATTATTATCCTCGATTTCGATAATCCTGTCATTCTGGCTGTGGGCGAATTTTACTCTCCATCACGTGCGCAAAGTGTAGAGAGTGCTCAGAAGCTGAACTGGGCGAAGTTCGCTTTCCTCTTATAGAACTATGCTGACTTGATTTCACCAGCAACACCTTTAAACGACACTCTCATCCCAGAGTCATAGTATACAGTTGTTGGAGGAGGAGAATACGATTAGTGCCGGGATAACGATGTTAATCGTGGAAAAAATGGTCACGTGTGGGAGGAGAAGGAGGAGGAGGTACTCGTTGTGTGGCAGTGGAAGTGGAATTAGTGGGAGACTGCTAATTTAAACACTCCGAGAATCAAAAGAAGATAAAAAAACAGAGTATCATTATTATCAGCTCGTGTTACTCCTGGGCAGGGAAAGGGGTAGGAGAAGCGAAGTGATCCCCTTGTGCCGGTTCGCTGATCAGGGAGCGCCCGTTGAGGCGCCCTGGATGAGTCCTTTGTCGGCTGCTGCTGTGCTCGTTTCTGCATGGGCAGTGAGCGCCCGCTGAGGCGCCCTCGGTGCAGTCGCTGCTGGACTGAATCCCTCGACGGTGCTTCCAGTTGCCTAGAGAGCGGACACTGCTCGGACCTCTCTAGGTCGGCTCTGTGAGAGAGCCTGGACGAGGGAGGGCCGCCCAACCCGGTGAGAACTCACCACAGCTAATGGGGAAAAGGGGAAACTTATCTTTCTTTTGTTGCGGGCCAGCCCCAATGAAGGAACCGACCACACAAAAATGACTAGAGGACGCGAAGCGTCTTAGTCGTCGAGCGTCAGGTCGACTTGCTCGTCAGCCGCTGGCTTCGGAGCCGTCTTCCGTACCGCCAGGAGGAGGGGAGGTACCACGGGAGCGATGCGAATCAACTTGGGCTTGCCTCGTGGCGGAGGAGCGGTGGACTTTCGTTTGAGCGGAGGAGTTGGCTTCGCCGCTCTCTTGGCCCCGATCTTCCGCGAGATGATCTCGAGCCGGGGAGTAGACGACTTCAGGAGTTCTCGGAGGTCCGGCGAGGGCTGGCGGCTCGGGAGGTCGATCAGCTTGAGGTGCTCTGGCCACTCTGCACAGAGCGCTCCGTCATCCGGTGAAGGTGAGTCCGCAGTGTTGGTGAGAGCGAGCGGTGAGGCCTGCTGGTCGTCGGTCTGGGTGCCGTTGTCCTGGTGAGGGCACTCAGTCTGGGTGGCGGCGTCGGCTGGATTGGCTCTATGCTGTAGTCGTTCCAGGAGGGTGATGCGCCGGTTGGCTGTGGCCAAGTAACCGTGGAGCAGCTCCAACTCAGCCCGGTCAGCCTCTCTCCCACTCTCTCTCATGGGCGTGGGATTAGAGGAGGTGAAAGGTGAGGGAAGGGCGAAATAATTACGCTGGTAATTATTTAAACAAAAAGAACGGTTTATTCCTCGCTCGACTAATACTTGCACTTGCCTAAGCTCGGCTTTCTTTGGTCGGTGAGGACCGTTGGGGGAGGTGTCTTGGCCGTCCCGGCCGGCCTCTTTATATGCCCCGCGCGGTGCTGCTTTGTTAGCGGGCAGCGCGCCGGAGGAGCGTGGCCACCTAGCGTCGGTGCACGGTACTAGCGGCGCGGTGTTTGGGGCTTGTCGCGAGAGAGCCTATGGGTGGGTTGTTACAACCCCTCCAGTTAAAGTTTTTCACTGATAGATTTTCATAAATAGCTGAGATGAACTGTGAACAAGCAATCTTATCTTGAGTGTCAAATGGGCATTCAGAGTAAATGAGACGAGATAGCGTCTTAACAACAGTAGTCAAACTCGGAAAATCTTCACCAAAACATTGACGTCTATTTTAAAATTGTGTAATGTTATATTTTCAATTATATTTTCTTTAGTAATGAAATTAAATTAGTTAAGAAATTCACTAAGGGATGTCGTACCATCATAATTATCAGGTTTAAGTTTATGACCTACATCTGATCTATTATCTTTAGAAGAATTTTTAACTTCAACTTAGTTAAACGTATTGAAAATACCATCAACTATAGCATTATTCATTGATATAACTGAGTCAAACCTATTCTGAAAAAATCAATATTATGCTTATCTGTAGATAATAGAGTAACTATTCGACTAGATGTATGTATATTTGTATTAGCGCTATGTTGAAATTGACTTAGTTGTTTGTTTTTACACAAGTTCCTTGGACAGTGCCAGGACATTTTGACGTAGGTTTACAATTTGTTGTTGTAACTCATCCTTCACTTTCGTGAACTAAGTTATTATTTTGTCATTATCAATTAAATGGCCCTAAAAAACCTTCTCAAGCTCGTATGGCTGTTTGAACTCATTATCCAACTCAACATTTCGCCTCAACATCGATGATGATTCCAATGTTTGTTCCTCTTTATAATGTGGTTGAAGATGCAATACTTGTGAACTATTAAAGACAATTTCTTCGGTATTATCCCGTGATGGTGACTTCGAGGCTGATTTACGAGGCGATCATGGAACCGTCTTTCCAGAACAAATATAGCGACAGGGTCGGGTATATTAAATAATGACTTATTGTTTATAAAATAAGACAAAACTAAACTCTTTATTGGAACACGACTGCTCACACCATCTGTCATAACCAAACTCAAACATAAATAATAACATCCACGACTTCGTTAATCTCGTTGCTAGTGGTAGCTATGTGCGATTTCAACGTTCAAATCGCACGCTCATGACAATATTTATTTTTATTATTATATTTTTTATATTGTTTTCAGTTAATAACATTTTAAAATTAAATACAATTAATACTCTGAAGCATAAAAAATTGTGACTGTGCACACGCTCACTAACTGAGCATATGCTCAGCACACATACGCAAGCAAACATACATACCTGGCACTCACAACAACACTTGAAGCACGGCAAGGCGAGTATCGAGGTGGCAGGAGTCGCACGCGAAGCATAAACACTCTCTCTCTCATTAAGAAGTGCCCTCAGCACTGCGTGCAGGAGAGCACGATAAGTAGAATAGGGTTGCGCAGCGGAAAATCCCGCACACGCGCGACGGCCGATCTCGATGGCCGCCTCACCGAATTGCACATACACGCACACACACACACACTCTATAGAATATCCGAATGTATCAAGCGGAGTAATCCGCGAAACCATTGTTAATTAGTGAATAAATGTAGAAGGGCAGATTTAACCCGATAGTGTTTTATATAAATCGAGTAACAATCAATTGCATAGACGTCATCCCGAATTCAAACATTTCCTAGATAGCCAAGCATAGTAGGATCCCGCCACTCTCCGCGGTCCGCTAAAACGGAGATAGCGAAGCTGCCGGAGTGATTTTTCCGTCGTCGAAAGACGATCTTTTGTCGACGCGGTGGTTTCGTGCGACCGTCTTGGCGGGACAATCCGTTGTTCTATATGCGTTAGCGAGGCCACCACGTCACAAAATGTTACCTATCTTAGAAATATAAATAATTAGTAAAAATGTTTGATGGAACAAAATGTGAAATGTGTAAAGAAAGTATAAAAACTAAAAGAGTAGAAAAATCTCTAAAATATTGTAAAGCATATTTTTTACGGTATTTCACTATTTTTGTACAATTTTTGCTTTTTGGTTGGGGACGAATGCTTAAAGCATCAATAAATAATAGGGTCGGATTCGTGTTGAGCACTTCAAAAGACATAAAAATGGTGGGTATTTAACATTTTTCAGATTTCCTGATATTTTTGACAACTTGATCATTTCGTAAAGAAGTATTTTTTCAGCTAGGGCACGAGTAGCTTCTTCTAGGAAAAAGATTTTAAAAAGAGCCAGGCGCTAATCTAAAGTACATAAGAAAAACTAACTTTAGAATATTTTAAAAAAATGTTTAGATTGTAGGGAATTTTGAGCATAGCTTTGTTAAGTTTGACGTAAAACGTGCCATATACAATACATGTTCAAAACTTTCAAAATTTTCACAATTTTTCAACTAAAAAAAAGTTTAATTTTTAAGAATTTTAAAATTAAACAACTTCCTCCACCTAGAGGAAGTTTTGTAACAGTAAAATTTTCTACTTCGTCAAAAACAGGTTAGAAATCCATTTTGAGATGTTTGGAGTTCGAACCACGTGTTTTTTAGAAAATGTACGTATGACTGTGTATGTGTGTGTGTGTGCGTGTGCGTGCACGCGTGTGTGGGTGCGTGTGTGTGTATACCGTAATATTTCTGGCACTACTCAGACAATATCTGCAATTTGTGAATTCGGGATAAGCAGTAATTTTTTATTTTGCCAACTAGTTTTCGTTTTATGGCCATTTTTTGATTTTTAAAAAACACTATTTATCGGTTCATTCCATTATTACGAACAATTCAGCTATAATGTTCTTGAAAGCGAATAGAATTACCTAATTTTTCCCGTATGGTACTCAAAACTACACATCATAAGCTCAAGAAAAAAATAATATTGATAGGTCACGCGTCAAACTATATTCCATTAAAATTTCAAATTATTTAACTACATTTTTGTTTAGTAATAAATAGAAAACTGAAATTAGTTTTTTAGTTCCTCGATTACGAACGTAAAAAGGCTTTAATGCACTTGAGATTTTGGGAAAACGCTGATATTTTGTGTATCTTTTCTAAGTTCTTTAGAAAACTTCTAAAAAAAATTTTTTTTTGATTCTCGATATCTTAAAAACTAAACAGTAAACTGCATGTTATACAGTTTTGCTTTCTTTTATAACATTTGTATTCCTAGTATAACAATTGAATGTTACATATATTTCAAACTACGAATTTTTCTAAGTTTGCATAAAGAAATCATTTAAAAAAAAGCATTAACATACTACTATATATTAAAACAATTTATTTATTGAAACTATGAATTAAATTGGAGTACTTTTGTAGGTAACAATGGTAGGTCTGCATCGTTTACTCTATCTCTTCTTCCGCAAATAATGTTCATAATCTCGGCTCGCATAAGCCCATGTAGTTTTCATTCAATTCAGTGTCTCTTTGTCGTTTGGTCACAGAACACCTCGGCCTACGATACAACGCTTTTCTCGTGCACGTGAGTTCACCTAGATTTTTCAATTATAATTTATAGCTAAATTAGATTTTGTGGTTTTTTCAAAGTTCTTATAATTCTTCTAGCTTCTCTTTCTATCAAACAATCATATTTTGACGATGTACTTGTACAGAATTGGTTAAAAAACATTGAATTTTATAAGTTCTGTTTTCATTATTCCTGATTTAAATTAATTTTGTGATCTTATTGACTAGATATAAACTTTTTGTTTCGTTTTTAATAATGAAGCCTAGATAAGGGGGGATCCAGCCTTCGGAACGTCGGCCAAAAAACTACCATATGTCTACTCGTAGCGATTATTTACTTCCTAATCTCAAACAGATCAATTTATTTGGTGAACACTGCCGCTCACTTATTGGTATAATGCGCGCCAGCTTGAGTGCCTGATTGGCATGTCCCCGAGCTAGAACCTCCAGGGTCTACCTCCAACGACTGACTCATGCTCACTCAAGAAGAAATCACAAAAAGAAAAGATTCTTTCGCAAGTTGTTTAGCTATTTGATCCCTTAGGTATATACCTAATGTATACAGTACCACCAGTGTTTATTAAATAAACGATCTTTTTATAAGAACAATGGCTACCCAAGCTCCCATAAGACGAACTAGTGCCAATCTCAATCGCTAAAAGGTGACAGCACCAGAGAGATGTCGCTCAAGTGGATGAAATCTATATACCACGACTTCTCTGATATATCTTAAAACCACAATAAATACATCTGGCACATCATTGACATTTTGACTCTCAATAACTAAAGTGGCACCACTCAAACGGCTTATAATTCCACAATTCGAGTTAGCAGCTGCCGAAGCATACTTCCTATTTTCCTCCGATGTGAGGTACATCAAGTGGGTTAAAAAATCCGTCGAGTGCTATCGTTGGTGAGTGAGTTACACAAAACTGAGTTTTTCCACTGTGCTTGCGTAAAGATATTCCTCAGCTCCGTGTCTGCTCCAGTTAAGTTTATTCCGTAATTTGAGTAGAGGAGTATACGTAGTCCTCTCCTTAAAGTGATCTGCTAGCAAACCTTTTGTTGAGTAAGTCACTGACCAATTTCAAAATAAGTTGCTGAAGATGAGAAACGCGTAGACAAATAAAATCTAGCGTATGTATGTTTTGTACGCTCGACCTTTTCGTGATTTAATAGTGAATCAGCGCGCATAAAAAATTACAAAATTCTTTTGTAATAGAAGAAAAGAATATAAATTTTTTTTCTTTTCTTTCTTCACCGTTACACCTGCCTTAGTAAGACGGACAAAGTTACTATATCATTTTATATACAGTAAGAATACCTTTGAAAATGGACAATAAGGACACCAGAAACGTCAGGCTATTTAATCAATACAGACAGAATGCAACTTGTGGCGAACTTGTGTTATGTGTTCCTTATTTTAATTAAAAGTTCCAATGATGAGAATTGAATTTACCTACACATAATAATATAGTTTATTTATTTTTAAAAATTGATATTCGTATAAAACAAAATCTTATGTACACTTTTAATTTTCATGAAATAGCCTGAGATAATTTTATGTAAATACCGTATTACACCAGTGAGGTATTCGCAACGTTTTGTGGAAGATTTATTTATCAGTATCTAGAATTCAAATTTTAATAAGTCTATTAAAATTTTATAAAATTTGTTAATGGATGTTTTCTTGTTTACACTAGGATCCTTTTGGCGATGATCCATTTGCTGCACTTCATGCTCCAATACGATCTGAAAGTCCTAGTCCTGCGCTGCCACCAAAAAAAACTAAGATGCCGCCACCACGACCAGCACCACCGCGGCCAATGCAAGGCCCTCAACTGTCATTAACATCGACAATATCTGGATCATCATTTGTTGTTTCAAATTCAGATCCATTTGCTGAAAAAGATGTTTCTTCTCATTCCGGTACAACAAATGCATTTGAATTTGCAGATTTTGCTCATTTTGACTCTAAGGTTAGTAAAATTACTCATTTATTTAATACAAAATGTTTATTTTATGCTTGATGATTATATTTACATAAAACTTTCATTCAACTTTCAAACTTTCATGAACTCCAACGATTCATTTATTTACAACAAATACTTGATTTAATAAAATTCAATACATATTTTTGACATGACCACAGCTTTGGAGGGCCTTATACTTCTGTTATTATAAATCAGCAAGACATTGTCATAGATGAACTTGGGGTGATGGGAAGTGCTCTGGGAGCACAGAAAGAACACAGACGTGAAGGTGATTTAGTTTATTGGAGCACAAACCAGGAGCTCTGCTCTCTGTCGTAGTCGCCGGAGATCTGCCCGCTGCGCCGTCGATGCGACGCGTCGACGGCGAGTGGTCGCACGCTCAAAAATGCACATGCTGCATCTTTGCGCGTGAGAACTGCAGGCGACGGTGTTCCCTGCTGACGATATGCCAGCCATCAGTGATGCCACCGGAGAGCCTAGTGCTCGTCCGTGACACATCCAAGGCCGCACGGGCGTCCGTCCTCGGCGCCCAAAAAAAAAACAGGGTTGCTCGGCGGAGCCGGGCATGTAGTGCATTTGTATACATGTATAGTGTCCTGGGATGCCAGGTGCACGGAGTGCTACAAAGCTTGGCGGCCGATACGAGGAATGCGCTCGCGCTCGGCTGCAACGGGAGCCCTTATTGCTGCGCGAGGCTCGAAATTGAATCCTCCGACCGGCGCGACTATTTTCTCGGGCGCGGTGCAGATGCTCTTTAATTTTGGGTCTTGAAAGGTTTTGTTGCCGTGCTCGTTTTTACCTTCATCTTGGCGGACCGAATAAGCGACGAAAATCCCGCATCATCGTTAACGAGGTTGCAGTGATACCTCATCGCTGGTCACTCCTCGCAGAGGAACGCCCGATAGCGTCACTGCGTGCAGTCCTTGTACGTTGCTTGCCAATTCGCACAATGTCGGCGAGATCTACCGACGCTCGGAAATGGCATTAGAGTAGGTGGATTCTCTAGTGGGAGCAGTGGCGGGCAAACTATTTTTATGTCTTACTGCTTAGCTGACCGAGTAAGGTTACCTGTATGCAGGTCAATTTCGTCTAGTACCACTGTAGCTAGCTGCAGGCAGGTGATTAGCTGCTGCTCTGATAGAGGCGACGAGAGCCGTACGTTGATGGATCTGGGGGGGGGGGGGGGGGCTAGTGGCGTGGAGACAGTATAGTCCTGCGCCAGCCGTGTACTCTTCCTACTGCTGCTGCTCGCTCCCATTTTGGCGATTTCGGCAAACGCGCGCATTTTGCAGCATAATCATTTTTTCCTGATGTTCGATTAGGTCGCGCATGGGCTTATCCGCACGGTACTTCACGAAGCACAAATTGTTTTCGTAGAGCAGGAATCAAAACGTTTGTGTTAAATACACAGCCGTTGTATCGTGAGTTCTGCATTCGGAGAGAAATATAATGCTGCAGTGTTTTAGTTCTTGGTCTTGATCAACACGACTGTTGATATCGGACTTATAATATTGCTCAACTTCGTTAATAGTATTTACAGATAATGTCTTTCGTTTTTTGGTTTTGGAGTTGCTAAAATACCACATTTATGTCTTAAATCTCTTACCTTCTTTGCAATGCTCATAGAAACAATAAACTCCTCCACAATATCTCGTAATAACCAATAATCAGGTAATATTGTTAGAATAGAGAGTTTTAATGGATCGTATTCTGAAACAGAATTGAACTTTTCTTTCAGTTCATCCATTAATTGTTCTAATTTAGATTCTCTGGTTAAACTTTTTATTTTAGCTGATATCTGGGATCCATCATCGCCTTCTTGAGGTCCAGAGTTTTCTTCATTTATAGAAACATTGAATGAATTTAAGGAATGTGTATAGCTCTTCTTTCGACACATTATGCAAATAATAACTCTCAGAAATATCTCTATGCTTAGATAAAAATGAAGCTGATACCTTGCGTAGCATTTTTCCTTTATGCCCTTGTTTATTGAAGGGATTACAATATCTATCTAAAAGAATTTTTTCGCAGGCGGTAACATTACTGACACTACAATATTGTAATAAAGAACAATAATCTAGTTAGTACCGTATATCATTATTGGTCAAAATATTATAGAATGTATGTTCACCTTTATCCAGTTGATTATCTGCAATTATAAAATAACAAATAACTAGCTTTCTAACACAAATTATAGAATTATTAATATTTTTTATTGCTGATTAAAAAACAATTTTAGTCATTGATCCGTTGAAATTCACTTTGTGATATTTTACGTTCTTTAAAGTTTAAAATTAATAAGGAAGCTTATGTTATTAAGCTTATGTATTTCTTATATTCTTCAATCAGCCAAATGGCCAATAATTGGAACAAAATTTGACTTCTGGGAACGTAATTGAAAAAAAAAAAAATTCGTTTTTTAATTATGTATGTCTACATACAGCGTGTATTAATTATTTAAAAATATATAATAGTATAATAAATAATATTTACAGCAGTGTTTTAGTAAAATTACAGGTAAAAGTGTATTTGAAATAACGCGATAAGCAAAGTTAATTTTAATAGATTTTTTGAAGAATTCTTTATAAATACTTTTTTTAAAGAAGTATTTTAAAAGAATTCGTTTTGATATCTTTAGGAAGTAACGAATGCCCGCTTTAGTCTAATTCTTAAATTTTCTTAAATATTCTTAAAGAATTTACAAAAGAATTCATAATAAATTTTATTCTTAAAGAAATCTTACCATAATACATAATACGATGTAATTATTATGAAAATATTGTTATACAAGGATTAAATATTTCAATTATTATTTTAAAGGATACGCAATAATTGATAAGTATAATTTATTTAATAATGTTTTATTAAATATATAAAGAATTCACAAAAGTTTACTTTTGTTTCATTTTACTATGATAAATTGTGAAACTATTTTACTCATTTATATTGAAGAACAAATTTTGATATCATATCTAGGTATGATAGGTATCATACAAATTAATATTTGTTATATATATGTTATGTGACAACTTTACGATAATTATATTCGAACAATCATTTCGAATATAAAATCGAGAAAGTTCTACACATAAAAGGTACAGCGAGACTCAATGCCACAAAAGTATCAGGTAGCCAAGAATCTCGCTGACCTAAACAACTTCCCCTCCGCAAGACCGCACGTGCGAAACCACACTGCAGTTTTGAACTCTTGCACCATTAACAGGTCCCGTAAGGCCTAATGAGTGCGACGAGTGCAGACGCACTGACGTCAGCATGGTGGAGTGGAGCTTGGAGACGCGTGGGATGTCCGGAAACACTTCCAAGCGTCCCCAAGCCACGCTACCTCAAGCACTCCGACTCGAGCCAAGCTGCCGAGCGGACGACTGTTTTTCAATAGTTTTTCTTCATTTTCGTTCGATTTAATTGCTATATTTTCTATTTCTGATTTTTCAATTGTTTATTAAAATCACTCATTTTATTTAAAACTAATCTGCGGCGGCGATCCATTTTTATTTCGGATATATGTACACAAATAGAAATTATAATTGTCTACGAAAAAGGACCGAATAAAGCTAGAATTATTTTTGAACTCATATTTGTGTTCATCCTTGTGTTCAAACCATACATAAATAGAGTGGATTTTTCCTTGGTCCAGGGCCAATAGAGAGAGGGACAAATTATCAAGCAACAACAAAATAGTAAAAGGTAAGAGACTTTATCATACACCAGTCCGCGTTTCAATAGAGAGAAAGATCAAGCTGACAGCCAGGAGAGATTCGAGCAGTGGAGTCTCTCCCCTAGCTGTATAGTTGCGTACGCGAGATCAACTCATATAATAATTAAATTAATATTGCTAGGTGACTCCCAATCACCTAACAATATCATATAAATGAATATTTGTTAATAAATATTAATAATTTTACCAATTTATATTGACTTTGCTGAATCACAGGTTAAAGAACAATTTTTCTAATTTCATCTAGATATCAAACGTATAATATTGTAAAGACCGTATTTCATATAAAGAAGGTCTGCACGAGTTCTATACAAATAATTATTTAAATAAGTGAAAACTAGCTTTTAACTCGAGAGTCTTAATTGTTACTGGCGTTTTGAGTGTTATTTGGGTAATGTGCGGACGATAGAATTATGTCCTCAATATTACGATGCAGACGATTTTCTGTCCGCTTATTTGGTTATTGTGCGGATTGTGATTATGTGTGGACGCGCTCGCTTACGCGGACACTGCTAAGTCCGCTGTCCTCTGTCAGGTATCTTTGTGGACGTTTCTGTAATCCGTCTTGAGACTTCTTACCTTGTTTGGTGTTGACGTTTTTTCGAGGCTGTATATAGGTATTTAGCGTTTTAATGTATTATATAATGAAATGATTTCTCTCTTGGTTTAATACACTTGTTATTGTTTTATACTTTATTTGAGCACAATCCAGAGCTTTATAAGAGGAGTCTACATACGTTTGATCTTGATGTTTAATATGATTTTAATTTAATACTACGTTGATGTTCGCTTAAGTTGTCTTTATCTATTTGTTATATTTATAACTTCTATTTATTTACTCGACTTACGATGACAATCGATTCCTGTTGCACCTGGATGTTATATCTCCTTCATGGCAGAGCAGATGTTGATTGGTATTGCACTTAAGCTTACACGATTACTCGTGGCTGTTTTAATAAACTTAATTAAGCTATGGTTCCCCACTGACGCCAGTTGTATTGACGGACCTTTTCCTACTTAACACTGGACTCTCAACTAGCTGGTAAAGAGATTACTGTTGAATTTTATACAGAATTTGAGTGCTATCTACGCACTCAATAGACGATGCTCACAGATTCACAGCCCTCGTATTCACTCGCCAGGTCCAGCCAGTGGTAGCAGCAAGACTCGCGTAAAAAGGCACTGCGTGGGTCGATTCCTGGCCTTTTAAAACCTCGGAGTCGATGCAAGCAGTTAAATGCTGTTTAAATGTGGTTGCAGCTAATAACCAATTAACATATGCCACCACAAAGAATAATGAAAGCAAGTAGGACGATTCACGCGCGTGAGGAGTGCTAACTCTCAGATCATGCATTAGCTCTGATTTTCGGCGCTTGGTTTCGCAATTACAATTTCTTAGTCGATGATACGCATCAATCAATCAGCTCTTTTGCTACCTGTGAGTATGGAGGGTTGCTATGACACAAGCGTCACAGGTGCTGACTGATTGATTACGTTAAGTATTGTACGCTAATACATACATTTACACATACATTCGCACACTTGTATACCCGTACCAGTGCAAACATGGTACATTACCGTATAATATTTACAATTATGAACGTGGGACGTTACAATATTAATACTTTTTTATTGTATTTTATAAATTGTTAAACAATTTTAATGCTCAACTTATTTATATTGGCTTATTTATACTTGCTGAATCCCAGATTAAAGAACAATGTTTTAATTACATCTACGTATAAAACGTATAATATTAATTGATATTATTATTCAATATAAAACGAATTCAAACTTTTCTTTTTGATCAAATTCACTGTAGATAGTGATTTTTAAACTATTTTAATGATCTACTTTTACAAATTAGAGGTTAAAAAAACGTTTTTTGATTACATCTAGATATGACTATAATGCCATGTTTTCTTAGGACATATTGAACGAATATGCAAGTTTTGCTTTTGTCTGATTTCGCTTCAGATATTATAACTTGTTGAACAATTTAATTATTTATGTATAATGACTTTGCTTAATCACAGGTTTAAGTCAAGTTTTTGTACATCTAGATATGATTTTCCTATCCTCTTATTCTTTTAGCTCATGTAACAACTCATCCTCAGAAAGATGCAGTTCACTGGCAACTCTGGTGCTAGCATTTTTCAGTCATCTTTGTACAGCGTTTTTAAAATCTTTTGCGGTATACGAAACTTTGCAATAAATAATTGTACCTATAAATAATGTCACATTAATGTCTTAATATTTTATTTCAGTTAATTAATTAATTTGTTTATTTTACCAGAGTTACATAAACTTATATATTATAATAATACAAAATTCATGCACATTGACAAACTCCACACGTGTCAATTATGTAAAACAATTCACTGTGAAGCTGCCAATCCTGCAGAGGGAAATAAAATTCCCTGTTTGCAGGTCTGGATTACTAAGACTACCTTAACTAATTAACAGCCATTCAAAACACAATAGGTTAGCACAGTCCTCTGTCGGACTTCCATACAGCGGTCTGCACCACCCATCCCTTTCATTCTCTCATTTACACTTTCTGAATTATGAGTACAATTTTCTCTTATTTCAGATTTAAACACTTTTCTAAACTTTGTATAATAGAATATAACATAACAGTTATAACAATGATTGGATTATATTTATTTCTTAATTACTTAATGATAATTAATTAACCATTCTGTTTCTTGATTCTGCTAGTGTATAATTTTGTTACAGCCATTTTCCCATTGTGCTTAAGCACTTGCTTAAGCACTACATAATCAAATAATAAATCATTTCTATAGCCTAGCATTTTACTCAAGCCTATTCTAGTCTTAATCTATTTATATTTAGCTTAAATTAACTTATTAGAATAAGTTAATTTAAGTAAAATAGTAAATAAGTATCTAAGTAAAATAGATTTCGCTGAGGTTGGTTTACCTGGTGCGGCATTCTTGTCTCTTGCGTACATGGACCTTTCCATCCTATTGAGTCTGGCGGGGCATGTAAATCCAATAGCACATGTTACCCTGTAGTGTGGAAACATTTCTCTATGCTGATGCGAAGAGTCACATTTACAGTTTGATGTAAAAACAATATCATCGATCACGACAATATCTTCATGTTTCGGTTGCATTTTTAGAGAATACATTGAATTCGTGAAGATCTGCTTTCAAGGAAACTCTTATTCCTTGATCGAAGTAAAAAATAGCCTTGTTTGCACCAAGATAATTGATGTCTCCGTATATCATTCTGTATTTGTTTATTTGCTGTAGTTTCTGACCAGGTGCTGTGGGTGCATTATTGTTTTTAGCTCTGGTGCTATTTGCCTCTGCTATTTTTTCTATTTTGCTGAAAATTGTCTCAATAGGCTTGTATCTTTCTGTATTGACACCAGTTTCGCATTTAGTTGTTGACTCTTTCACATAGTTTGTATACTTTACTGTCGTATTTTTTATTCCCGTTTCTTGAAGCCATATATAGATTATATCATTGGTTATATTCTCTAATTTTAGATCAATTTTCATATACATAGAGATCATTTTGTTGTAATTATATTTAGTTATACGCCTATGTGTCCTATTATTATGCGATTTGCATTTGCCATTTTCACAGATGTAAGTTCTTATGTCTAGTATTATTTTATCTTTAATCGGTATGCCAACTGTTAAAGTAGTGTAATCATTTAGTGCTGTTATTCCTGTTTGTAGTAAATTTAAAACTATTTTCATATTTCTTAGAGCTTTTGACATATTTTCTAGATAACTCATTGATAATAACCATGTTTTAAGTTTATCACAGTCTATATTAATTGTGTTATTTATTTCAGCCATTTCTTCTTATCCAATCTTTTAATTTTGAAATATTCGAGACTTTTGTAATGTCCAGTACCTTTAGTTCATTTGGTAAATAATTGAAAGTATCGATTGCCCTTAAATAGCTGCTTTTAGTACTGATAGTTTTGGAGTATTTTGGTATTACTAATGATTTCTTTTTCATTTTACTCGTAAAGTTGATATAATGATCTTTTAAAGTGTTGTAATGGTATGTTATACTATTATATATGAAAGATTGCTGTATGCTAAGTGGAATAATTTCTTGAAACATTTTTATTTATTATTTTTAAAATTCTAGTCTGTACTGATTGTAGTAAATTTAGCCTATTTTGGTACGCTCCACCCCACGCAATTATTCCATAATTTATTAGACTATGGAAAAGTGCATAGTAAACCATGTTAAGAGTGTTAATATACATAAATTGAGTTATTTTACTGAATACAAATATTAGGTATTTGGTCTTTTTTATTAGATACTCTATATGTTCGCTCCATCTCATCGTTCGAATCGAAAATAATATCCAAGTACTTTGTTTTCGTAACTCTTTTAAGGAGCTCGTTATTAATTTTTATATCTATGACACCCAGGACACTATTTATATAATTCCCAAAAGTAATATATACTGTTTTGTGTACGTTTAGTGTTAACTTATTGAGTCTAAGCCATACATATACTTCTTCTAAGTGTTTGCTCATGATTTTTTCTACTTCGCTCCAGTTTCTTCCTTTGGTCATGATAGCTGTGTCATCAGCGTAGGATAATATTGAGTTTTCCGGCATTCTGTTTAGCAAGTCATTCACGTATAGTATGTAAAGTAGGGGTCCAAGAATTGTCCCTTGAGGGACCCCAGTGCTTATTACTTTATAGTCGCTTTCACTTGCTTCTAATCTTACTTTTTGCTGGTTATTCAGGTAGCTTGAGATTAGTTTATGGCCCTCTCCTCTAACACCATACGAGTAGAGTTTGTCCAACAATATCTTGTGATTAACAGTATCAAATGCTTTAGCTAAGTCAAAGAAGGTAACTGCAATTGGAATGCTTTGGTCTAGACTTTCATATATTATTTTGGAAATAGCACTTAATGCATCTTTTGTACCTATGTTCTTGATAAATCCATATTCTCTTTTGCTCAGTATTTTGTTCTTATTTATAAAATCTAATAGTCTCTTATATATAATCTGTTCAAATATTTTGGCAATATTAGATATCAATGATATAGGTCTATAGTTGCCCATATCATCCTTCTTTGCAGATTTGAATATTGGAATTATTTCAGCTGTTTTGAATACATCCAGCCATATAGACTTTTCTATACACTGGTTAAAAATAAATGCCTGCGGTTTCGAAATTAGTGTATCCGTTGTTTTTAGTGTCTTTGCGTGAATCTTCTCTACCCCTCCATTTTTCAATTTCAAATCTTTTATTATTTTGCTTATTTCATTCTCATTTGTAGGTTTTATAAACATAGTTTTTTTATTGCTCATTGGTAATTCTATATTTCTGTTAGAAGATGTAGAAATTTTATCACTCAGTTTTTCCCTAGGTTACAGTAGTATTGATTTAGCTTTATTAGCTATTTCATTTTTATTTTCTATTATTACACCATTTTCCATTTTCAGTTGTTTAATGTTATTGCCAGTTTTATTACTATTTCTCCCAATCTTGCTCTTAACGTATGCCCATAGCTTCTTCGGGTCATTTTTGTTCTCTGCGATGCATCTCTTACTGAATCTTATTTTTGCTTCTTTAATAACTTTGTCTAATGTTTTAACAAAATTTTTGTATTGGCCCTTGAGAATTTCATTGTTTGGATCCTTGTTAAGTCTATTATAGATTACACCTTTCGTATTGCACGATTTAATTATTGCTTTCGTTACCTAATCTTTTCTTGGGGTATTATTATGTTTTTGTTTGTTATGTGTACTATATTTTGCTTTTCCCATACAGAGATCTAAATCTTTAATCAAAGCATTAATCGCTTCATTTGGTTCCTTATCAGTATAATATTTACCCCAGTCTATCCGTGTGGCCGCACGGTATAGTTTGTTGTAATTATAGTATGTAACGGGGTGGTTTTATGCCGATGCGACGGCTCCAACGCTGCGCCGGAGGCTCGACTCCGGCGAGAAGATTCTCTTCTTTCCGTTCAACGGAGAGATACTCTCCATGATGCGACGGCGATTGCCTGCGCCGTCGCTTGTGCAGCCTACCGCTGCTGTGTCGCTGTGACACGCTGCTCGGCTAGTCAGTTATTCTGTAAATCGCGAAGTACGCGATTTACCCGCGGAGGCTGTCGGGGTACTCGGGAATGTGAGGACGTTAGGAGCGAACGAAAAGTAAACACTTAGATGCAAGAGAACGTCTGTTTATTCAAGTTCGAATTACACGAGCTAACAACCGTGATATATGTTGCGTACGCGTGACGCGAGAAGGCAGATACGCACGCCGATAATAACTCGCTCGCGGCGAGTTCGATCGCAATAACAATTGACGCGCGACAAAAGATGATTGTACTTACAATTTCGCTAAGCGCCGCTCCTGCGTGGTGCGGCGCGCGCAAAATGGCGGGAGCGTCCTCCCTCAGTTACACTGCGTGGACTGCGAGTCGGTGGCGTACCGACAGGTTCGTCGCTGGCTCGCTGGATCACTCCGCTCGCACGCTCGCCTTCACTTGCAACTCCACAGATACACTCGCGCACAGCGGAGGCACAGTAGATCGCGTTCGCGCGGTATCGCAAGGTCGATAATCTCGAGCACGTGTTGCTGCTCTCGAGGCCGGAAGCTATCTGTCAATCGCGCACGCGTCGCGCGATTCAAACCGCTGGATCGCTTACAACCCCCCCCTAGAATCGGCTAATCGTCCCGATGTCGATTCTACTCATGGCGTCGCCGCGTATCGTTCGTGGGGATGGGTGTGGGCTTCGGGTCTCTTATTGAATACGCGGGGGTATTCTTCTTTACCTTTTTATTACCAAAATAAACTATTTCCTAAGGGTAACAAAAAAAAACGGCTACTTCTTGTAGCGCCAGTGCTCTTGCGCGCGGGGGCACTTGTTTGACCTGGAGACCCCCGGCAGTCCGCAGAGGAAACAACTCCTCTGCGACTCTCCGTGCGGGCTGTGGGGGTTCTCCTGTCCCTTCTTGATCGCGCCTGTGGCGGTGCGCGGGCGTGACGCGCTTCTCGCGCGTGGTGTCCTAGCTGTCTCGCCAGGGATTGCGCCGCGCATCCGTGCGCGCGCCTTGGCGCGTTCGAGCGCTTCCTGTGCCCGACGTACTTCCAGGAGGGCCTCCTCCCTCCTCCTTTCTTCTTCGGCGGCCTTTTGTTCGGCGCGCTGCCGCCGGGTCCTCTCGTCCTGGCGCGCGCGCTCTGCCGCGCGGAGTGCTGCACGCTCCTCCGAAAGCAGTCGCTCCCATTCTCCCGCGCGCCGGCGGTATTCTTCGCCGTGCGCCTTGATCCCGGCGCTGTAGCGCTTACACGCCTCGCGCACGGCGCTTGTCGCGTGGAGCGATATCTCGATCGCGTCCATGATAAAGGCGCGATCTCGCTTCCACGCGGTGTCAGCCTCCTCTTCAGGCGTCTGGGTTTCAGCTTTCGACGCGGTGCCCGACGTATCCGACCAGGAAACTGTGTGTGCCGCCTTGGCACTCTTCTCGGCGTTTTCCTGGGCGTGCTGTGGATTGACCCCTGTCACCTCTTCTTGCGGCGCCTGCAACGTTGCAGGCGGCGCGTGGGGGCGCCTTAGCGCGATGGTGCTTCGCGCCTCGCCTCGACCGGTTTCGGGTGTTGGGGTTGTCCGGGGGACCAGGGCCGCCGCACCCTCGGCGCTCGGCGGCGCCAGATCTTCGGGCTCGTCCGCCCACGGGTCTTCTCCCTCGATGACCTCGCGGATCAGCGCCGAGGAGGTTCCCTCCTCTTGGCGCAGCCGCGCGATACACGCGAGGATCATTGCCTCGAATGTCTGCGGATCCATCTGTAGGGGAGACATAAGAATAGGCATTACTCCGCGTTCGCTTTTTTCGTTCCGCCGATGGGGAATGGTTGAGGGATGGTTGGCGGGGTTCTTCTGTACTTCCCGGACCTTCTTCATGTACCACTCGTCGTTAGTGCCCTCTGTCCACCCCAGGACACTGACTGGCGCTTCCTCGTCCTCGTACATGCGAGAAAGCGCGTCGGGAACGGCGTTTAGCGCGCCTTTCCGGTGTTCGACGGTGTACTGGTGGCCTTGCATTTCTAACGCCCATCTTGCTAGGCGACCGGTCGGATTATGCAAGTTGCAAAGCCACCGCAGGCTACTGTGGTCCGTGACTACTTTAAACTCGTAGCCTTCGATGTACGGACGGAACTTCCGTATCGCCCAGATAACAGCTAAGCACTCGCGTTCTGTGACACTATAATTGCGCTCAGCCTGCGTCATCGTGCGGCTGGCGAACTCGAGCACGCGTTCCTCGCCGTTCACTATTTGATAGAGAACGGCGCCGAGCCCTGTGTCACTGGCGTCAGTCTGTAGCACGAACTGCGCCTCGCGATCCGGGCGATGGAGGACAGGCGCCGACGCCATAAGCGCTTTGACCTGTTCAAAGGCCAGCTGCTGCTCCTCCTTCCACTCATATTTGCGACCCTTCTTGGTCAGCTGGTGGAGTGGTTCGGCGATCGTGGCGAATTCTTGGAGGAATTTGCGATACCACGATGCCATGCCCAGAAATCGTCGTAGCTGTTTCAAATTCTTCGGCGCTGGATACGCCATAATAGGCGCTATCTTCGCCGGGTCTGGCCTAAATCCGTCATGATTAACCAGGACGCCGAGATATTTAACTTCTTCGCTGCAGAAGACGCTTTTCTCCCGGTTAATCGTCAACCCTGCCTCGTTGATGCGCGCCAGCACGCGGCCCAAGTATCAACCTCATCAAACGTCTCCGTTGCGACGATAACGTCGTCTAGGTAGGAGTAGGCATAGGGTTGCAGTTCAGGGCCGATGACTTCATCAATCATGCGCTGGAACGTAGCGCCAGCGTATGCCAACCCAAATGGCATACGCTTGAACTGAAACAGTCCAAGTCCCGGCACCGTGAACGCTGTCAGCGGCCTGGCTTCAGGCTTCAGCGGGATTTGGTGATAGGCGCTGCTGAGATCTAGCGTAGAGATATACTTCGCCTTCCGGAGTTTGCGAAGGATATCGTCCATGTTGGGCAGTGGATACGCGTCTGATCTCGACAGCGCGTTGACTCGTCGGAAGTCGACGCAAAAGCGGTATTGGCCGTTCGCTTTGCGCACCATCACCACTGGGTTTGACCAGCCACTGTGTGAGTACTCGATCACACCGGCCTCGAGTAACTCACGCACCTGTCGGTGCATCTCCTCTTCTATCTTCAGGGAAACCGGAAAATACTTCTGTTTGACCGGCCTCGCGGATCCTACGTCGATCCCGTGCTCGATCAAGTGGGTGCAGCCGATCTTTCTGTTGGATTTCGGGATCATTTGATCGATGAGTTGCCGAATGCGCGCGTGCTCTGCCTCGCCGACACGCGCTAATCCAACTGCGGCTATATCCAAGACTCCTGAGGCGCTGATCGATGCGACTTGCAAAGGCACTATCTTGCGCTCCTTCTTGAGATATAGCAAATTCTCGTTAGGGTCGTGGATCGCGTTGAACAACCGACCGAAGTTCGTGCCCACTAGGCACTCGTTCAACGCGTCGGGCATAATAGCCACGGTGACTTCGCGTCGCACTCCTGCGACGTCGACCGGGAGATCCACGTACCCGACGATCGGCGACGTCTGGCCGTTGGCGCATTGGGCCTTTCGCCCGTTGCACGGCCGCATCGAGCGACCACAAGCGCTGGCAATCTGTAGCCCCAGTGAACCCATCACTGTCAGGGCCGCGCCTGGGTCGTAGAGTGCTCGCACTCTAAATCCCCCGATGCCTAATTGCACCCACCACCGCGACTCGTCGTCATTAGGTGGTGTCTCTGGAGGTTTTGGGGGCGTCTCTAAAATGGCGATCATCTGATCGAAGTCATTGGGTGAGGTCGCGCGCGGTATAGGGTCTTCGCGCGCCGCTTCTAGAGGGGTAGCGACCTCACCTACGCCCCGGTCCTCCCGTTTCCCTGGCCGTTAGGGCAATTAGCAGCGAAATGCCCTAACTGCTGGCAATTAAAGCATTGCGCCTCCGGATACCCGACCGGAGGGTTGCTTGGTCTCGGCTGTTGCTGCTGCTGCGGCGGCTGATACTGCTGCCGCTGCTGTCGTGGGTATCGCTGCTGTTGTGGCGGACGCTGTGATTGCTGTTGCAGCTGCTGTTGCTGCTGTGGCGGCTGATTACCTCTATTCTGCTGGAGGTAGCCGCGATTCTGGCCGCCGCCGCGTCCGCCGCGCCGTCCCCGGAAGGCATGACCGCCTCCTCGGTTCGACGCTTGACCTTGCTGGCCGTCCCCTTGGCGTCCTCCTCCATTCTGTGCGGGGTTGCTTTTCTTCCCCGCGCCGAAGTCTTTCGTGACGTAGGCCAGTTTGCTGTCGATCAGCTTCCCTATCGCAGCAAGGGATAGGGGCTCTTCGGCTGGCGCCGTCTCCACTGCGGCGATCTTCGCTGCTGGCGCCGAACTCTTCCCCTTATACGCCAGTTCGGGGAGCATGGAGGATGCGGGCGCTGGGGGCGCCCGGTACGAGGCTTCGCACTCGATGGCGGCCTCGATACCTGCGGCAAGGAGTTCCTCAACCGTTTTAAACTCCGGCCGCTTAAGAACTCGCTTGATCGACGGGAGCATGTTATGGTATAACATGTCCAACTGCTGGCTTATGTCGAGCCGTGGAGTCATACGCCGCAGGATCCCCTGCAGGCTGTTAATGTACTCCCGCACCGGCTCGTCTGGGCCTTGTGTACGGGCGTGGGCCTCCGCTTGGAGCCGTTGCTGGTAACCCTGCGTCTTGCCATACCAGCGTTTCAAGCACTCCTTGAAATCGGTCCAGCTGTTCCAGTCGCCTTGGTCTGTAAGGCGATTCTGCAGCCATTCATAGGCGTTTCCCTCGAGCACTTCTTGCAGCGCGGCTAACATCTCCTCATCGGTGAGATTATCGAGCCTGCGCCGGCCTTCCATCCTCTGGATAAAGTGCTCGACACTTACGGAGCCGTCGCCCTTGAACTTGATGCCCCATTTATTGACCGTACTACCGACGGACCGATTGGCCCGACGGTTCATCGGACCATCGCTGGCGCTCACGCCACTGGGCTCGAGGTTGCGAGGGCCGCTACCCCCCCCCCCCCAGCGCCAGCGTATGGTGGAAACGATTGCGCCGTGTGATTGGGCATTACTTGCTCACTACGGCGTGCGTTCGAGGCGACATCCTCTGCGAAGCTGCTATGCGTCAGCTGCTGGATGTCGATGTTGTCCTGGAAATTTACCTGCGTCTCTCGTCGCGGATTGACACTTCTCCCCAGGTCCATTCTGGTGCTCGACGCCATCGTTCCTGGCCATTGGTGAAGGAGCATTTCGATCTTCTGCGTGAGCGCTCTGATCGCCTCAGAGTTCTCCTTCGCCTGCGCTCTCAGCTCCGCGACGTACGTCGGCTGAGGCGCTTGCATTGCCGTGTTCGCTTGGCATTGTGGCGTGGTACTCCATCCTTGCGCCATCATTCCTGGATTCGCAAGTGGTGCGTTGAATCCCGGGGACTCGGCTCTCCCCGTCAGTCCACTCCACGGCGTCTGTATTGGCGCTGAATGTGACGCCGTCGCGTGCGTGCCAGATACAGTGTTTGCCTGTCCTGCAAACTGCGCCTGTGCAGGCGGTGGCTCATACCGTATCGTCGGTATGCTCTGCTGCCTGAATGTGGAGGAGGCTGGGGCGCGAAAGTGGCTTCTCTGCCCTGTCGCGTTTTGCGGCGCTCTCATATGCGCCGTGCTAGGCGTTGCGCCTTCTTGCTGTATGCCGAGCGTGTTTCCGAATTGCCACGTCGGCTGCATTGCCGGCGTTGTCGTTACCGTCGTGGTTGTCGTGGTCGTCGTTGAGGTTACTGGCAATCTAACGGCTTCGCCGTTGTCGGTGAGTGGCATTAGCACTTCTAACTGTGCCTCTGCCTGCGCTTCCACCTGCGCCTCTACCTGCGCCTCCCCTTCATATTCGACGGCCGAGGCGTCGTGTTGCTGTCGCATGTCCATTGTGGCCTGCAGCAGCAGCTTCAATGGGTGAGGTGCTGACGTGTCGTAGTCAGGATCCGCCAGCGTTCGTGACGACACGTTTTCTGCCGTCATATCGAGGTAGGACGTCCTGCGTCCTTCTCGCTTTATTCTCACTACCATTGGGTCTTCTCCGACGCTTTGTTCGAAGTCTGCTTCGGAGTATTCTCCGAAGAGCCATTTCTGCAGCCGGTAGACCTTTTCTAAGCGTCTACCATCTTTGCGCAGCTCGAGGTGTTCTAGGGCCTCCTGGAGTTCTTCTCTGTCAATCCCTACGCACCAATCCTCGACGGCTTTCTCCAATTCGGGATTCATCGCGATATATATATGCCACGCGAGTGGTCTCGCTACAATTCGTGTGCGGGCAGCAGCAGTATTTTCTCACACGTCGAGATAGCTGAAGTTCGCGTATCCGTGCTTCAACGTAAGCTTGCGGATGCGCGGACTTTTCGCACTCACACTTCACTCCTATCGGCGGATCGACTTGCGGTGCGTCTTTAGACGTGAAAGGGTGGGTCGCGCCGGCGCGAGTGTTTTTTCCGGCGATTGCTGTAGCGAAAATCACCGTGTACCGAAAATCGCGGTTCGCGTTCTCTAACACACTCGCGCTCACACACGTCGCACTTCTTCTTCTGCTGGAAATACTGCTCTCGGTCTCGAGACCGTATGTGCACGCGCTGCGTGCTGCTGCCCTCGCTGCTCTGTACTTAATTTCTACGCGCGCGTTGACTGCTGTACGAAAGTTTAAGTTTACTATCCTCGTTAGACGCCTACTAAGTCCCAACTTGGACGTGACGAGGGTAAGTCTCTCCCGGTCAACTCGACACAGAAAAAAAAACGATTTTCTTGTCTCGGAGAGCGTGTCTACTATTGCTGTCAGCTCGCAATGCAGCCGCTCCGAGACAATCCGAATCAACTTCGGACAGCACGATCCGCGCCGCTACTCTCCGGCAGGGGTACGCGGCGCTAACCGCACTATCAACTTTCGCACTGCTCGTCCGAATGTATAATATTTTTCCTCAGTGTAAACAGTGAGACCGCTGTTTACACTGGTCGCCGCTGCCTTCTCGCTCCTTCGAGCTTTCGCTGCTCGCGCTGCTACGTCCTAAACCGTTGCGATACGCGGTGTTTATTTTGACGGCGCGCTTTAAACCGACTCTTGTTTATTCAGGGCGTCGGTTCGTGTCCTTTGATTGCGCCTCTTGCGGCGATTTTAAATTTCTTCTTTAAAAATTTTTAGGCGCAATCCTCCCGAAATTACACCACGATATTGGGCGCCAGTTGTAACGGGGTGGTTTTATGCCGATGCGACGGCTCCAACGCTGCGCCGGAGGCTCGACTCCGGCGAGAAGATTCTCTTCTTCCCGTTCAACGGAGAGATACTCTCCTTGATGCGACGGCGATTGCCTGCGCCGTCGCTTGTGCAGCCTACCGCTGCTGTGTCGCTGTGACACGCTGCTCGGCTAGTCAGTTATTCTGTAAATCGCGAAGTACGCGATTTACCCGCGGAGGCTGTCGGGGTACTCGGGAATGTGAGGACGTTAGGAGCGAACGAAAAGTAAACACTTAGATGCAAGAGAACGTCTGTTTATTCAAGTTCGAATTACACGAGCTAACAACCGTGATATATGTTGCGTACGCGTGACGCGAGAAGGCAGATACGCACGCCGATAATAACTCGCTCGCGGCGAGTTCGATCGCAATAACAATTGACGCGCGACAAAAGATGATTGTACTTACAATTTCGCTAAGCGCCGCTCCTGCGTGGTGCGGCGCGCGCAAAATGGCGGGAGCGTCCTCCCTCAGTTACACTGCGTGGACTGCGAGTCGGTGGCGTACCGACAGGTTCGTCGCTGGCTCGCTGGATCACTCCGCTCGCACGCTCGCCTTCACTTGCAACTCCACAGATACACTCGCGCACAGCGGAGGCACAGTAGATCGCGTTCGCGCGGTATCGCAAGGTCGATAATCTCGAGCACGTGTTGCTGCTCTCGAGGCCGGAAGCTATCTGTCAATCGCGCACGCGTCGCGTCGCGAGCGCCGCGCGCAGCGCCTGCGCGCCGAACCGCGGCGACCCTGCGCATGACCTTGCGCGCGCGATTCAAACCGCTGGATCGCTTACAAGTAATATTACTTTCCGTTTCTTTCCAAATTATTGTTCTGTATTTTTCCGTTTTTGATTTAATACAACATTTAATATACGTAAAAAATATTTATTTTCTTAATGTACAAAATTAAGAAACTAAAAAATTCGAATAAAGTGTATTATTTTATAAACAACAATTATGTTGGATAGGATAGACTGAGTATTTATAATGTACAGTTAAATATAATTAATTGATGATATGTAAAATATAACTTCTTACTAATCTCTTCGGTATACATTTATCTTCCACTAGCTTAATGATAGGTTTTACAGGAGGTATCATAGGCTTCGGTTGAGTACATCTATTTGAAAGAAAGAAGGGGGATGCTTATTATGTTATAAATCTTATGACATCAGTTAATTCTATGCAAGACTTTTTGAGGTAGACGCGGGTATAACGGATATAAATCTCCAAACTTTTGTGATTAGCATTACAAGTATTTTTGTATATGTTTAATTCGATAGATTCAGATATAGTTTGTAACGAAGTTCAAGTTCTCGCTATGCCTGTACTCGGAGCAGGAACGAGAGTGACGGAAAAACGCGGCATTGGCTCAATGGCTAGAGCGCGTGCCTACAGATATCGAGAGCTGATCGGTTCTCGGTCCCGGCGTCTCCTTTTGTGTTTTCTCTTTCTCAAAGACAGTCTCACCCCGTTACATGGCGCCCAACTGAATTGCACATAGGAATGGATAAAGTAGACTCTTCGCCTGTAGGAGTAGCAGAAGAATGAAGAAACCCCCAGCTGAGATCCAGAGACTCTCCCTGTGGCTCGCCTTCTGCGTGACATAATACGTGGATAAGGGATGGAGTGTATCAGTGAAATACGACATGCGTCGGAAAAGGCGTGCAGAGGTACGGGGATGTACGAGGTTGGAGACATCGTCGAAGAGCTATTCGGCGAAGAAGAGTTCCTGCATTACCGGACTTTTAAAGGTGTAGAGTCGAAATCGGAACGATAATCCGACTCTAACGGGGAGTTGTAACGGGGTTCAAGTCCTCGCTTTGCCGATAATCGGAGCAGAAACGAGAGTGACGGGAAAAGGCGGCATTGACTTAATGGATAGAGCGCGCGCCTAGAGATCTCGGGAGCACCGGATTGATTCTCGGTTCCGGCGTCTCCTTTTGTGTTTTCCTCCTCTCAAAGACAGTCTCACCCTCTTACAAGTTCTAATACAGTTGATGGACATTTTTCTTCGCAAATATACCTAATTTAAGAGAAATCATCTTTTAGAGTGCGTAAAGCTAAATAAATATTATGTTATAATACATTACTATAATTTATGTATTATAAGTGTTTTTTAAAAAATTCATTAATGTAGATGTCAATTTTAGAAATCTTAAACACTTCACAGAAGTTACTATTTTACTACTGTTTCAAACTCGTATATTCTTGAAGAACTACAGCAATAATCTTGAGTTATAAATAATATTTAATTTTCTAATGTATCACACATAATAATTTATACACAATAAGTTTTTATTTATTAAAAAATTTGTTAATAATTTTCATTTACTCTGGTCGCAATATAATATTATTTGAAAAGTTTTAAATCCTAATAAAATTTACTATAAAATGTTGCGTCATAATAACTTCTTATTAGGATTTACTGCAGACAAATTTAAGAAATTCTAAACATGTATACCTGCTGTACACGCGCTAGACATACTAAGTACTAAAAGGTCCATAACGTGCAAAAAAGGTAAAGTTAGTTAACACTCTATATAGAATTTATTATATCCATTACAAAAATACAAAACAATCAGGCAAGCGCTTAACAATTAAATTAAAATAACACAAACAGTTTCGGTAATTCTCGGAAAAAATATATCGAAACCTATTGAAACGTACCTAAAATATGCGAAAAACGGATAGGAAATATTTTATGACAATCCGTTTCAATAATTTTTAATATAACTCAATCGGACTGAAACAAATTGCAAATTGTTTCAATTATTTCTTTTAACCAGGGAAGTACGCTAAAAAGGAATACGAAAATATGATTACAAAGATTACATACTCTTCGGTGTAGATTACTACTTGACTGTTTTTCTCTACTCAGTACTTCGTCAGTGTCGCCTTCTGTAGCCATATCTGTAGATTTTTGCTCTACTTCACAAGCTTCTGCAAAGTCTACAAACAAATTTATTTTATACTTATAAAAAATAAATAATTGCAAATTCATTTGTAAAAATATACTAAATACGTGTTGATAATCATAAATTTCAAACATTTATTTACATTTTTCAGATTATAGAAATGATAAACCGTATAAAAGGAGAATGAAGAAAAATAAAATTGTATTATAGGTGATTTGCTAGATATCATTAATATTTTTTTACGTTTCATTAATTAAAAAATCAAAACTAAAATATAAAATTAAAAAAATAAACGTAACCGAAAGGTTCTGAGATTCTTCCCCACTTATATGTCATCCACTTATTACTCGGCATTATCTTTTTCATTGTTAATCTATTGATTGGACTAGGTGGCCATACTAGTGTCTCATTGTCGAAGTCGATCCAGGATTCTGGTAATACTGATGTCTCATTGTTGAAGTCGATCCAGGCTTCTGGTAATATTGATGTATAGTCATCAATGAAAGCTACTTAAAAGTCTTTCATCTACAAAAAATATTAATTATATCATGTTTATAATCATATTGTCAGTGCACATTGTACAGTACAATAAATACTAAGAAAAGAAAATTTTTTTTATAATAAAAAAAATAAAATTGCGTATTTAGATTTAAAAGAAAGGGAAAATTTGTAATAGTACATTACGATAAGAGTGTGCAGAGTGGATAATTCCTACAAGTGGTGTTTGTCAAAAAAGAGAATGTTGGTATATCTTGTAACGGTACCGCTCCGATTACCAGCATAGCGAGGACTTGAACCTCGTTACAACCTCCGGCTAGAGTCGGATTATCGTCCCGATTTCGACTCTACACCTTAGAAAGTCCGGAAATGCAGGAACTCTTCTTCGCCGACTTTGTCCAACGCATGTCGTACTTCGCTGATCCACTCCATCCCCATCTGCGTATTACGTCACGCAGAAGGCGAGCCACAGGGAGAGTCTCTGGATCTCAGGTGGGGGTATCTTTATTCTTCTCCTACTTCCTAACGTGTACCGCGCGGCGACGTAGCCGTTTTTCTGGAAGGTGCGACCAGGTGATGAATCTGCTTTATCCACTCCTGTGTGTTATTCAGTTGGGCGCCATGTAAGGAAAACACAAAGGGAGACGCCGAGAAAATCGATCCGGCGTTCCCAAGATCTCTAGCTGTACGCTGTATCCATTGAGCCAATGCTGCGTTATTCCATTACTCTCATTCCTGCTCCAATTACCGGCATAGCGAGGACTGGAACCTCGTTGCAACCTACACAGCGCACACGTATCATATACTATTTTTCTTCCTACGTGCACAACGTTCAATTTCGTGTTCGCAATGTACCACTACCGCAGAGGCTGAGAAGAGCGTGCGGGTGTGTCGCACGAATGAAGCTAATACATTCTCGCAGGCTCATCTCAGCGTGTGATAAAGTGGAACTTTACCCATGTAAGTAGGAAATAGTAGTTTTTGTCTTACCTACACCATAAATACGTTTTTTCGAGCATGTATTGCATGTGAAAAGTGGTTCTTTTTCTCTCTTGGGTGGAAAAATAAACCCTTGGTCGGAAAGAAATCCCACGTGCGAAACAGTAATTACATTACGCCCTTGCGCTTACTTTCCGCCATAGAACGGAAAATAGAGCTACTTTTCGCCCTCTAAATGGAACTTTCAGTGGGAGTATTTGACAAAAAGTATCGTGTGCACCATTGACGGTAACAAGACGATCTAACAAGTGTGATTGCGACACTCGCTTCGCTCAGGCGGCAACTTTCCCACACCTCTGTAATCGCCTTCTTTCCGTCCTTAATACATAATATACTATTTCGTTACAAGTGCAGAAAGTCTCTTTGCTCGGGCGACAACCTAACAGTCGTATGAGAATCACTTTTTACACATGTATCGAACATTGTTTTTCGATTCAGGCTACGTAAATTGCGACTGTAAAAATTCGCAAAATGCTTTAACTTGCACTTTACGCACACTGTATCGAAAATATATATTATGATTCGGTTTATTTCTGTAATATGAAAAACAAAGCATTTTGATAGTATGAAGAATATTAATAAAATAAATGTAGTTAACAGAACAATCGAGAATATTGACAATTGAGCAAATTGACAGAAATAAAAAGCGAACAGGAAATTCAGTTATATTGGAGCAAAGCAGATAAATTAAAATACTGCGAAAATTTTAAGCTGTACAAAACAGATGTAGGAAAAGAGGCTTACTAGGATGAGGAAAAGGTCGCAGGCAATGTGAAGGAATAATGGATAAGAATTAGATGAGGAAATGTAGGGAGGTCTGAAAACAAAGGTTTTAAAAATCAAAAATGCACAGTCTGCAAGAAAGACATTGAAAGCCTGGAGCATAGAAATAGAAATAGAGGAAATAGAAGAATTGGAGGAATTGATGAGAGAGGGAAGGATTCCATCCAGAAACTAGTTACCATTTTAAGGCCAAGCCAAAATGAAAAGCTATGTGAGTATGTAAGGTTTGAGCAGTTGGGCAAGCTGAGCACTGAAAATACGGAAAAATTAAATTAAAGAGGGAAAGAGGTACGTTGTGTTGGTATTATACAATCATAAAAACTATATCGAATATGAGCACAAAACTGTAAATATAGAAATAACCATTTAATTTGAGCGGGAACGCCGGGACCGAAAATCGATCCGGCGCTCCCGAGATCTCTAGGCACACGTTCTATCCATTGAGCCAATGCCGCCTTATTCCGTCACTCATATATTGTAACGGTAGACCCAGCGTACGATAACGCTGGGTTTTATTCTACTCGTTACCCAGTGGTTTCTCCGTCTCGAACTATTGCTTCGATGCATACCAGGCGGCGGGCCGCCGCGGCCCTGGGCGCCAGGCACCGGAGTGCCAGGGATCCCGCGATCCCCTTACTTGGAAACGCCGCCTCGTGTCGAAGCATCTTCTCGCTGCAACTGCTCGGCTGGCTAGAGTACGAAATGACACATAGAGGGGTAGAGACACTAACACAAGGTCGTGGGTTTCAGTACTAAAGTGAATGCACAAGTGGATTTGAATCGGATTTATATTTTACTTGCTCATTATTCCTTACAATTCACGTACAATCGGCGGTCTCCGACCGCGCGCTTACCACTGCGACAATCCCGTCGCATTACGCACGTGCACACTCGGTGGCTCGCATACCACCACGCCGATGCTCGGACGCGTAATCACCGGCGCACGCCCCGGGCGCGTATTCGGTCAACTCGATTTTCTACTCCACGCTCCGACGCCGAACTCGCTCGTGCCCGCCGGTATGACCCCCTAGCCGCGGCGCGTTCGTCAACGCGCCGCCGGACGGTTCACCCGACGCGGACGGCGCAGCCGCCTCGCCCTTCCGGTCGCCTACCGGTCCCGGCGACCGTAGCGTCCGTCACGGCTGCCCTCACGAGGCTACGAGTTCGCGTCCCGACGATAGCCAAACTCTCCCGACGTACGCGAATCCGAGGCGTACCCGCCTTTGCCGCGCCGGTGACGCCGTCCGAACATCGACGCGAACACTCACGCACACACTCCCTATGATAATGACTAACTTAACGGGGCCGCTGCCCCAACTAACGCTCACTTATTTTACGCGCACCTATTCACACTACTTAATATTAACACTTATACTTATGTGCGCTTAACGCGCGACTAAAACTAGCTAACTGTCGTGACCTTGTGTCGTCGCGTAGACAAGGTCGCGTCGCATACAACAGTCGAGTATAAAGGTAGCCTAATCCTAATCATATTCATAGTCGTCAGTCAGTCTAATAGTAACGTAATCATAGTCCTAGTCGTCAGTCTTTATAATAGTCACATAATACTAGTCATAGTCGTCAGTCAGTATAATAGTAACGTAATCATAGTCGTAGTCGTCAGTCTTTATAATATTAACATAATAATAGTCATAGTCGTCAGTCCGTATAATAGTAACATAAACGTAGTCATAATCGTCAGTCCGTATAATAGCAACATAAACGTAGTCATAGTCGTCAGTCAGTATAATAGTAACATAAACGTAGTCATAGTCGTCAGTCTTTATAATGTTAACATAATAATAGTCATAGTCGTCAGTCAGTATAATAGTAACATAAACGTAGTCATAATCGTCAGTCCGTATAATAGCACATAAACGTAGTCATAGTCGTCAGTCAGTATAATAGTAACATAAACGTAGTCATAGTCGTCAGTCTTTATAATGTTAACATAATAATAGTCATAGTCGTCAGTCTTTATAATAGTAACATAAACGTAGTCATAATCGTCAGTCCGTATAATAGCACATAAACGTAGTCATAGTCGTCAGTCAGTCATACATATAGTAGTTGGTCTTTAGTCATATTAACACGGTCGAGTCGTACGCGAAATCCTCCGACGGCTCCGCGTGGTTAAGCCGACGAAGCATGCTAAACCGCACTCATGCTCCGCCGCGCTCTCGCCGCCATGTTGGCCACGTGGCGATCACAAATCCGCGAGTCCGCGTTACTCCGCAACCGGCACACTGGATCGCGAGAACACTGTTATATTAATTCTTAAACTACTTACAGTCAGCAGCAGTCTGAAGCACAATGCCTTTAATTGTCCGGGACGTCGCCACGCGGTCACGATTTGGTAGAACTCGATGTAGGCTCTATTCGAGTCGACCGGTCGTCACGGTAGTCAGGCGCAAAAAGGGGAGAGATTATCGCCAGCGCTCGCGTCGACCCCTCTCGCCGTCGACGTTAGGTTGGGTCGCTCGCCTACCTACGCTCGCTCTCTTGCGCTCGGGCCTAGCCGATGCCGGCCGAGGCTCCACGACTACGGCCGAACGCGCGCTCGTCGACTCGTGCCGCGGTGTTGCCGTGCTCCGCGCGGCCGCTTGTAACTGGCAGTAGACTGCCATGTTACAACTCTCTTCTCCCCGGGGGCGGTGGGTGGCACTAACGAAACCCTGGGCTGGTGGTGGCGTGAGATGGCTCCGGTTCTGCGTCAGTGGGTCAGCTTGCAGGTGGTCGGGCTCCTGGCAGCGTTGATCGTTGTCTTGTTGACCTCATGGTGGTGGTGCGGGTTCCTGGCAGCGTTGATCGTTGTCTTGTTGACCTCATGGTGGTGGTGCGGGTTCCTCCCCTCCTCCTCGAGTCTAGTTAGGCTGTATTAAAAGGGTATGGTGGAAAAATGGATTTTGGGGGTGTTGTCGGTAATATCATGCGATTAACTCAAAGCTATATTTTTTCTTTGTAAGCAAAATTTTTATTGATCTCCTTTATATAAAAAAATAAAAGCGATGACGATGTGGTGGTGTGTTTGTGATGTGTGTGTGTGTGTGTGCAGTCGCTGTAGTAATCGACAGTCGGGTCGGCGTAATGTCTGGATAGCGGTCGTGTCAGTCAGAGTCGGTCTTTTCGGTCAAGGTGCGTGGTCTGATTAAAGTCGCGTTGGTCGTCCTATTGAGTCTTGTCACGTCCTGTGTTGCGTGGTGGCGTGCGGTGCTCTGGCCCGCCATTCCTCGCCATGGATGGGGCACTCTTTGATGGTGATGTTGCCCAGACCGCACCGGTAGCAATACCGGTAATGATGGCGTGTGCGGTCTGGGCAGCGGGCAGCCCGGTGTCTTTGGCTCCCGCAGGCCCAGCATCCAGGTCGAGGCGCCGTCAGGTACACCTGCCGGTCCCCTACTACCCTCCACCCCGTGTAGTCCTCTACTCGGAGTGGGGTTGCCGCTGCTGTTGGTGGCCCCGTTGTTGGTGAGGCCGCGGCTGTAGGGGTGGCTAGTGACGGCGTGGTGGTGGTGGTGGTGGCCAGAGGTGCCTGTTGTCCCGTCTGCGGTGGTGTCGTCTGACTGGGTAGATTGGTCGGCCAGTCCTCCGTCTGGGTCGACGTTTCAGTGGTCGGTTTGTCCTCCGTCTGGTTGTCCCTGTCCGTCGTCAGTATTTCAGTCGATGTCTCGGCATCCACGGACGGGAGTACCGTGTGCACCGAGACGTGTCGTCGCGAGCGTGACGTCGGTCTCACCGGGATCTCCACCTTGCCTAAGCATGGCAAAGTGGAGTCCGGTGACTTACATGGCCGGCTGCGCACCAGCTCGACGACCCTGTTATACGTTTCCTGGATAGCCTCCAGGATTTCAGGGTCGTCGCGCAGGAGTCGCTGGATCCGGCTCATGTGCGGGTCCAAAGGCTTGTAGGCCCATAGTATGTCCCGGTCGGGGGTCGCGTTCCGTCGGTCTCGTCTGTCTTGGGGTGTCTGCGTCGTGTGCGCCTGTGGTGCCGTGTGTGGACGTCGGAGGGGGGGTTCCTCGTCCGTGGATAGGTTGTCCCAATCCATGGACTCCCCCTCCTCCGCGGGGGTGTGGGGTGGCGGCGAAGCACACCGAGGGGGACTCGCTGGTGACTCATCGCTGTCAATGATGATACAGTCGAAATCCCCCTCCTCCCAGTCGGATGTATCCCCCAGGAGGACGTCCTCGTCCGCGTAAGTCGGTTGCGTCATGTCGTATACGTCAGTGGCGTTTGATAGCTGTAAGTTTGGTCGTTTGTGTGTGTGCGTGTGGTGGATGGATGATGTTAGTGTGGGTGAAAGTGGATGAAGCGTGAGAGCGTGCTAGCAGCGGTGCTTGCGGTAGCGGCGATGATAGGTGGGCGATAGCAGGAAGCTGAAATTTAAGCATTCGTTAGTGCTTTGTGTCCGGTTTCGTGCCTATCGTCAGTCACGTCAGTCTGTGTTGTTAGTATAATGTCTGGATTTATATTTCTTTATGTCTGTAATATGTATGCGAGGAATAATTTTGTTATCGTCAGCGATTAGTTCGTAAATTAATGGGGAAATTATTTTAGAAATTTTGAACGGTCCTTTATATTTGTCCGTCAGTTTGGCTGATACATTTTTGTCAGCCTTTGACAACACCCTATTTTTCAACCATACCTTTTCGCCTACCTTGAATACGAGGTCGCAGTGCTTAACATTGTAATGCTTGGCTTGCCTGTCGTGTGCCATCTCGATATTCAATGCGATCCAGTCGTGGATTGCCTGTAGTCTCGTCATTCGTCTCGTCCATGTCGTTACATTAGTGTCGTCGGTGTCATAACTACAGTCCAGTTCTTTATGAAGTGAGTGCAATGGCAACGGTTCGCGTCCAAAATTTAGGAACGCTGGTGTCACCCCAGTGGAAGCGTGCTTTGCAGTGTTAAATGCGAATCGGAAATCATTAATGTGTTTGTCCCAGTCTTTGTGATCCTGCCCGATAAATGCGCATATCATTGATTTCAATACCCTATTTACCCTTTCTACTGGGTTTGAACGCAATGTCTTAGTCGAAAATGTTCGACTTACCTTGTTGGTGTTGACCACCTAAACCGTTGCACTCACTTTACACTCAATTTATATAATTATATATGAATAATATAATATAAATAAAATAATGTCGCTGTATGATTCGTCAATTAACAACTACTCGCACGTATATTCGCCGCTGTACAATTGTCGCCAGTGTGTTGCGGAGTATTCGTGTGCTAGACTGCTGCTTGATTGACTGTTCGCTTACGACTGACCAAAAATGTGCGGTTTGGTCGTAATGTTCCCCGATAATAGTGGGGAGAGTAGCTACGAGTACACGAGGACGGAGAGATCACAACAACAAATGATTGTTCGTCGCGTTATATGTTTGCTAGGCTTGTGGCCTTGTTATTGGTTTTGCTAGGTCGAGTGGTCGGTCAAGTTGAGCTGCTGTAATGTTATGTGTCTAGGCCGTCCGTGTTGTCTGTTTGTGTCTCTCGTGTCATTCGGCAATTCTCGTTAGTCTATTTAACCTTGTGCGCCTTGTTTGTGTATTCGTTCTTATTTAGTAAATTTTCCGCAGAATGTATCTGTTTGTCGATTTTCGTCTTTCGTATTTTTCGGTCTGTTGTTGAATATGTCTTTGTGTCGTTCTAGTTACTTAATTCTAATTTAATAACAAAATTTAATTTACCTATGTTTTTGTCAATAATTCGCATTTTATTTATTTAATTCCTATCTCAACAAAAAAAAATTATTAATTCGGCCTAATTCGCGTCCACACATTCATCCATACGTACTACCACTAAGTTGGGCGCCAGTTGTAACGGTAGACCCAGCGTACGATAACGCTGGGTTTTATTCTACTCGTTACCCAGTGGTTTCTCCGTCTCGAACTATTGCTTCGATGCATACCAGGCGGCGGGCCGCCGCGGCCCTGGGCGCCAGGCACCGGAGTGCCAGGGATCCCGCGATCCCCTTACTTGGAAACGCCGCCTCGTGTCGAAGCATCTTCTCGCTGCAACTGCTCGGCTGGCTAGAGTACGAAATGACACATAGAGGGGTAGAGACACTAACACAAGGTCGTGGGTTTCAGTACTAAAGTGAATGCACAAGTGGATTTGAATCGGATTTATATTTTACTTGCTCATTATTCCTTACAATTCACGTACAATCGGCGGTCTCCGACCGCGCGCTTACCACTGCGACAATCCCGTCGCATTACGCACGTGCACACTCGGTGGCTCGCATACCACCACGCCGATGCTCGGACGCGTAATCACCGGCGCACGCCCCGGGCGCGTATTCGGTCAACTCGATTTTCTACTCCACGCTCCGACGCCGAACTCGCTCGTGCCCGCCGGTATGACCCCCTAGCCGCGGCGCGTTCGTCAACGCGCCGCCGGACGGTTCACCCGACGCGGACGGCGCAGCCGCCTCGCCCTTCCGGTCGCCTACCGGTCCCGGCGACCGTAGCGTCCGTCACGGCTGCCCTCACGAGGCTACGAGTTCGCGTCCCGACGATAGCCAAACTCTCCCGACGTACGCGAATCCGAGGCGTACCCGCCTTTGCCGCGCCGGTGACGCCGTCCGAACATCGACGCGAACACTCACGCACACACTCCCTATGATAATGACTAACTTAACGGGGCCGCTGCCCCAACTAACGCTCACTTATTTTACGCGCACCTATTCACACTACTTAATATTAACACTTATACTTATGTGCGCTTAACGCGCGACTAAAACTAGCTAACTGTCGTGACCTTGTGTCGTCGCGTAGACAAGGTCGCGTCGCATACAACAGTCGAGTATAAAGGTAGCCTAATCCTAATCATATTCATAGTCGTCAGTCAGTCTAATAGTAACGTAATCATAGTCCTAGTCGTCAGTCTTTATAATAGTCACATAATACTAGTCATAGTCGTCAGTCAGTATAATAGTAACGTAATCATAGTCGTAGTCGTCAGTCTTTATAATATTAACATAATAATAGTCATAGTCGTCAGTCCGTATAATAGTAACATAAACGTAGTCATAATCGTCAGTCCGTATAATAGCAACATAAACGTAGTCATAGTCGTCAGTCAGTATAATAGTAACATAAACGTAGTCATAGTCGTCAGTCTTTATAATGTTAACATAATAATAGTCATAGTCGTCAGTCAGTATAATAGTAACATAAACGTAGTCATAATCGTCAGTCCGTATAATAGCACATAAACGTAGTCATAGTCGTCAGTCAGTATAATAGTAACATAAACGTAGTCATAGTCGTCAGTCTTTATAATGTTAACATAATAATAGTCATAGTCGTCAGTCTTTATAATAGTAACATAAACGTAGTCATAATCGTCAGTCCGTATAATAGCACATAAACGTAGTCATAGTCGTCAGTCAGTCATACATATAGTAGTTGGTCTTTAGTCATATTAACACGGTCGAGTCGTACGCGAAATCCTCCGACGGCTCCGCGTGGTTAAGCCGACGAAGCATGCTAAACCGCACTCATGCTCCGCCGCGCTCTCGCCGCCATGTTGGCCACGTGGCGATCACAAATCCGCGAGTCCGCGTTACTCCGCAACCGGCACACTGGATCGCGAGAACACTGTTATATTAATTCTTAAACTACTTACAGTCAGCAGCAGTCTGAAGCACAATGCCTTTAATTGTCCGGGACGTCGCCACGCGGTCACGATTTGGTAGAACTCGATGTAGGCTCTATTCGAGTCGACCGGTCGTCACGGTAGTCAGGCGCAAAAAGGGGAGAGATTATCGCCAGCGCTCGCGTCGACCCCTCTCGCCGTCGACGTTAGGTTGGGTCGCTCGCCTACCTACGCTCGCTCTCTTGCGCTCGGGCCTAGCCGATGCCGGCCGAGGCTCCACGACTACGGCCGAACGCGCGCTCGTCGACTCGTGCCGCGGTGTTGCCGTGCTCCGCGCGGCCGCTTGTAACTGGCAGTAGACTGCCATGTTACAATATATATATATATATGCGGGGATTATTTGTAATCATGGGACGGGAAGATGAAAATAAATGAATAAATAAATAAAAATAAATAATGGTTAATTCTATAAAGTGTGTGTGTGTGCGCGCGCGTGTGCGTGTGTGTGTGTGCATTTACCGCAATTTTAATTGTGATGCAGAAGTGGTACAATATAAGCTTTTTTCTCATGAAGATAAGCACGCCTTTTTTCATATATTTTTGACTAAAATTGTTTTTCTTTTTGATACGTTTTTAACCATACAAATTACCATTTCTATTCATGATAGTGGAGAGTTTTTAATGCTATATTTTGTCAAATATTTTCTTTCAATTATAATATCCTCATTATCTTTTCTGTAAATCCGTTCAATTAAAATTATGTCATTTTGTGCAGTAACACAACAGTTATTTGGTCTTGAATCTTTTAATTCGACATTCGCAAATTTTAATGTTCTGTGGTAAGAATGACAATCGCTTGGAAATTGTTTATTTGCGGATTGCGTCATGAATGAAACAAATTTTTTTTTGTGCTATTTTGTTTTTGTATGAAATCTTCCTTTTCTGTTAATCGCCGGCGAATTTGTTACAGTATTTGTCCGGTTTTTCTAATTAGACGTTTTTCTTTAAAACCTGCATATAATTTTCAAATGGGAATGGACTGTAATTATCGAGAGGCTCAAAATTCTTTGCATCATCTGCAATATGTATGAGACTGTTCATATTCCATATAACAAAACTTTCACTATACAGGTTTTTGAATTGGCGCACAAAATAAATTAGCAATTCTTTAGCAGAATCGTTATTTCGTAAATACAGTACAGGATCACACAATATTCTAATTGCACAACTTAAAACATTAAAATGTTCTACCTATTCGTCTGATAGAATAGTCTGCAAAATTACTGCACCTGTATACAATAAAAATAGGCGAAAAGTAGTTACTTTCCAATGTTTTAAGTCGAATAATGGTTGTGACTTACTCGGAAAATCTTTTGGTATCCGTGGACTCAAAGATACAAAATCATTTAATAATATGTTTAATTGTAATATATTTAAATCTAGATTTGTTCTAGGGTTTATCCAAAGACGAATCATCGTCTTTGTTATACCCAGTAAGACTAGATGCATATAGTCCAATGGAAATTTTGAAACCATATCCAAATTTAAACGTTCAGATGGGGATAATCCATTATCCCCATGCGACTACAAAAAGAATCATTAGTTCAAAGTGCCTCTTCTTTATATAAAAATACTAAGCGTGGCTTCCAAGTGCCTTTCACAGTGTACTTTCTGCAACCATAGTACCCATTAATGTTTAATGCATAAAATGTAAATGGTAGCTGGACTATTGCAGATAATACATCTAATAGTTAGGTTATATTGTCGACCGTTATAAATATATTTCTTCTGTAATTGCAGATACTCATTTATAAAAAGGTATAAATATTGCGCTAAAGATTCAGGTTTTTCTTTACCGTGATAAGCAAACATCGATTACAAATACTTCATTAAATGACTTGTGTACAATTCTGCCAAGTATTGGCCACAAAGACGTTGGTGATGTCTTCATTATAGGAAGACCATCTATGTTTATATCAATTTCAATATTTTCGCCAATTGATTTTTTCTTTGATTTCTTCTTCATCAACATGTTTATCATCATTATCACCATCATAGTCATCATCATCAGTCAATAAATATTAAAAACAATCACCTTGTTATTCTAATATAAGTTTTTTAAATTCGACCATCATGCAATCAAATTCATTATCATAACACGTTGAATTTAAGTTATCATCATTTTCAATAGCTCTATCGATTCTTGTATGTCTTAAAACACAATTATGTTCATCAGAATTATGTTCCGCTAGCTGCGCATATTCTAAATCAATTTGATTGAGATCCTTTAGACATGCAGTGTAATAACCCACCCACAGGCTCTCTCGCGACAAGCCCCTTAAACGCGCGCAACCCGTCACGCGCCGGCACCCTCTCTAGCCCCGAACACCGCGCCGCTAGTATCCCGCGCCGACGCTAGGCGGCTACGCTCCTCCGGCGCGGCCCGCTAGCGAAGCAGCACAGCGCGGGACATATAAAGAGGCCGGCCGGGACGGCCCAGCCATCTCCCCCAACGGTCCTCACAGACCAAAGAAAGCCAAGCCTAGGCAAGTGCGAGTATTCAGTCAATTAAGGAATAAACCGTTCTTTTGTTTTAACATAATTACCGCCGTAATTATTAAACCTTTCTCACCTTCCCCTCGTCCACTCCCACGTCCATGAAAGAACGAGAGAGCGGCTTACCAAGCCGAATTGGAGCTGATCCACGGCTACCTGGCCGTAGCCAACCGGCGGATCACCATCCTGGAGCGCCTACAGCACCGAGCCAGCCCAGCCGACGTCGCCACACAGACTGAGCGTCCTTACCAGGATAACAGCAGCCAGACCGACGACCCGAAAACTCCACCGCCCGCTCTCACCAAGTCCACAGGCTCACCTTCGCTGAATGACGAAGCACTCTGTGCAGAGTGGCCAGAGTACCTGCAGTTGATCGATCTCCCGAGCCGCCAGCCCTCGCCGGATCTCCGGGACCTCTTGAAACCATCCACCCCGCGGCTCGAGATCGTCTCGCGAAAGATCGGAGCAGAGAGAACGGTGAAGCCCACTCCTCCGCTCAAGCGAAAGTCCACCGCTCCTCCGCCACGAGGCAAACCTAAGCTGATCCGCATCGCTCCCGTGGTACCTACCTTCCCTCCTTCTGGCGGTGCGGAAGACGGCTCTAAAGCCAACGGCTGATGAGCAAGTAGACCTGACGCTCGACGACTAAGGCGCTCCGCGTCCTCTAGTCATTTTTGTGTGGCTGGTTCCTTCATTGGGACTGGCCCGTAATAGAAATAAAGATAAGCCTCTCTTTTCCCTTTGCCCCATTAGCTGTGATGAGTTCTCACCGGGTTGGGCGGCCCTCCCTCGTCCAGGCTCTCCCCCAGAGCCGACCTAGAGAGGTCCGAGCCGTGTCCGCTCTCTAGGCAACTGGAAACACCGACGAGGGATCCAGTCCAGCAGCGACTGCACCGAGGGCGCCTCAGGGGGCACTGACTGCCCAACAAGAAGCGAGCACAGCCGCAGCCGACGAGGGACTCATCGAGGGCGCCTCAGCGGGCGCTCCCCTCCCCTGCTCACCGAACCGACACGAAGGGATCACTTCGCTTCTCTTGCCCCTTTCCCTGCTAAGGAGCAGGAAAGATCAAGCGGGTCCAACCGGCCCTCAGCCGACCTTTCCGCGCCATCGAGTGCCTTCTCCTCCTCCCATCAGGCCCGCTTATATCAGCAGTATCAACTTGTCTCCTTTTTTGCCTTTCACAAAGTTCGCTGAATTTTTTACTTTCAGCTATCCTATAATATAATACAAATTTTTATTAGATAATATGTACTTTATCACTAACAGACTTTTTGTTTGAAGTCCAGGAAATAAAGCACTGAAAACGACTTAACTATCGATTTTTGAGCAATAAGACGGATCTTAATGCAAGTTTTGTACGTTCGATTCGTGAGAACGTTTCCAAACTTTATGGCCTAAATTGATTACTTACTTTTTCGAAAATGCATTTTTGCATAAACAATATGCACCTTAGAAGTGCATTTTAATGAGGCACTAAATAAGAAATTTACAACTCGTTAATTATTGATGGAAAAGAGTCCAGTTTTGGTACGCTGGGGTTTTTGGGGTCGCTGAACACGTATATCGCGACGGCAAATGTCTCCGAGGTAGCTGGTGCCCAGAGTAGACGGTATGGACGCCGTGTCCTAGTTTATATGGGAGTTAGCAACATAATTAGTCGAAACTCGGCACTCGGATTTTTTTGGAGTTGCTTAACACGAATATAGAACATACGTCGGACATCGAACTTAATCTAAGGAAGGCGAGCAAGGGTGAGCCCTACCCTACTTGCAGCGAGTTTAATAATAAAATACGTTAACATATGGAAGGCGAGTATTCTATTGTTAAAACTCGCTATGCGTGGGGTAGGTGGCTTTAAGAGCTTTAGTTTTGGATTTTTTGCTCGCTCTTGCTCGCCTTCTTTCGATGTCCGACGTATTTTTAATAAAGAATTTTCTTCTTAAAACTTGCTACGTGTGGAGTAGATAGGTCGAGGCATTTTCGATTTGGATTTGTTGCTCGCAGTTGCTCGACTTCCTCCGATGTCCGACGTACTGCATTATTAAATTCGCTACTCGTGGAGTAGGTGGATTTGAGAGTTTTTGGATTTGTTGCTCGCTCTCGCTCGCCTTCCTTCGATGTCCAGCGTATTTTATTGTTAAATTCGTTACATGTGAGGTAGATGGATTTGAGAGCTTTCAGTATACGATGATGTGAAATGTACGTGATTTTGTATAAACAAACCAAAAATAGATTTTCCAAATTTTTACTTATTCTTGATATGGCTTTCCTAATTTTTATACATCCTAAATTTTATCCTTAAAATTTTTTCTTTCTTTAATTTTACACATCCGAATTTTTTTTCGGCGGTCTGCGTTCAAAATTCCGGTCTTGTCGGCTGTAAAATCGTTCCATGTCAGCTGTTTTATTTGTCAGCCGTTTTCATTGTTCATTCAATGATTTATGGTTTTAGAAATTTATTGCTAATAAATGATTGTTTAGATCTCACCTGAGATCTCACGTGAGATTTTACAATAGGGTGTTACAATGGCTAAAGAAGGTTAGAAAATTTTTATTATATTTTAAGGTTATAATAAATAAATAGTTTTAATAAATAAAGAAAGTAAATTACATGAACGTGTATTTATTTTGGTTTACACGAAGGTATAAGTAGGTTAAGAAAACGGTTGTAATTCCAGATCCTGATTACTACGCAAAAGTCAGAAAAAAATGTTTGTATTCACTACTAGAAGGTGATACAAAATTATTTAGTATGATTAGGTCTTGCATTTCAAGATTCATATTGATATAGAAAATTGTATGAACTATTACGTATATTAATATAAAAATATCAATATAAACAGTACAAAGTATGTACATACATATATACAAACAGAATCAGCTGACGCGGAACGATTTTACAGCAACAACAAAGCACCGGAATTTTGAACGTGGACCGGTCTGCTGTAACTTTGCTGACGATCCCAGTGGAACACTCCCGCGACCATGCCTGCGCCTGTGTTCGCTCTGAACGACCACGATGCGTCGACTGCAGTCATATATAACCTTACCCACGACGCGTCTCATACTTATTTGCAACTTATTATTGCTCAAACCACCGTATTTAGCGTGCGCGTGTGTAATGCAAATACTCATCGTGATGTCCTCTACACTGTGTGAGAATTTCAGATAATTACATAGTACAAGTGAAAGGTAACTAATATGAGCCCGGGACTAACTACCCAGCGCAGCACAACAACATCTGTTGCTACTGTTCAGATAAGTTCTCTTTTAATAATAATTGAATTAAATAAACATATATTTTGCACAAGAGCCTGTTACTTTGTGTTAAAGTGGTTTTCTTATTTTCCAGCTTGAAGGGAATGGCGCATGATGCAAAGGTGCGCATCTATGGTCCAAAGTATTATGTATATTTGTATGATTAGAAGATTTTAAAGGGAGGAAATCAACGCAATGATGTCTATAAGTTAGCAGTTTCTCAAGGATCAATCACGGTCTGGTCATTGGTCTGAATTAAATTAATTAATTGGTGCGAACTTTAAATTTAAACCAAGTGATCTAAAATGAATATTATTACCAATTTAGTGTCAGAGCATGTGATCAAATTCAATTGTGCTATTATTTTATTGATTCAATTCAAAAATGGCTCTCGCGTCTCCAAAATTTACTTTAAGTTGTTTTGAATCTTGCTCTTTTGCTATTAGAATGCCCTCACGGATAATTCAAACTACACGGAGAAAAATTTCGAAAGGTCAGCATTCGATAATTTCGAAACTACGGGAACACGAATAATATTGTACTCTGTCCCATCTAATTACGAATGATTAGGCTTCGTATTCGAAATGTAGATACTGAGCGATTTTCGTACATGTATGGACGCAAAAATGTTACAGTGGGGACTCCGAAACTCTCCACACTTTAGGGACTCGACGCTTCACAGTGTCAGACCTCGAAACTTGGAATGCTAGCGTGCCGACTGTCGGCGGCTGTTCTACGCTGCTGTGTTTCGTGTTTACACTACACAAGCGAACCTCTCTCCACTTTCTTGTCCTCCGTGTTATTCGCAGTTGGGAGTCTCAGAGCTCGAAAGTCGAAGTGGTAGTCGCTTATGCTCCTATAACCAGAATGCCGAAACTTTCGGAATCAGGAATGACGAAAATAGACTGCAAAACATTCGAATTCAAAGTGTGAATACTCCTTAAATTATACAATTCACAGAGTAAAAGTTTCGGTATACTACAATCCCATAATAGACATAAATACATACGATCAATAGAAATCTGTACGACCGAAATTATATAGGAAGGCTGAACCTTCGAAATTTTTCTCCGTATATAATTCTGAGTATTTTGGTATTTTAGAGCGAGACTTATTCGACGATTGTAGTTTTGATTTGTGTGAGTGTTTAGATAGAGAACTTTTTTTCTTAAATACTAGATTTGTGCGTTCCACGTGGTTGGTGACTGTGTGTATTCAGAAATATGTGATTTTGAAATCTCTGTGTAATGAAACAAGAATTGATTAGCTTACCAGTTTGCGCAAGTAATTTCCATTGTTTATGTATAACATAATTAGTGTGACTCGAATAACCGATAATTTGAATCAAGTGTGTGTCTAACCTTTCCTCTTTTATTTTTTAACCTTTAGAGGGCCGGGGTTTTGAAAAGTTTGAAAATGGCATTTTTTCCATAGGAATGTGGTCTAAGGTCCCTGAGTTAGAGCCAAACTAAGTTGAGATGTTGGTGAGTCAGATCCCTTACGCCTAGAAACGTATTCCGGTCTGGTAAGGCCAAATGTTGAAATTTTCAAAATTTCAGAAAAACGTTAAAATGCACAATTTTTTTCATTTTTAGCTGTATTTAGGTTTTATTTGGTCATTCTAAATCAATATTACTTGAAAAATATTACAAAGCGCGCTATCAACCGGCAATATCTGAGTTTCTTTATTCTTTACATTTGAAAATTACACAAATACATTATAACACACCAAAAAAAATAAAACTCAAAACCCACGGACCAGAGCATATACACTTTATGTTTATGGGTCGCTGAATCTGAATCAGGTGTCGGTTTGACCCCATGACCTCAGAGCCAAGGTCATTTGAAGGTCAAATCTACAAAATATGGTAACTTTCTTGAAAACATATGTGTACATGTTTTTTGGTTTGCTGAATCTGAAACCGTAGATAGTTTGACCCCACAAGGTCAGTGTCAAAGTCATTCTCAAGATCAAATTTATAAAACTTACTGCAATCAATTTAGAACCACTACAACTTGTATACATTTTTTACATTTATTGCTACTATACGAATACTTTTATATCATAGCTTTTTGTCAGGATCATCATCTGATTATCTCTCCAAATATGTCAATTAGCAGTGGAGAATCTGAACTAGAAATTGAACCTGATTCTAATTCTTATTCTGATACAGAAATTGTAGAAATTGATACGGATGAATTACAGTACATTCCTGATCTTGAAATATTTTATGAAAATTCTTTTTCTCCTTCTATCAAATCATTTTCATCACGATCTGGTATCAGAGAAAATATCGAATTGAATGGGAATGATCCCATTCATTATTTTGAATTTTTCTTTGATGAAGTTCTTCTAAAACTTATATGCGAAGAAAGAAATCGATTTCAAGGTCAAAATCCTGAATCGGAACGGGTAAACATGGCTAAATGGGTAGATTTGGAAAAAGAAGAACTTTTTAAATTTTTAGCTCTATCCATTCTCATGGGACATATCAGAAAAGGAAATCTGAAAGACTATTTAAGTACTTCTCCAATGTTATCGACTCCCATATTTCCAAAAACAATGACTCGCAATCGTTATTGTCAAATTTTACGATTTTTACATTTTACAGATAATAATGTTCCATTTGATCATCCATTGAAAAAATTGAAATCGGTTGTAGATTATCTGAAAACAAAGTTGGCGACCATTATAGATCCATCAACCAAATTATGCATCGATGAAAGTTTTGTTTTGTGGAAAGGTCGACTGTCTTTAAAACAATATCTACCTTTGAAACGCCACCGATATGGTATAAAATTATTCGTTCTTGTAGATTGTGAGACAGGAATAATCTTGGACTTTATTATTTATACAGCGGCGAATACTGATTTCGAGAAGTTCGATTTGGGTGTTTCAGGAGATGTTGTTGCTCATATGATGAAACCTTATTTCAACAAAGGTCATATTCTTTACGTTGATAATTGGTATTCTTCTCCGAAATTGTCTGAATTTTTGCATGAGAAAGACACAGGATTATGCGGTACGATAAAAAAGAACAGAAAAGGATTACCATGCTTGAATATGAAACTTCAAAAGGGAGAAGTTCAACTCGCCCATAACATGGTCTGGATGGCTATAAAATGGCAAGATAAAAAAGAAGTGTACATGATAACTTCCGTAAACGAATTTGAATATTCAGAAGCAGGGAAAAGAGACTGGAAAACTGGAGAAAAAAAATGAAACTAACGTGCATAATTGATTATAATAAAAATATGGGAGGAATAGACCTTATTGACAAACAACTATCGTTGACTGAGACCGTAAGAAAGTCAATAAAGTGATACATAAAATTCTTTTTTCACTTAGTCGATATGATCCTTGTAAATGAATAAAAAATGCAGATGCAATGTACAACATGAATAATAATAGATTATCTTTTCCTGAATTTAGAATGAAAATAGTTGAAGATATACTCCAATTGAATGATGAGCTGAATAAAAGCAATGAGGCCACTTCTGCACATCTCGTGGGAAAACATTTACCTGTTTTCTCAGACAAGAAAGAAAGGTGTGCGCTGTGCATCATGACAAAAAAAAGAGCAGAATCAAAATTCCAATGCAGTAATTGCTCCATTCCATTATGTATTACTCCTTGCTTTTATACCTATCACACTAAAAACAATTTGCCATAAATAATTGAGTAGTTACTAATTGCAAAATAAAAATAGTTTTCTAAAAAGTAAAAAAAGTGAAAACATAAAATAAAGAAATATAAGAATACCTTAGTTCACATACAACCATACACGCACTCATACTCTAGTACACTTACTACAACTCTACACACACACACACCCATGCTTTAGAGCACTTACAACTATACACACGCAGACACACATATACACATACATATATACACACATGGAATCAGGACTACGCCACGTCCACGACGTTGATTCTAGGTAAAGCCAAAAGCGAGCATGTTTACTAATTTTTTCCCTCAAATATTCTTTCGGGTTATTGCTAAACATAATTTTCAAACGAAATGGTCATTTTGCAAATTTGACCTTTAAATTACCTTGACCCTGAGGTCACGGGGTCAAGCCAACTCCAGATTTGGATTCAGTAACCTCAAAAACATAAGTATGCACTGTTCAAATTCGATTGCCATGTTTTGCAAATTTGACCTTCAAATGACCTTGACCCTGAGGTCAATCCGACTTCAGATTCGGACTTAGCGACCCCAAAAACATGAGTATTCTGAATAAAAAATTGTAACTAGTGACTTCTGAAACTCCTACACATAATTTTCAAGTAGGATTGACATCGAAACTAGAAATGTCTTGGAAACTTAGCCATATTGCATCCCCCATTTTAAATTTATTTTTTTTGGTTGCAGAATCATGTTTGGAGACTTTGTTAACCCTCACACCTAAATTTTTGAGTACTTATGAAAAAACTCTAAAGGTTAATAGTATGTATGTTTCCTCGACCTTGTGTCAGTGATGTGTGTAGGTTTTTACTGAGGAACTCGCACAAAACTTTCAAAGTGCGCAGATCTAATTGGGACCTTAGTAGTAGGGGCCAGAGTGCTACTGCGCCATGCAACTCCTGCGCCACCAAATACCGACCAATGGTAACTCATATTAGTAGGTCCCTGTTTTAGCAGCAGAACTTATCGACCGTGCAGTCCGAGGCCCCCCATTACTCTCCAGTCTACTTTATCGATAGAGTGAGCGTCGGTAGAGTCTACTTTATCGATCTGGGGGCTGAGCCTCCTCAGAGTTAGCATCGGATAATCCCCTTTGCACAGTAATATAGAATTTAGCATAAACACTCTAATGATTGAGAAAAAATCCTTAATATTATACGTAATGGAGATAAATTGTTATTAAACAAATTCAATAATGTTGATACCAAGGTGTTGGAGATATACATCTCTAGTTTCTATCTCCTGCTTCAACTTCTCATCATCAGCAACGTTTTCTATGAGAAAGGCGTTCACTATAGTCGGTAGGAAAACGTCGGAACTTGCATCCAACTCTAGCACCATCTTCGAGCCAAATTTTGTCTGAACTTTCTTACATTTGGATATTTTATACTTCTTGTTGATCTCCAAATCCTTAATTTTTTCGTGGGCAGGAATGGTGGAGCTTTTGCCACAGCGTTTAGCGACTCCATTCTGTAAAAGTAATGAAACAATATATATATGCTTATTATATTTTTTATGTATTTGTTATAAGAATATATTATACTCACGTAATACATTATCCTTCCAATGTTAACGTTGTTGTATCAGAATCAGATCAGGAATAATATTCCTCAAAGAAATACAGTGGGAAGATAAAATCTCGCCGTACGACGCGGAGCCACTTGCTTATTGCGCAAATGTTTTGAACTGTGCAATTCTGCTGCCAGTGAGGAAGGTTATGCGTACACACCAGCGGAGGTCGAAATCCTGGTGTCTTTAAGGATAGACAGCCGAGATCTTCTACGTTACGAATATCGGGGAAATATGACTGCAGCCACTCCTTTTTCTGCACATCTTTTACCCAAACAATCACGTCTCTTGTCGGTGATAAGTCGAGAAGGCTGGAGCAAACTTCAGCGACCTTGTCAAAGGTCAAACGTTTTGTCCTTTGAATCCCTGGATATCAACGAGTTAATCGATTTTATTTATGAAAATATTACTTATTATTAAGAACAAAATTATATATGAAATAATAAAATATTTAAAATATACTTACAAATGCTACAGCAAGCTTTCTCAACTAATGTAATGTAGAGCTCAGTATACTGCTTGAGTACACTCGAAAAAGTGTATGCATATACGGAGCGGAGGACTGCTTACATATACTCAAAATTTGTACTCCTTCCACTAAAAAAGCTTCTCAAGCTCGATTCATTCACGCTTGCAACGTGCACGTCTCTTTTCTTCGGACCGCAACAGCTACCCTTTTCCTCATACGTTTAAATGCATCTCCTATAGTCCCCACTCTGGCGTATTTTCGGTGCATCGATTCTCCATAGCACGTGCGGTGCTGCCGAAACAGCTAGATTCTCAGATTTTTCTTCCAGCACATGCAGCCACCCTCTCTCTCATACTTTTAAAATATTTGTAATGCTTTTACATTATGAAATTACCCCCACTCTTTTAACTATTATGCTATTTAAACCAAATTGCAAACGATCTGTATTTCAGTTGTCTGAAGTTGTCTTTTTGCACGGATTATTATCTTAAAATAGAAAGCTCAGACTTTACTGGTATAAATAGCATTAATTTTACATCAAATAAGTACAAATTTTAGAAAAAAATATCTATAGCAAAAACAGTACGTCTAAAAATTCTACCATAGAGTCTCACATTTCTTCAGTTTTCCCAATCCTCGAACCGATACTGCTAGTTTATGCGACAATTATTGCATCCACGTGCAGCGTTGCGTCTGAAAAAACCTACCCTCTAGTCTCGCATTGCTCGAGTCACTTACATCCATCTAATTGATAAGGTTACTTTATTTGACAATTATTGCTTTCACGCATGCAGAAGGAACCTCTTCGGGCATACTAGTTGACCCGTGGTACCATTCGAACCGATGCTCTTAGTGCAGTAACATCGTGTGTTGAAGTCAGTGTTTACATAAGTTTTAAAAAAAAGTTTTTAAAAAATACTTAAATTTTAAGAAACTGTGTGCGCAAATAAAAAGTGTCAATAACGTGTACTAACACGTGTGCTGAAAATTATAAGATCATCGCCATGGAGAATAAAGTAAGTAAAATTTTTTATTATAATTCAATCAACTCTCTCTCTCTCTCTCTCTCTCTCTCTTTCTCTCTCTCTCTCTCTCTCTCTCTCTTTCTCTCTCTCTCTCTCTCTCACACACACACACACACGACGCACATCATTTTTTATGTTTACATTCATACAAACGTACACTTATATTCATAAAAATCATATTTACTTTTATTTTACAGGAACAGCAACTGCAAGCAGATTTTTTTATAAACGACCAAGAGCAACAACAGCAACAACAATAGAAGCAGGAAAATCTAGAATTAGATATTGCTACGCTAGATTGAATACTTGCATCTGATTGTATAAATATTAATAAGGAGGAACTATGTGCAATATACCAAGATTTAGCTTTATCATTGGAGGATATGTATGAAGTAAATGAATTGGTAGAACAACAACATCAAAAACAACAACAGCAGCAGCAGCAACAGCAACAAGAGCAAAACCAACACCGACAAGAGTCAAAGCATTGAGATGATAGACTTAACTGAGTCACAAGAGCAGTTATACCATTTGTCACCATCCTCCAAACAAGTGATGTTTTAAAACTTATTGAAGCTATATTAACACGAATTCCTATATTGCAGCAAAATGTTGAATTAGTTAAACAGTATCATCACGATACTATAAGAGAATTAAAAAAACTAACGCAGCAATTGGAAAACTTGACAAAGATCTTGTCAACGGGAGTGCAGCCTCAGGTGAAACCTCAGCAGCACATGAAAAGGAAAAAAACAGCAAATGCTGAAGAAAAAGAACCAGATTCTAAAAAAAAAGTAGACTGTAAAAAAACAAAAGAAGGAGCCAGTAAATACAGATATTTCAAGACAAGTTTTAAAAGAGTTGCAAAAACTAAGTTCTAATGTAATTAATAATGAAAACAATTCTAAAATAAAAAAGAATGTTAAAAAATAAATTTTAATAAAATATTTGTAATTAAAAATGTTTTCTCTATTTTACTATCACCACTACTCAAGTGTAGATAATCCTCTCTCCCAACCTCTCTGATTCTCTTTCATACATAGCCTTCTGTAAGATACAGTCCTCGTACTCTCTCTAGACACGCATACACACACACACACACACACCACGAGGGGGAACTCCGCTACACCGGTCCCAAGCCCGGGGCCCCACTACCCAAGAGGTGGGGAAGGAGGAGGGGGAGGAGTAACAACCTCGCTTAAAAAACCAAGGTGCATCTGGCCCGGATGCTAGCACTTTGTTAAAGGGCCCCTTCCTAGGGTACAGGAGCTAACGGTGCTGCCACGAAAGTCCTCGGCACCCCAGCACTGCTTAGAATTACCGAAACATCAGGTATTTAGGGTGGCAAGGACAATCAATCAAGAAGCGTTCTCAAACATATGAGTACCCAGGCAGGCATTACTAATCCTGCCGTCGATTCCGATCGGGTATCAGCCCCGGTGGTCGACGCTCGCCTCCTTGGGGATAAACCCCTTGGATCTGGGAGAGGCGAAAGTACGCTTTCGATGTACAACACAACCAGCCCCGTTGTAGGTAACCTGGCACGGGAAGGCAATGGTAATGCTACAGGAAAGAAGGCAGAGAATATGGAGGTAGACGCAGATGGCGACAAGCGAGCAGAAAGCGCGACCTCCAAAAACGTGCACTTAGATCGCCTTGGCAGCAAAATCGATGAGCTGATCGATTATGTCAGGGACAGACACAATGTGTACAAACAAATCAAGGATCTCGCCCGGAGCATAAGGGCCAGCTACAGAGCTCTCTGCTCTGCAGACGATAACCTTATGCAGTGCCAACGGCCAGGGACTAAGGGCAAGGTGACCCAAACAACCCCTGGCCTTCTGGAAAGGGCAATTAGCCTAGCAGAGGCGAATGAAGTGACCCCTAAGCCGGTCGGCAAGGGGAAACCACAGCAGGTTAGCCGCGTTAGTGGGGCGAGCACTGCAAGAAGAGTAGCCGACGACAATGTCCACCAGAGGGAGAAAGACTCGTGGCAAGAGGTGGTGACAAGGAAGGCAAAGAAGAAAAAAGAAAAAAGCGTGAACAGGAAGGACAACACTGGTGCTCGTGGCCAAGACCAAAAAGGCACCAGAAAAAGTAGGACGGCAAGAGCAAAACCTCCTAGACCTGACGCCTTAGTCATCAAGGCCGAGGGTGGAAAAAGCTACGCCGAAATCCTAAAGAAAATGAAGGCAGAGCCTAGCCTAGAAAAGTTAGGAAACAGCGTACATAGAATACGCAAAACAACAGCAGGAGATCTGCTACTCGAACTACGACGTTCCAAGGAGGTGGAAACAGCTGAGCTCCAGGAAGCGGTGAAAGCAGTACTAGTGGAAACTGCTACAATCAGGGCGCTGCATCATGAAGAGGCCTTCGAGATTAAGGATCTTGACATGCTGACCACTAAGGAGGATATAGTGGACGCACTACGCAAAAATAACGAGGAAGGACATAATTTCGAACCTACGGCGGTTAAGTCGCTTCGTAAAGCTTATGGAGATACGCAGAAAGCAATAGTACAGCTACCTGCCCAGATAGCCCAGAAGTTTATCAAGGGTGAGAAGATAAAGATAGGGTGGGTTATCTGCCGAATAAGGGCAATAAAGCGAGACACCCGCCCGCTCAGGTGCTATGAATGCTTGGGCTTCGGCCATACTGCTGCAAGCTGCATTGAGCAGCACGATAGAAGCCGCTGCTGCTACAAATGTGGCTCAGCGGGACATGTAGCGAAAGACTGCACAAACCAGCCCAGCTGCATTCTCTGCAGAGGAAAGAACGACGTAGAGAGAAGCGACCAAGCCGCAGGTAGCTATAATTGCCCAGCGTACCAAGCGGCAGTGAAAGCCACAAAACAAAGAAGATGAGAATAGTACAGTTAAACCTGAACATAGATCCTGAGATAGCACAGGACCTTCTCTGTCAGTACGTCCGTGAGCAGAAGATTGATGTTGCTATAATCAGTGAGCAGTACAGAGATCTTGAACAGCCAAGGTGGGAATCCGATGGCTCCGGTAAAGCAGCTATTTGGGCGTGCAGAGACCTTACCTTTCAAAGTAGGATGAAAGTCAAAGAAGCAGGTTTTGCCAGCGCAAAGATTGAGGGTATACAGATATACAGCTGTTATGCCCCACCCAGTGCGCCGATAGATCAGTTTCAGCAGTTCTTGGACCGGCTAGTACGAGATGTCAGGGCTAAAAAACCAGCTATTATAGCTGGGGACTTTAACTCATGGGCGGTTGAATGGGGCAGCCGAAAAACTAATAGAAGAGGACAGGCCCTACTAGAGGCATTCACACTTCTGGACATGTTGCTGGTGAACGAAGGCAACGTACCAACCTATAAAAAGGTGGACGCTGAATCAGTGATCGACTTAACATTTGTTAGTAGATCTCTGGTAAAAGAGGTGAGTAAATGGACCGTAAGCGATCACTTCACTAATAGTGATCACCTCGCCATTATAATGGAGCTGGGCACACAAAACATGGTGCACTGTACTACTAACCCTATAAGTACGAAAATGGAATGGAAAACCGAAACGGGACTTGAACTGGCTGGACACAAGACCGAGGCGATCCTGATATCTAGCAGGAAGAAAATGGAGACAATCGCCCTAATGATAGACGGCCATGAGATAACCTCTAAATCGACTATCAAGTATTTGGGCGTTACTATAGACGAGAAGTTGACGTTTAAACAGCACCTTGATTTAGCAGGTAAAAAAGCGTCAAGAACGACTGCTGCTCTTTCTCGGCTCATGCCGAATGCCGGTGGAGCTACTCAGAAGAAAAAGAAGCTGTTAGCAAGTGTCAGTACATCGATTATGCTGTACGGGGCACCAATTTGGGCAGATGCAATGGCAATAAAAGCCTATGCGCGGAACCTGTCATCCGTGTATAGACGGAGTGCGCTAAGAGTAGCGTCTGCTTACCGCACGGTATCGGACGATGCAATAAGCGTCGTGGCAAGCATGCCACCCATCGACCTCTTAGCACTAGAGAGGAAGGCCATATACATGGCAAAACAGGAGAACAGCGATAGAACGAAGGCAGAAATCTGGAACGCTGCCAAAGAACAAACAGTAGCTGAGTGGCAGAGAAGATGGGACAGTAGCCTGAAAGGGCGCTGGACGCACCGACTTATACCAAAGATTGAAGACTGGATCACAAGAAGACACGGGGAAGTAAACTACTACCTCACGCAATTTTTGACGGGACATGGATGCTATCGAGCATACCTATGTAGATTTAATTTAGAAGACTGTCCAGACTGCCCAGCATGTTTGGACATGTGCGAGGACGCTGAGCACGTTTTTTGCTACTGCTCGCGTTATCAGCAGGAACGTGAAGAGTTTGAACGCTACCTCCAGACCAGAGCAACTCCTGAGTCTATTATGGTAGCTATGTTTGCCACCGCTGAGGGCTGGCACGTGGTTAGTAACTACGCCGCGGTCATCCTCAAGAAAGTGAGGGGCGACGAAGAGAGAAGAAGACGAGAGATGCTGCAAGAAGCTGACGACCGGACGATGCGGTAAGAAGTAGACGGCAGCCTATAATGAAGAAGGTACGATAGTAGATCTACTAGATATGGACGCATAAGGAATGACAATCACATCAAGGAGACAAGGGTAATGTCCCTATGCCCCCCCGCGAAGTAATACTTGACCGTGGTACCGCGGGGGAAAAAGGCACTGAAGACGGAGCTTGGCCCTCCTCACCGACAAATCGGTAAGGAGAGCGAAGAGGATTCGGGTTGCAATTGGATTCTATATTCGGTCGCAAAACGAAGGGTTTTAGTTGGTGAGAATCCAACACACGGTGGCTCAGGCCATGTCATGGTCTATTAAGATTTTTCCCTCCAACCTTTCTCCAATAAAAAAAAAGAAAAAAAAACACCACGAGGGGGAGCTGTACCATATGTGGCGCGTCCTCGGGTGGCGGATAGAGGAACGCTCGCTGTAAGCGCATAGTACTACGTACGTAGTGCTGCAAACAGAGGGTAGAAGAGAAATAAAATATCTCCCGCGGACCAAGCAGCTTATTGAAGATCTGTCACTACCGGAAACAAGGTTCGATCTTAGGGTTATGACTAAGCAGGCGCTCGCCGATTGCCGCAGTCCGACTCGACTTCGGCTGCTGAAGGGAAAGGATACGAGACAAACTGGGTTCTGACACTCCCAGGCTGCCGGAAAGTACAGGGGCCCGGGGATGTTTCGCCGACACGCCCTAGCTGCCCTATCATCCGGCGAAAATCCCAATGATCTCAATAGTGCCGGGTGGCGCCCGGAACGGTCCCTATTGTGGTCAGAGGGGGGGGGGGCCTCGTTACCCTTTCCCGGAGGCTTTCTGAGGAAGACTTGCGCGGGGGCATGAGGCCAGAATTCACACCTGTGAAGCATAGCTTCGCGGAGAGAGCTCAGTGGAAGGTAGGTGACTAAAGTTGGAAGAGGAGGCTAAACAAAAATAAAAATGCATAGTACATCAAAGAAATTAAACTTGGGGACTTCGGATACCCCAAAAAGTGTCTTAGAAACTGGGTTCCCTACCCAGAGATCGGACGATAACAGCAGTCTCAGTAGAGAAACGATTGCCATGGAGTGTAGTCCAATAAAGACTATTTCCGAAAGGGCAATACGGACGGAACAAGAGCAGGTAAATCAAGGAGGCAGTAACTCAAACTGGGACTACAACCTTGAAAGAAGAAATGACCAGCTGGAGCGTCTAGGAGAAAAGATCCAGGAACTAAGAGAGTTTATAAGGGACAAAAATAACGTCCATAAAACTATCAAGGACATGGCACGAAGCATTAGTGTCATGTATAAAAGTTTGTGCAGCGCGGAGGATGACCTGCTACAGTGCCAACGTCCAGGAACGGAAGGCAAGGAAACTCAGACAACACCAAGTCTGAAACCGAAAAAGGCGGATAAACCAAGGGAGGCCTTAAATACTCCGCAGGATAGGAGTAACAAAGAGGAGAAAGAGAGTAAAAGACTTAAAGAGGCAACTTGGCAAGAGGTCGTTACAAGAAAGGCAAAAAAAAGGAGAAACAGTGAAGTAAGGAGAACAACAAGGCTCCTGGCGTTAACAACCAGAGTAGGACCAGTAGAGACAAAACACAGCGGGCAAGACCGACCAGACCGGACGCTCTTATCATTAAGGCGCCGGAAGGAAGGAGCTACGTGGACATTTTGTCAACATTGAGAACTGCTCCTTCACTGAATGCCATAGGAGATAGCGTAAACAAAATACGCAAAACGGTGGCGGGAGATCTCCTCATAGAGCTCAAACGCACAAAAGAAGTTAAAACCGCAGACTTCCAAGAAGCGGTTAAAGCAGTACTAGTGGAAGGAACCACAATAAAAACACTGCAGCAAGAGGAGACCTTTGAAATAAGGGACCTCGACATACTTACTTCAAAAGAGGAGGTACTGGAGGCCTTGCAAAGGGAAATAGGAGAAAGAGATATTATTGAGATCACTGCCGTAAAATCGCTGAGAAAAGCGTACGGAGATATGCAAATAGCTGTTGTGCAAGTGTCGAAAGAAATAGCGACCAAGTTCACAAAGCTAGAGAAAATTAAAATTGGATGGGTCAACTGTAGGATCCGTACATCGAACCGCAGTAAGGGGCCGCTTAGGTGTTATAAATGCCTTGGTTTCGGCCACGTCGCTATCAAGTGTACTAATCCGCAGGATAGCAGCAAATGCTGCTACAAATGCGGTAAGAAGGGCATAAAGCAAATATCTGCCGTAATGAAACGTGTTGTTTACTGTGTCGAAAAAAAGGCGACAACATGCCGACGAACCATGTCACTGGTAGCTACTTGTGCCCAGCCTACCAAGCAGCGGTTAAAAAAATCAGGAAAGGGTAATGAGAATAGTCCAGCTAAATCTCAACCATTGTGAGACTGCGCAAGACCTTCTTTGTCAGTTTCTACGAGAACACAATTTCGATGTCGCTCTCGTCAGTGAGCAGTACAAAGATTTGAATGAACCATCCTGGGAATCTGACGCCTCAGGTAAAGCCGCAATCTGGGCTTGCAAAGACTTTACCTTCCAGGGCAAGATGGTAAACAAGGAAAATGGCTTCGTAAGAGCGAAAATAGGCGGCATACATGTATACAGTTGTTACGTCCCGCCTAGCGCATCAATAGAGCAGTTTCAACAACTACTGGACCGGCTGGTGCAAGACGCTACGAATAAAAAACCAGCTATAATAGCAGGAGATTTTAACGCATGGGCGATCGAGTGGGGTAGTAGCAGAACCAATAAACGGGGACGAGTGCTACTGGAGGCATTCACGCTACTAGACTTGGTTTTGCTGAACCAAAGCGACACCCCGACGTTCAAAAAACGAGATGCAGAGTCATTCATAGACTTGACATTTGTCAGTAACTGCCTCGTAAGGCAGGTAAGCGAATGGATCGTGAGTGATCACTACACAAATAGTGACCACCTAGCTATAATAATGGAGCTAGGCGGACCAAATAGAAAATTCTGTACAAATCCCAGTAGTACAAGAACTGAATGGAAAACCAAAGAGTATGACAAAGAGTTATTCTTGACGATGTTTGACAATATTCAATTGACGGGATCAGCAGACGACAAGGCTGCACAAATGACGGGCCAGCTCACCAAAGCGTGCGACGCGGTAATGCCGAGAAAAGTGTCCAGTCAAAGATGGCTACCAGCATATTGGTGGAATGACAAGATCAAACAAGCGCGCAGCGTTTGCCATCGAGCTAGAAGATTGGAACAACGGGCAAGGAAGAAATTCTACCGAACCGGTAGAGGAATGGATACGGTGGAGAACTACAACGAAAAAATGAAAGAAGCAAAGCGCAACCTTAAAAGGTGTATAAGAGAGAGTAAACAAAGATGTTTAAGAGAGCTGCAAGATGAGGTCAATAAAGACCCTTGGGGCCGACCTTATAAAATTGTCATGAAGAAGATCAAGGGAAGTTACATACCCCCACCAAAGTGCCCAGAGGTACTAAGCAGGGTGGTAACAACACTCTTCCCAAATCAGCCGGACATTTCATGTGCTATGGTAGAAGAAATAGATGTAGATAATATACCCTTAATTACGGAGGAGGCAATAACAATAAGGCTCCAGGACTTGATGGCATACCCAATATTGCATTGAAACAGGCCATCCAGGCTCACCCAGCAGAGTTTATAGACTTGTACAACACTTGTCTCACAGAAGGAACGTTTCAACGAAACTGGAAAAAGGCTTGTGTTGCTACCAAAGGGTAGCAAACCACCTGGAGAAGGGTCGTCATACAGACCGCTCTGCATGCTCGATACACAGGGCAAAGTATTAGAGCGCATAATCTTCGTTAGGATGGAAGACAAAACCGAGGGGCCAGAGGGGCTTGCGGAATACCAGTATGGTTTCCGTAAGTGCCGCTCAACATTAGACGCTATCGGCTTAGTGTTGAATACAGCACGGACAGCCATAAGCGGGAAAAGATGGAAAGGCGGGGCGAAAACGTACTGCGCGGTGGTTACACTTGACGTTAAAACTGCATTTAACTCTGCAAATTGGTGCAAAATTCACGAAGCACTAGTGAGACTAGGAGTCCCTCCGTATATAAGAAGAATAATGTCTGACTGAAAATTATTCGGCATATATTTTGTATGGCAAAAATCATTCGGTCCGGGATTCAAGTTCGACAAGACTTATTCTTGAAAGAAATTAGAGCCTCGTGTCAAATTAACGCAAACCACGAATAATTTTCATATAGTATAAATTTGGACGGAAACCAGGAAATCGAGCCGCGAGATGAAGTAGTTACCGCATAGCAACGGGCAAAGAAAAGAATAACGATATCACAAAAGCCTTTCAAACACGCTTTGGAGTTAAATAAAGTAAAGTCATCTGAGAACCAATCAGAATCGAGTGCATTTTAAATTATTCATTTTAGGTACTAGTAACCCTTTCAGTAAAAAAGTATACGATCATTACGTCTCGCACTGTCTCTCGGAGTAAATCGTCTCACCTACAGTTTGTAAGCTTAGCGCTATTACATCGACTTATTGTTAGTATATTTCATTAACGCGATAGTCACACTGAGCGTCGAAAGAGTTCGCGTAATTGTTATTTCAAGCAAATAAAAAAAGGATTTATTGCTATTAAATTACGACTTTTTAATCGAAATCCAAATTCCGAGTCCTTGCATATTATCATCACCTAACTAAATAATTTATAATCCTGGTCAACCACTGACCCTGCGATTCCGATCACCCGCCGAGAGGACGAACAGGTAGCAGAGCAATAAAGCAGCCGGCTCAACAAAAGGTAAGTGTCAATTCAATACAGCGCTACTAGCCCGCTAGAAGCTTCTCTCTCTCTCTCACACACTCTCTCTCTCTCTCAGAAAAAAGGCTATAGAACTAACGCGTAGTATAAATTATGCGGGGTTTTTCAAATCTAGTTATATTCTAAAGGCACGAAATTAAGTTTTTTTTCACTAACAAAAGGTTTCCCAACCAGGTATTTTGCGCTGTTCTTCAGGATCTCGGGAATGTCTGAACACCGAAAGCGCTAGGATTTTCTCATAAAAATTCACGTCGTTCTCCTTGTTTCCCCAACAATAGACATCAACGGGTAATCGGCCACATTAATACTTCTTTCTATTTTCGTCCTCAAGATTTTGCATGAGTTGGTATCTGTAGCCACGTGTTGCGTATTGTATTTAGTGTTGTAGGTGTTGTTACTATAAACACAATTTGCACATGCTATTACTATTACACGCACTAGTTTTATGTTTTTTAGCACATCTTAGACAGGAGTCATTATTTTCTCATTTACTTGCATTATGGGCGTATCTTCCACAGTTGAAACACGGTTTTATATTTATCACATCATACTTTTTACAACTTTGATAACCTACAAACAGCCTATCTTTGTTATTTTTGGCATGTTGGTATATTTCGGGCAATAATTCAATTAGAACACTTGTCAATTGATTATTTTTATTTTCACTCATGTGCAGTACTTTACATTTAGATTCATAGATTGAAAAGTTTCTATTATTTATATCTTTTTCCATATTTTCCTCACTCATTTTACTAGTATTGTCAATGCCAATAATTCTTAATTTCGGTTTAAGTAGCTATTCTTTTTCAATCTTACAAAAACTTGATAATTTTTTAGTTAATATTTTTTGTGCAGCTTCCACACTTCTTCATTCATGCACTTCAAATTTATCTCTTGTTGATTTTTTACAATTATTTGTTTAGTTTATATATTTTTTTCTTTTGTTAGATAGTGTGTTACATGTTCTTTAAGGTTTTTTTTGTCTTCTTTGTTGATTTTTCTCACAGTAATCTTTGGAATTCTTTTAGCCTGTGGTTTAGGATACACAGTAAGATACACAGTAGTTTCAGCGGATGTTTTTTTATTAACATTACTCTTTTGCCTTTTACTCTGCAAGATTTCTTTTAACAATATATTCTTATCTTGTAACTCTTGATTTAGTTCTATAAGCAGTGCATTTTCCTCTTAAAAGAAGCCTCTTTTATCAAAACAATTGGAAAACTGTGAAACCTACTGCGCTTTCAGAGCATCGTTTGCAGATTTTTCGTACTTTTCCGACCCCATTACTGCGCCTACTCTCAAAATATGAATCTTTCTTTTCACGGAAGATTGGAAAATCGCAAGAGCCAAGAATTCGGATCATTTGCCGAAGATTTCTCACGCTGTTCTGGTCCTACCGCTCTGGCGAACTGCACGAGGAGCTCTAGCCGCGATGGGACTCCAAACTAAAGCGTATTACCATGTACAGTCGGAAAATCGCGAGAGCTGAGCAGTAGGAGCTGCCGCTGCAAATTTCTCGCGCTTTTCTCGCTTTATCGATCTGGCGAAATGCACGAGAAACTCGATGCACAGCGTCTTTCTAAATATAGCAGTTTATGACGAAAATTCGAAAAACTAGTTTGCCAGAGCGATAAGGCCAGAACAGTGCGAAAAATCTGTGGCAGATGCTCCGAATTCTTGGCTCTTGCGATTGTCCGACTCTACATGGCAAAATACTCTTATGTTTGGAGAACATCTCTCACGCTTTTGTTTGGAGATGAGCATCTCTGATGCTTCTCTATGTTTGGAGGCCCATCGCTGGTGGAGCTCCTCGAGCATTTCGTCAGAGTGATAAAGCGAGAAAAGCGCGAGAAATTTGCAGCTCCAACTTTTGCTGCTTTATCACTTAGCGTTTCAAAATGCTGCTTGAACGTAAGTCTTGCATCTATGGTAATGCCCAGGTACTTATTGGTCGCTTGAGAAACAATCTCGTGCCCACCCATCTGTGTTATTCTAGTGTTATTTTCTCCTTCTTCTTCCTACTAGAAATAAGGAAAATTTCAGTTTTATGGTTGGCCAGCTCCAATCCTGTCTCTATCAGCCATTCATATATTATACGAATAGACTCGTCAGGTCTGTCTGTTTCTTTGCTACTACGACTACTGCTATGTCGTCCGTGAATCCTACCACCGTCACCCCTTTGGATAATTGCAGCTTTAGATTCCATCGTACATGACATCGTTCCAGGTAGGTGGGCCAAATATTGATCCTTGGGGAACGCCTCCTATTACGTCATAGGTCTTTGAGCCATCCTCCATCTCATATAATAAGTGTCTATCTTTCAAGTAGACGGACATCATCCTTCTTATATGTACTTCTTGCTTCCGAAGTGCCTTGTGTATTTTTCTCTATTTGACCATTTTGAAGGCATTTTAGACGAACGATTTTAGTCTGACGGCAGCACAGTACTTCATTGTCCCTTCTTTCTATCTCTTCCCCTCTATAGCTGTTCGCGCGATGTCAGTCACCAAGCTCACTGCGTCCAGATTTTATCGTTTCCTCCGAAAATCGTATTGATAATCAGCTAGTCCACCTTTTCCTTGTATAGCCTGATCAATTCGTACGCAGACGATGTTCTAACATCCTGGAAAGAAACGTTGCCCGTATATTATCCTGGAAAGCAACGTTGCCCGTACATTATCCTGGAATTGTGTGAATAGTACTTTTTGGTGTTTAATTTTTCATTAGGATACATTAGGACTAAATAGACCAAAAAAATCTCAAATAATGATAAAGTTGTGTGTCCCCTTAATGCCTGTAGTGGGCGGTGAAAATTAAAACGTTACTGACCTCCTTGCCTTCTTTTTGGTCGCCGTGTCCCCTGACGCTTGTATGAGTTTGCTCCATCTGTCTGTGGACAAAGGAGGGAGAAGTTTGACTTTACCTGTTATCGTTTTCGTAAAGTCGCGTATGCGTGTACGTATGCGTGTGCGTGTGCGTGTGCTTGCGCGTGCGTGCGTACGTTCGAGCGTTTGTGTGTGTGCCTGAAGATAGATTAGAGTGAAAACAGTTTTAAATAAAAAAAATAATTCACACCCTCAATTTCTAGTAATATTAACTCCCAGATACATAATTATAATATTTTTAATCATGAAATGCAAATGTATGCCATTTAAATGATTAAATTATCGCGGACAGATGTAGACTTACGTACGTTATATAATATAGAACAAAGATTTTATGACCTATTTTAATTATTTTGTATTACATTTCTTAAATACCACAGTCGAGTTTAAGTATATAAAAGAATGACAATATTTAAATACTTGTTTTATTATTATATAAAACAATTATTTTTAATAATTTCATTCCTTGTATTATACAGACAAACATAAATTTTGATCTGTTTCCTTTGTATTTACAAGTTTCATAGTGTAAATATTATTGTTGCATTGCAGAAGAATACATTTGCTACATGATATATCTTGTGTATAACAATCCCAAATATTGTTGGTTTTTCTGACTGTAGTACAATAGTCATAAGACGAAATACCATTATAGGAACTCAAACCGTTATTAATAGTATTAAATTTATTTCCTATAATAACATTTTTTTTAAATTATCTTCTCAATTTAATAATTATTAAATTTGGAAAATAAAATTAGCAGCTGTTTTTTTACGTTATTACAGTCTAAGGAAACAACCGTAAATGGTCAAAAAAATGGAAAATGACAGTTTATTTTTATATTAGCTTTAAATTATTTTAAAAATGTATTGCACAATGATACATAACATGTTGCGCCTTATACCAGGTGCAACATATCTTCAAATGCCAAAATCCATAATTTTCATTTTTGCAGCTACCACATGCCGAATTACTTCAATTGTGGTCGCCGAAGGGTACTCAAACTTTACAGATATACTTAAAACATATGTAATTCTGTAGCCAATGTGGGTATTAAAAAAATGTAATTTAAAAAATTTATATGAAATTTTAAAAAAAATTGTCAAAAATTTGTATAATAAACGATAAATTGTTATTAAATTGCACATAACTTTTTTAAATTAAATTTCTTTTTCAATCCTCGCATTGACGGCATAATTACATGTGTTTTAAATATTTCTGTAAAGTTTTAGTGCCTTCCGGTGACAAGAATTGAAGTAAGTGTTCATGTAGTAGGTAAAAAATAAGAATTATGGATTTTGGCTTTCAAAAACATATTGCACCTGGTATATGGTGCATATAAAAATCTTTATTTGTTATTTACTTTGTGTATATTGTGTACCACTATTTAATGCATTTTTTTAAAATTAAAGGTAAATTTAAAATTACACTGTGATTTCTAATTTTTTGACAATTTAAGATGTATCTATACATATATAGCCGATAGATAACACAAAAATCTTAATCAAGGTGTACAAGAATTTAAATAATGTTATTACATTGTTAATCCACTCTCTAAAACTCCTAGAAATTTAATTTTTTAACCTATAAGGTATATGTAAGTATAGCATTTATCGTAGACTGGTAGATTATCGATCTGTGATGTTAAGCAGCATCAGCCATGGTTTTTAACTGAATGAAAGAGCGATTGATGAAAAATAGAAGAGACATGCATAATTATTTTTTTTACAAGTTTTTTGGTAGTTGTATTAGAGGGAATTTAGCATTTCGGCTCGGTTTATACAGGGTGTCCCATTTTAATTTACCACCCCCTAAAACTGGTTAATAATTTGCTCTGAGAGAAAAATGTTTCAAATAAAATTTGTTGGTTTCGAAGGGGGGCATCTTTTGGCTATTTTAGCTGCGACCTTGAACATGACCTTCAAGGTCATTTGAAAGTCAAGACCAAATTTTTATATGAAATGTGCATATTTTTATGGCGGATTCTACTAAAAAAGAGAAACACTTTTTGTTCGAATCATTTTTTGAAAAAATACCAAATTTTTGTTGTAAACGGCTTTCAAAAAGTTGAAAAAATCACTAGATATCTCTTATTGCCCCACCCTTTAAAAGAAGTTAAAAATTTGCTCTGAGATAAAAATGTTTCAAATAAAATTTGTTGGGTTAGAAGGGGGGCATCTTTTGGCTATTCCAGCTGTGACCTTGAACATGACCTTCAAGGTCATTTGAATAAGATTTATCACAGATTCGGGTTCTACTAAAAAAGTAACACTTTTTGTCTTAACCATTTTTTGATCATCAATAGGTAGCTCTCCCTTTAACTGAAAAGAGAATTTGTCCTAGAAATAAGCTGTTTTAGATGAATGTTACTAGCTTCAAACAAAGACAGAGGTATCCTTTGGATCACTTAAAGCAAGACGTTCACGTCCAGCCACTTAAGGCAAGACCCCGTCCAGCCACTTAAGGCAAGACCCCGTCCAACCACTTAAGGCAAGACCCTATCCAGCCACTTAAGGCAAGACCTTCACGTCCAGCCACTTAAGGCAAGACCCCGTCCAACCACTTAAGGCAAGACCCTATCCAGCCACTTAAGGCAAGACCTTCACGTCCAGCCAAGGCAAGACCTCTTCGTTCAGCTAGTCACGGAAATTTCAACGTCTCAAGTGCTCTATCAATTGCCCATTTTGTTGAATGCACATTTGTATTCTCTGCCGAAAACTTCTTTGGACATCTATTAATGTTTGTGGGGTGAATGCCCGGAATGCTGCAACAATTCTCTCCATCATATTTTGTGCCGTCGTCGGGGCTTCCGCGTAAACACTCTGCTTCACGGCCTCCCACAGAAAGAAGTCCAATGGGGTCAAATCTGGCTATCGCGCAGGGAATTCACAGATTGGACTACCAATTCCAATCCAACTATTTGGGTATGTCGCGTTCAGAAATATCCTGACAAGTAGTCTACGATGAGCGGGAGCACCATCTTGCTGGAACCACATGTCTCGCCTTATTTCTAGCGGAATGTTTTCTAGAAGAGGTGGAATTTGGTTCTCGAGAATATCTAAATAAAGCTCGCCGTTTAAATTACGGTCATAAAAAATTGGACCCACAACGTATTCCCCAACTATGCCCGCCCAAACATTAATTGACCACCGTCTTTGTGTACGGTGATCTCGCTGCCAATGTGGATTTTCTTCTGCATAATAATGCGCGTTATGAAGATTAACTCCTCCCATATTGTCGAACTTTGCCTCGTCTGTAAAGAGAGTCCGATCAAAGAAAAATGGATCTATGCGCATTCGTGTTTCCGCCCATTGACAGAATCTAAGTCGCCTGGCAGGATCACCAGGCTCAATGGCATGTGTAAGGTGCAAGTGATATGGATGAAATCTAAAATGACGCAATACACGGGAAACTGTTGATCTGGGTACTCCATGCATTCGCTGAATTTGTCGCGTCGAAATATGAGGATCCTCGGCAATTACAGCACGAACTCCAAGCGCAATATGCTCTCTTGGGCCCGTCCGTCGCCTCTTCCTTCTTAAGTTACCTCCTTGAGCTCTTATCGTTAGAAGTTTAATATTCCTCCTACTAGGATGACGAGCGTCCGGATACCTTTCAGCGTACAGCCTCGCTGCAGCCTTGTAATTGTCGTGACATTCTCCCAGAATCTTGATCATGTTGACTATCTCTACTGGCGTGTAGTCAGCCATTATCTGTTGTAGGTAGATTTTTTAGGGAATATTTAATCTTACTAGAAATAATTTATTATAAGTATTTTTCTGCTCTGAAATTCAGAAAGTCAATGAAAACCTAATGATGAGAAGCTTTGAGGAGCTGTAAGAATTTACAAGCTTTACCAATAGAACGATAACGAAGCAAAAAAATGTCTTTTAGCGAGAAATGAAGCATTTACAAGAAAAATATTTCTTAAAAAGATGCGTACTTTATCAGAGAATCTGAATATGATTTAAAATATGTACAATTTTACTTTATCAGAGAATCTGAATATGATTTAAAATATGTACAATTTTCATTAAAAAAACTAAGCTTGATTTTGATTCTCAGTTGAAAACATGCCCCTTACTGCTCAAACTTGCCCTAGATGATGTCAAACTTGTCCCAGTTGTAACCGTAAACTTGCCCCAGATGATGTCAAATTTTCCGCGGATGACGTAAAACTTGCCCCAGAGAATGTCAAACATACCCCGAAGATTGCAAACTTGCCCCAGAGAATGTCAAACATACCCCGAAGATTGCAAACTTGTCCCAGAGAATGTCAAACATACCCCGAAGATTGCGAACTTCCCCCATGTGATAAAAAATGAATCAGATTAGCGTTCTAATGAACTTTGGTTCTGTTGATAAATTTTTTGGTAATTTCATTTCTTTGAAAAAGAGAGTATTTTCCATTAAAGTGATGGTTCTTTCTTAAAATTAATTTAAGGTTCGAGGTCAAGGTCATAGCCAAGCTTCAATTGCCGGAATAAAAATCGAGGATTACCGTTAAATAAATTGACTGACCTTCGAATGACCTTGTTGGTTAAGGACAAGTTCATGGCTAAGGTCATACTTGGACTTAAATTTGTAAAATTGTGTACGTTTCTAATTCCTCAGATAAAATGTAAAATTTTTAACTTCTTTTAAAGGGTGGGGCAATAAGAGATATCTAGTGATTTTTTCAACTTTTTGAAAGCCGTTTACAACAAAAATTTGGGATTTTTTCAAAAAATGATTCGAACAAAAAGTGTTTCTCGTTTTTAGTAGAATCCGAATCCGCCATAAAAATATGCACATTTCATATGAAAATTTGGTCTTGACTTTCAAATGACCTTGAAGGTCATGTTCAAGGTCGCAGCTAAAATAGCCAAAAGATGCCCCCCTTCGAACCCAACAAATTTTATTTGAAACATTTTTTTCTCAGAGCAAATTATTAACCAGTTTTAGGGGGTGGTAAATTAAAATGGAACACCCTGTATATGATTTTTACGCGAGAAAAACAAATCCAGGTAAATTCAACAAAGGAGATCAAGTCTGATTCATAAAAGAACCGAAACCTGGAAAATTAAAGAAAAATCAAAGCCTGGGACCTTTTGAAGTTTTAGACGTCACCCAGAATAGCAATACTGACTCCATCTCTATTATTATCTCTCTGAGAAATATGTTAATGACATCGTTTGGTAAAGTGGCCGAGCACAGTTCATTCTTTCTCCTTGCACTTTATAAAGCTGTGTTGTCGAATCTTATCATACTTATTCAGCTTAACTGGGCCCTGTAACCGAAAAGTAGAAGGGGCTACGCGGATTTGGCGCCAGTGCGGTTACGGCGCCAGACCAGCTACGGCGATACCAAGTACCGACAGTCAGTAACTTACCGACAGCAGTCAGCAACTTAATCTATCTTACTGACGTGGGCAGTCTGAATTCAGTTAGCAATCTGCCTTACCGACGTCCGACGCCGGCAGCGTGCATTTGAATTCGATGATTTTTTCTTACAATCTACCTTAACCGACGTCCGACGCCGGCAGCCTGTATTTGAATTTCAAATTCTTAAACGTGATTTGCTGAAAATTCAATATGGCTGATACCCCACGCCGGCAGCCTGAATTTGAATTTCAAATTCTGAACGCGATTGGCTGAAAATTTAATATGACTGATCATGCATCAAACTTGCATTACTATATATATCTTGGTCACAACCCCGTGTCAGAACACAATATAGATATGTATGATATATTTTTTGTTTACTTTTGTATGTAGAGCTATTTGGAATATTTTTGTTGTTGCTGCCATATAAAGGTAAGAGAATAATTGTTTCTTGATATTATAATTTATCACTTTATGAATAATGATTTTATGCTTAAGTATATACATATCAAGAGTTCAAATAAATACACTAATTTTTTCTTTCTTTTTCTAAATCAATGTAGTAGTAAGACTTATAGGGATAAAGGAAAAGAATAATAAATATATGTACACAAAATATAAGATTATATTTTGTTTATTAAAAATGATAACCTAATACAAACATTACACAGGTCAACATTTGATCTACGCTGGAACATCAGATACTAAATAGGTGTCTATAGGTTTTTGGGGTCGCTGATCGCGAATCCGGGGTCAGTTTGATCCCATCACGTCAGAATCAAGGTCAAATGAATGTCAAACCTCTTAAATCGAGAGATATCATATTTTCGACCCCGTATTCTGAAAGAACGGAAAATTTCGCTTTCGGATATGGTTTATGTAACACGTTTGAAGAGAGACACAAACGTGTCACATAAGAGGAAAGCTGCTAGAAGATTATTTTTCGAAAGTAAACGTAAGCGTTTCAAACCTGACTAACGATGACCAGAAGTAAATTGTTTATATTAGAATTAAACAAATTTTGAAAAACAAAAGCTTTACATGAAGCATTTAACATTCAAATGACCTCCAAATGATCTGCAGGCGTCACTTTTACGAAAAGATAAAACCATATCCAAAAGCAAAATTTTCCGTTCTTTCAGAATCCGGGGTCGAAAATGTAATATCTCTCGATTTAAGAGGTTTGACCTTCATTTGATCTTGATTCTGACGTGATAGGGTCAAACTGACCCCGGATTCGATATCAGCGACCCCAAAAACCTATAGACACCTATTTAGTATCTGATGTTCCGGCGTAGATCAAATGTTTACCTGTGTTATTTGTAAACGATACGTATTATATTGTCTCAGAACCTCTCGTAACCTTGATTTTCTGGCATAGAACTCGTGTTGCTGGAATATTTGCTGAAAAAATGTTTCCATTCTTTGCGTTTATCAGCAGGGTTAGAGCAAGGCTCTCCTCGATATGTTGTCTCCTCGATATGTCGTCTCCTCGATTACACCGTTTGTCATCTTGCACTTTTCTAGCATTCTTATCTTCAACCAGAGGTATATATGTAGCATTATATCGACTCATTTGGAGAAAGTCGTAAGCATACTAAGTTATAATGGTTACTTTCATAGCTTTATATAGAGAAAAAGGGGGTGGGAATTTTTTTTAAATTAAACAATTTTTTCAACATTTCCACTTATAGGATTATACTTGACAATATGATCATGTATAATTAATAATATATATTCTTATATAGATGACATCTATGTGAGTTACTGAACTGATTGCATACAAATTTTATGCAGAGCTGACCGCATACTAAAGTATCAAATTCTTGATATCCTTAATAATTGCATTTATCTTTATCAATTTTAAAGTATTTCATAAGATCTTCAGGTGGTTTTAAGTTACCGAAACTGTCGAAGTAGAAAACATTATTACCATTTTTACGATAAGCTACCCAGTGTGTGCCAGATCTTCTTTTATCATCCAGATTTATAGTTGCAGATTCTCGTTAATGAGTTTTATTTGCAGGTAAATCATTTCTCATGAAGATACCTCGAAAATTTGGAATTTTCAATAAGTGTGCGTATTTGAGTAAATCATAATAGTAGTAGGGGCAAGACTGCTACTACGCCATGCAATTCCTGCGCCACCAAATACAGACCAATGGTAACTCATATTAGTAGGTCCCTGTTTTACCGGCAGAGCATATCGACCGTGCAGTCCGCGGCTCCATATTACCCTCCAGTCTACGTTATCGATAGAGTGAGCATCGGTAAAGTCTACTTTATCGATCTGCGGGCTGTCCCTCCTCAGAGTGAGCATCGGTAGAATCTACTTGATCGACATTGGTAGTCTACTTTACCGACCTGAGATGTGATCGGCTATTACTATTATATCAACAGTGATGAATAATAAGGATTTGTAAGTTGGGATTAATAAATAAATCAGAATATTCCTTTTTATTTTTAGTTCATTCAAAAAAAGATAGGTACATTATTTGTAAATACATGTATATTATATCAGAACTTCTTATAACCTTGATATCCTGGCATGGAATTTGTGTTAGTGGAATATTTGTCAAAAGTATTTTTCCACTGTCCGCTTTTATTAGTAGGAGTAGAGCAAGGTTCTCCGCGATACGTATTACATTGTTTATCATCTTGTACTCTTCTAGCGCTTTTATCCTCCTTGAGAGGAGTGTACGAAACATTATTCCTATTCATTTTTGAGATCTATCTTGATTGATGGTTTATAGCAAACTGACTAATTGATTTAGCTTTATATAGTTTTATACAAGTTTCATCACCACTTATAGGATTATACTTAACAATGCGATCATGTAAAATTAGACAATGCGCAGTTGTGTTTGCAGGCATATTATTCTTACAATCAAATTCAAGACGTACATCTACAGCTGCCAGTTTAAGCGACTCGTTTTGTTTTGAACAGTCTATGACTATAAGAGGTGCATGTTGAATAAATTCTTCTTTATTCATTTATTTATTATTTGTATTTAGAAATACAATCAATCATACAATAATCTTTAAACACTGACTTTAACACACGATTTTACTGCACTGAGAGCATCGGTTCGAATGGTACGACGGGTCAGGTAGTTTGCCCGAAGATCTTCCTTCTGTAGGCGTGAAAGTAATAATTGTCAAATAAAGTAACCTTATCAGTTCGAGGGATGTGAGTGACTCGAGCAATGCGAGACTAGAGGGTAGGTTTTTTTCAGACACGACGCTGCATGTGGATGCAATAGTTGTCGCATAAACTAGCAGTATCGGTTCGAGGGTTGGGAAATCTGAAGAAATTTGAGACTCTAGGGTAGAATTCTTAGATGCACTGCTTTTGTTATATTTTTTTTTAATTTTACTTATTTAATGTAAAATTAATGTTATTTATACCAGTAAAGTTTCAGCTTTCTATTTTAAGATGCTTCCTCCAATTAAAGTAATAAATTAATGATAATGATTCGTGCAGCAAGACAACTTCAGACAACTGAAATACATATCGTTTGCAATTTGGTTTAAATAGCATAATAGTTGAAAAAGTGGGGGAAATTTTCATAATGTAAAAGCATTACAAATATTTTAAAAGTATGAGAGAGAGGGTAGCTGCATGTGCTGGAAAAAAAATCCGAGAATTTAGCTGTTTCGGCTGCACCGCACGTGCTGTGAGAGTGGGGGAGTGGGGACTATGGGAGATGCATTTAAAAGTATGAGAGAGAGGGTAGTCGAAAAATCTAAGGATCTAGCTGTATCTGTTGCACTGCGTGCGCTATAGAGAATTGGTATGTTTTGAATGAAAATATGTCAGAGTGGGGACTATGGAAAACGCATTTAAACGTATGACAGAGAGGGTAGTTGATGCGGTCCGAAGAAAAGAGACGTTGCAGGTTACAAGCGTGAATGAATCGAGCTTGAGAAGCTTTTTTAGTGGAAGGGGTACAAATTTCGAGTATATTTAAGCAGTCCTCCGCTCCGTATTTGTATACACATTTTCGAGTGTACTCAAGCAGTATACTGAGTTCTACATTACATTAGTTGAGAAAGCTTGCTGTAGCATTTGTAAGTATATTTTAAATATTTTATTATTTCATATATAATTTTATTTTTAATAATAAGTAATACTTTCATAGATAAAATGGATTAACTCGTTGATATCCAGGGATTCAAAGGAGAAAACGGTCAATTTATAATCAAGGAGTTGGCCTACATTGATCCCAATGAGCCAGCAGCAGTAGCTCAACTAGCAACATTTCAACTATCGCACTCTTTGTACGACTTGCCGAGCAATGTCCAGAGTGCCAATCTATGGCTTAAGTATTCTTTCCACGGGTTAAAGTAGAACGCTGGTGACCTTCCATATGAAAAGGTAGCTGAAGTTTGCTCCAGCCTTCTCGACTTATCACCGAGGAGAAACGTGATTGTTTGGGTAAAAGATGTGCAGAAAAAGGAGTGGCTGCAGTCATATTTCCCCGACATTCGTAACGTAGAAGATCTCGGCTGTCCATCCTTAAAGACACCAGGATTTCGACATCCGCTGGTGTGTACGCATCACCTTCCTCACTGGCAGCAGAATTGCACAGTTCAAAACATTTGCGCAATAAGCAAGTGGCTCCGCGTCGTACGGCGAGATTTTATCTTCTCACTGTATTTCTTTGAGGAATGTTATTCCTGATCTGATTCTGATACAACAACGTTAACATTGGAAGGATAATGTATTACGTGAGTATAATATATTCTTATAACTAATACATAAAAAATATAATAAACATATATATATATATATATATTTATATATATATATTGTTTCATTACTTTTACAGAATGGAGTCGCTAAACGCTGTGGCAAAAGCTCCACCATTCCTGCCCACGAAAAAAATTAAGGATTTGGAGATCAACAAGAAGTATAAAATATCCAAATGTAAGAAAGTTCAGACAAAATTTGGCTCGAAGATGGTGCTAGAGTTGGATGCAAGTTCCGACGTTTTCCTACCCGCTATAGTGAACGCCTTTCTCATGGAAAACGTAGTTGATGATGAGAAGTTGAAGCAGGAGATAGAAACTAGAGATGTATATCTCCAACACCTTGGTAACAACTTTATTGAATTTGTTTAATAACAATTTATTTCCATTACGTATAATATTAAGGATTTTTTCTCAATCATTAGAGTGTTTATACTAAATTCTTTTTTACTATGCAAAGGGGATTATCGCTACGCTTAGTAAGTTTTTTTTTTTCTAATATTATGGATTTTTATAACATCTTACATAGACAGTATTATTCAATTTATAAATCACAATTTATTTACTATTGGATTCACATAAGTTCATAATGTACTCTAACGGTTCAAACGCTATTTATAACTTTTAGCTTAAGATTGCATGTTATTCAATTTATAAATCTCAATTTAATTACTATTAGATTCACATAAGTTTATAATGTACTCTAATGGTCCTAACGCTATTTTATTTATATATATATATAGGTAATAACTTTTAGCTTGAGACTATGTATTAACTTTAAGAATTTTTGATATGATATAATTACAAAAAATGTATTTACATAGAAAATTTAACAACAATGGATCGATGGATGAGTGTAGAGTTTTTATAGTCGATAAAGGATGGTACACATTTATACTTTGTTTAGCTGAGTACTTATAATTGCATTGTAATAGTCACATCAACGTATAAGTTAAGTAACTATATATGTATATATATATGTATACGCACGGTATTTCACATTTCCTCAAGCAGATTATAGTTGTATGTGTATGTGAAGAATTTATTTTAAGGTTTTTTTCATACGTATGTTTTAGTAAGAAGAATACATATTCATGCGATTTAGTTATAAGAATATAAAAAAAGTTTTTATATATGTTTTAGTTATAATACAATATGTATACTCATATAATAAATAAGGATTTGTATAAATAAAACAAAAATTATATAATGGATAATGGATTTCTATTTGGTACTAATTCCTAGTAGCATCAATAACTAATGAAGAGTTCGTGTATGTCAACAAATATTAGAAGGTTGGTAAGCACTCGGAATGGTCAGATGCTTATTATCCAGCCAGCAGTGTGCTGACTCTTGAACCAATCAGTCATGTTTAAATTTCAACCAATCATGTTTGATAAAAAACAGGTTGGGAGCGTGTTAGTACCGTTACCAACGTCGATAAAGCAGACTCTACCGATGCTCACTTTATCGATAAAGTAGACTGGAGGGTAGTGGGGGGCCGCGGGCTGCACGGTCGATAAGCTCTGCCGGTAAAACAGAGACCTACTAATATGAGTTACCATTGGTCGGTATTTGGTGGCGCAGGAGTTGCATGGCGCAGTAGCAGTCTTGCCCCGACTACTCATAATCAATCAATGGACGATGTGGTAAACGTATTACGTCAACCAAGTTTTTTTTTCGATGTGAACGGTTTTGTTGCATACGTTTCCGCTTACTTTGTTTCAAACAAATGCCATAACCTGGTTTATAAGGTTGTAAGTAAAGGCCCTTTCCAAGTGTTAGCAATTAAATTTTTTTATTATGTCGTTTTTGTTCTTCGACTTGCTGCTTAGCAGCATTCACCTTATTAATAGCTTTAGGGATACCTGCAGCTCCTCCAGCAAATGAACCTGCAGCACTCAAGTCAGCAAAAATAGGAATCAGAGCTGCAAGAAAACCACCTACTTTAGGCACAGGTAGTATACGTGAAATGTTGATATTTTTTTGTCTATCTGCATTTTTTATAATTATCGATCACGGCTTTCTCGTAATTGACAAAGATTTGGAAAAAGCAGTGAATGATTCTCTTAAGCCTATTGTTGAACCGCTGGAAAAGTTAATACATGTGACTGAAACAACTAATCATAAGAAAGAGAAAACTAAGAGAAAACTGTACCTAAAGTAGAATCTGAGAGAAAGAAAAAATAAAAATAGAAAAAGTGGAGAAGAAAGACGATATTGCAGAAAATAGTGAAGGTGATACGAAAGACGATACTAAGTTTGTGTCAGCTTTAAGTGACTGTGAAGAAGATCTTGAAGAGACTATTATAAAGAAAAAAAATGAGATAGAAGATGATTACATAGACTCTTATTCTTGAATGGTCAAATGCAAACTTTAGATACAGTATATGGTGTACAAAGAATGTGTGATAATAAACTCAAAATCGATGCTAGTCTTGTAGATTTTGATAATAATGTCATTACAATTTGTCTAAAAAAGTATAAAAAGAAACCTGGCCTCATTGAATTATTGTTGATGTAAAATCCTGATCAAAGTTTAATTACGGCTGCGGATATAAAAGATTATGATGAAATTTTAAACGATATCAACGCATATAGAAAATATTATCTTCCACATCAAGCTATCCGTATACAAGACAGCAAAAAGTATACTAATTATACAAGCAAGTCTATCAAAGAAGCTGAGCTTAAAAAAGGTAAAGGCTTATCATCCATATCATATAAAATTGCTCATAAAAACGCATATATGAACTACATTTATTTGGATGATCCAAATGAGTTTGTTGATCGTTTAAGATTACAATCCATTATTGACGAACTCCGCGAAGCTGAATATATTTATTAAAGTATAGAGTAAAGCTATTACTCAGTATCAAAATGAGTGTCGATGTATTCGGACGTTAAATGATCCGCTCTGACGTAGTTCGTGGTCCACCAGGCCAAGGATTCACGTTTACTGCAGACGGAAAATTTGACTTGTAAAATCATAAATTGTGCAACGTCGCTGATGCCACCGAAGCAAACGATGTGATAACGTTGAAAATTATGAAAGAAATGTTTAACTTGAACCTAAAAAAATTATTCATGATTTTAACCAAATTTTAAACAATAAAATGATAGATATTATCGTGAATGATATCTGAAATTAAAACATCAGTCAAAGAAACGGGGTTCGTCACTTTTGCATTGCACTCTTCACTCGTAACCTTTTCTGGTGTCAGAAGTGGAATACGACAAGTCGCCTACAAAGTGGACTGTGTCTGAAGCAGTTACCTGTCTTATCTACCGAAAAAAATGAACAAAATCCGTCTAATATATGTGCGTTGCTTCCTGTGAAGTATGAAGTTATCACGAGGATCCGAGCGACGCGTTCCAATAAATGAAGAAATCTACAATGCTGCGTGTTTAATCGACGGGGGCGTCGATCCGTCTGGGCCCTAGAAGTGTCACGTGTGCAGACACGTTACGGGTTTTTAATTACTATCAGAAGACGAGTAGAATAGTGCAGTGTGGGTGGCGGCTTTGATACGACGAGTGAACGTCTGCCTCACGAGCCAGAGGTCCTCGGTTCAAGTCCGGGGTTCGTCACCTTTGCATTGCACTCTTCACTCCGAACAAGATACTTTTTCCAAATTTGCATGGACTGTTCCAATAAAGCAAAAAAGTGGAAAAGATGTAAACTAAACCTATGAAGCCGATTCTAACGAAAAATTGAGTACTATAAATTTTGCATACGCATTATAAAATAAACTTGTATTTGACTTATAGCAATATGAAAGCTTCGATATATGAACGCTTTAATCGTACTCTTAAAAATAAAATGTGGATGCGTTTTAGTTTGCGTGGTAATTATAAGGGGATAGATATACTCCAAGATATAACCTTCTAGTATAATAAATCTAAGCATCGAAAAATTGGTTTAAAACCTATAGATGTAAATTTTACACATGTTAATGAAATTCTTACTCGATGGGTGCTCAAAAATTATGTAAAGTAGTTAAGTTCAAAGTAAATGATAAAATTAGAGTTAGTAAAAGTAAGCAAGTGTTTGAAAAGGGATATACGCCTAACTGGTGAATTGAAATCTTCACTGTATATAAAGTATCAAATACTGTTCCATGGACTTATCATTTAAAGGATTATCAAGAAATAAAATATGTATATATATATATATATATATATATATTGTCACAAGAATACAAATCTGGTCTTATACTAGATGAAAAGGGGGAGGGTCACCTTGGTACCATTCGAGAGCATAATGCTCGTTTGCATACTAAGTACTAAGGAGATAGAACACTTGGAGAGGACAACAGTTTTCCTTGTGCTCTCCGCATTAGAGCCAGATCGTAAGTGCTCGCTGCTGGCTGCGGACCTCCTTTTATATCCGTGGCCGTCCCTCTCTCCAATGCTTTATGCGCGCACGCCATCTACCTGCGCTTAGGTAGACTATTACATGTGAATACTAGCGCTTACTTAGTCGGTAACTTATCTCTTAGTATCTATCGGTAAGTTATCCATTGGTGGTCTCTTACCTACCATGTGGGGCCGCCATCTCAATGCCCCCTAATAGAAAATTGTTGGAGTCGGCATTTGAGGAGAAACAATTTATTATAAGGAAGAGGCGGGTAAGAGGACAACAATGGATAACACGCTTTTACGAACTATTTAACATTTATTGCGCAACAACAATAAAAAAGAAAATCATAAAAAACTTTTTTTTCTTTAAAAAATAACAAAAACTAAAATAACAATTTTTGGTTTAAAAAATATAAAAAAATAAAAACTAAAAAATCATAAAGACAGCAAGATCCTAATTTAGGTCGCCGAATAGTTCGGCCTCGACAAAGGCTCTAAATTCGGCCTCTGCCTTTTCCCCCTCCTCTGCCGCGGCGTACACGGCCAATATCTCGGCTACGGCGTGCTGTCGTGTCGGTGATGGTGTTGGTGGTGGGGCGAGCGTTGCAGTGGGGGTGCATTGCTCCCTCCTCTGCTTTAGCAGCCGTGCGCCGTCCTCCCTCCATTTCCTGTTCGGCGCGTGCGGCTCGTACGGCTCGGGTGGTGGTTGAGCGGAGGCGCATGTCGCTAACCGCTCGGGCTTCGTTCGCTGGCGGGGAGGTGGCCCTGGCGTCGCCTCACTTATCTTCTTCTTCGCCTGCAGCTGTGGTGGTGGGGGCATGGCCTGGACGGGTCGCAATGCCGGTGCGCGGGGTCTGGTGAAACCAGCCCTTGCCCTCTCTCTCTCTCTCTCTCTCTCTCTCTCTCTCTCTCTCTCTCTCTCTCTCTCTCGGATTTCGTGATTTTACTAGTTTGAGTTGTTTATGCTTGACAATTTCGGTTTGACTTACTTATGAGTTGAATGCACAATTTATTTTTTAATTTGATTTTACTTTTGATTCGTTTTTTTCCGATAATTTTTTTTATTTTGTCATTTATTTCTCTTTTTTTTCTAATTTCTAAATTGTGCATTCAGTCTTCAAAATACGGTTTTAGGTTGTTTATGTGAAATTTTTCACGCTCTTTTTTCGTATTTGTTTCTACTAGTAAGTATGTATCGATGCCTATTTTTTGTTTGACCTCGAAGGGTACTTTGAAGATATTGAAAAATTTTGCTATTTTACCGTTTTCGGCATCGGATACATTAAGCGCCTTAATCATAGCCTTATCGCCTATTTTCAGTTCGAAATGTTCCGCGTGCGCGTTCTTTTTCGCCGCGCGCAATACGGTGCGCTTGCTCGCATGCCAGCGATATTCTTTTTTCTCTCGTGATATTATGTTATTTTCTGGCGGTATGTACAAATATTTCTTCCATATTCAAATTTCGTGGTGGCTTCTTAAAATTTTTTATTGTCCGAATTTTATCTGGGTCCGGTCGTGGTCCTTTTGCAGGAATTGAAGTATTCGAAAAATTCGATTTCTTCACAAAAAAATTTCGTTTTCTTGAAATTTAACCGTGAGTTATGTTCAATCAACCGTTCGTATAATTTATCTAAGTGCTCGATATGCTCGTCGAAATTTTGCGACCGTATCATGAGATCGTCTACGAATAATATTAGAAAATCTTCAAAGTCCCATGTCGCTACCGCAAGCCCTCGAATTTATGCGGATCCGCTAGCTTTTATCCCGAACAGTACAACATTGAATTCGTAAACATGACTGTCGATTTTGAAAGCTGTGTATTTTCGCGACTCTTCCGCGAGTTTGATCTGTCAATAACTTGCTGTAAAATCTGATACGCTTGTTATTGGCTTATCAGTGCATCTTTGTAAGACCTCGTCGATACCGGGAGGTCCTTCGAAGTTATCTTGAAGTACCGCGTTAAGCTTCTGTGCATTTAGGCACGTTCTGATAGATCCGTCTTTTTTTCTAACGATTTGAATCGGATTTATGTATACGCTATTCGAGCGTCTTATAATTTCTAACTCCAACATTCGTCGGAATTCTTTTAGCGCATCTTGTCTATCCGCTAATGGCATTGGTTACGGTCTACAAAACCACGGCGTCGTGTCTTTTATAATCAACTCATGCTCGTATCTTGTTAGTAATCCCGGTTTTTCCCGAATACTTCTTTTCTTTTTATTAGCAATTTTTTCAAGATTTGTTTTTGTGCCTCATTGAGATTTTCACAAGATTTAACTTTTCCATCGATCTCCTCAATCGTGAGCTCGTATGGCTTTTCAATATTGTTTTCATAATCTTTGTAAAGATTATTAAGATCTGAGCGATACCCTTCTGCGGTGTATCTACTTATCTCTTGGGTCGCAATTTGACTTTCAGACTCGAAACCATACCGTTCTTCGGTGTATTTATTCGTTTTCTGAATTGCAAGTGACGTGAATTCGTTCCGCGGTATTTTTTTATTCGCTACTTTGTCTATTGAAAAAATTATTTGTTGATTTATTGAATTAATTAACATTCCGAGGAGTGTTATTGTATCGTCGCCAATAATACATGACTTAATCAGTTTTGGAATTACTAAGAAAATGATTTTTCGAGATGGGTTATCTAACGTCGTATTTGCAAGGATTTGATATTTTAAACGTGCCGACTTTGTACCGGTAGCACCTTTTATTAGTTTCCCGCTGATAGATAGCGTTGGACAGGCTTTGAATTTTTCGTGATTTTGATGATAGAATTTTTCCGATATTGCCGTTAGTTCGCTTCCCGTATCGATAAGTGCTTCTACGGCTACGTTTTTAATTGAGATTTTGATTTCTGGGCAGTGTTCTACTTCGATTTCGCGCTCTTCCGGATTAATATCATGCAATAATTCCGCGCGAGGATCCTCCATGATGGACGCGATCATAGTTACGCCTTTCTTCCCCCGAGGTGGACGTGCGTCCTTTCTAGGCGTAACTACTTTTCGTCCCCCGTACTTAATGTTCCGTCTTCCAAAAAGCAGCTTAAAAGATCGAAATTGCACGGGTCTTTTCCTTGTGTACTTTTCTGTTGCCCTCCCCCTTTTCCCTGGATTTTCCCAGTGTTTTGTGTGTCCGTTTTTTTCGTCGTGCCAGCTGTTTGCATTGTTTGGATTGTTTGGATTGTGCATCCTGTCCATGACGGTTTTGGTTTATGTCCTGGGTTATTATTTTCGAGGTTTTTTGGATTTTTGTCGTTGGGAGGACGGGTGGGTTTTTGATTGTTGGGGAATGCATGTTTGTATTTTGATTGTTTGAGTTGGCTCTCGGTATGTCCGGTCCCCTTTTCATCGTGTCGTCACTGTCAAATTCAGCTAGAATTTCTAAAAATTCGTTAAATGTCTGAATTTTGTGCCCAGTAACAGTCTCTTCTAGAGCCATCTCTAGTTCGCGAGCTAGTCCGAATAGATATGTGGCATAGTTGACGCGACTTCGTTGTCCAGGAAAATATTGGCCAAATTCAACTTTTCTTCCATTGATTCTCTGTATATTTTCATTCCAAAATCTTTCCCTGAATTTGGTTGAAAACGCGTCGAAACTATCCACCTTGCTTTGAATTAGATACCACCAATTCTATGCGTCTCCTTCAAGCGCTTGTGAGATTACGCATTGTAGTTCGTGATCCTCCGGTTTCACGGTATTTATGTAATTTTCGATTTCTCTCAAAAACTTCATAGGTCTCTCACCCGCGAGTCCTTTGAACTTCGGTATCTCGATATTCATACGTCGCGTGATATCAGATGGTAATTCACCGTTTTTTGCGATCCCGCGTGTACGAATCATCTTTTCGAGTCTCGTTGACTCATTAATCACGATTTCCGAGATTTTTCCGATCTCTTCGCGTAATTTGGTTAACGTTACCGCTGACTCGACTTTTTCAAGAATCCCATCGAAATCTGTTCGAAGTTTGGTATTTTTACCGATCAGCGCGTCGTTTTCGGTCTCGGGAAGTCCCACTCGATCCATTAACCGTTCGTTTGCGTGCTTCAATTCTTCGATCTCCCTTTTGCGCGTTTTATTCTCACGTATTAAATTTTCGAAGGTGCTACTTAGCGTCGACTCTCCTCCCGACGTCTGTTTTTGTTTAACGCTTGTAATGTTGATATCATCTTCCGCGTTCTCTAATGTATCTACTCGCTCCTCAAGTGCACTTTGGTCCAATAATGAGAATTCCAATATTACCGGGTCTTTTCATTCTAGACTTTTATCATTAACCCGGCTTGGGTCTTCTTGTCTAATTTCTTCGAGATGCACTTGCGACCGTCTTTTTTTTCCATGCTTACGGCTATTGCGCTTACAAGAAATAATTTATTAGGATAAGTTAATTTTTCTACTGATTTTATTTTCAAAATATGGAATTCAATTGGTCAAGAGTGTTATGACGTTTTGCATCCGTCTTTCATCTAAATCTGGAAAGACGCGTTTCCTTTTCTCAGGCCCAAGGGGGGGGGTCGCGAAAGCGAGAGAGATTATCAAATTTTCCATACCCTTCGTGATCTCGGTGATCTGGCTTTCCAATGTTTGAATGCGGTATTCTATTCCTTGAAAGTTACACTTTGATGTACTAGTCAGATCAATCAAGTCGCGGCGGGCACGTGAAAAATCGATGCCAATCTCGTTTATGCGATCCACGGCTTCGCCGAGAACCTCCAAAGAGTTGCGAACCACGGCTTTGAGCACATTGATTTGCTTGTATAGATCAATGACCGTGCGATTTAATAATTTAATCGCCTCCCGTTGGGCTTGATCGCGTAGTTCTAGAGTATCGATGTATTCCGTGATCTCATCAATGCGCGCGTGTATGCGTTGTTCCTCGAAAGGAAGCGCCAGCACGAGAATCATTTGAAGCCTTTTGTATGTTACTAGAAATTAAAAATTATAATTCCGGAGCTGACTCTCCTTTTGTCTCGCGCTAATATCAAACACCAGTCCTTGTTCGGGCGCCAATGAAACGGGCCGAGCAATGCCGAGGCGAGGACGTATGTGTGATTCGAGACTCGGTGTGGGGAAGAAGCGAGAACGCGATCAAAGTAGCAAGATTGAACTCACAATCACCCTGCACTATCGGTTGAGTGAAGGCAAGCTTTCCCTACCCTCTGGAATGGAGAAACCACCAGAGGGAAGCTGATCGTGTGCCCCGGGAGTTGTGGAGGGGAATCTTCTCCACGAGCTCCGCACACTTAGGAAATCCACGCAGCTTCGGACCAGTGTGTGAGGATCCACAATTTCACGACCAATCCGTACTCGAGTAGTGCCCACTTAAGAACAGGGAACTACCTTCCTGATCCCAAGGGGTATTCGAGAGAGGAGGGGTAAAAAACAAGTAATAATTAAAGTTGCAACAAGGAATTAAATAATATATATATATATATATATATATATATATATATATATATATATATATATATATATATATATATTGTCACAAGAATACAAATTTGGTCTTATGCTAAATGAATAGGGGGAGGGTCCCCTTAGTACCGTTCGAGAGCATAATGCTCGTTTGCATACTAAGTACTAAGGAGACAGAGCACTTGGAGAGGACGACAGTTCTCCTTGTGCTCTCCGCGTTAGAGCCAGATCGGAATTGATGTAGTATAATAATGTGCAGGATCTAAGCCATATGCCTTTATACTATGTTCTCGAAAGTTTTCAGAAACATCTGCAAGTAATGATATATCAGTTTTCATATATAAATCAGAATATTCGCCCAATGTCTATATGTTAAACGTATGCGATACATTTTGCACTTGTTTATAGTCTGCATAGCTCAGTCCTGAATCATTGAGTGTACTGAAAAATTTGTCTAGATCAGGTAAAGTCGTTTCATCCAATTTATCCCATGAAGTGATATACTCATACGGGAATACCCCTTTTTTCGTTAAGAAATTAATGTTTTATCTTTCTAAGATTGAAAATTCTCTATCAACGATCTTATATTCTTCGAGATATGAGGATAATTTTCCAAGGGATGAAGGCATAAAACGAAAAGAATCAAAAAATTTGAATTTAATATCACTAGTTTCCACACTTTTTGTAAATGAAATATACTTCTCTTTTATTATGGGAAGTAAATAGACCTGTCCAGGGAAATGATGGGAATTGATACATCTGCCATTATAAAATGAGCGTTATAACCACTCAGGTTGTGAAATATTACGGGTATAATTTTAGAATCTTGAAAATTGAGATTGCAATCAACATGTGCAGCTCGACGGAATTTTCCTGAGAGGTGACAATGATCCTGAACTTTGACAATACTGTCCAAAAATGGTTTTTCACAGATATGAGAGATAGTAGAAGAATTATAATTGATTATTTCGTCCAATGTGAGAGGAGTCATAGGTTTTACATTTTTATATAAATTTGTCACACTTGTTTTCAATAATTCGTAGCTCTACAGCAAACCAGCGAGCGGCTTCAACACCCGTGTAATATCTGTATATAGATAGGGAATCATCGTAACCACACTTAAAATAATAACCAATGCTATAAATTTCATGTTTTTGCATAGATGTAGTATTACTCTCACATCCCCATCTTTCCCTACAAGTGGTTTCAATAGACATTTACAATTAGCATAAATTGTAAATGGTACTTTTTCTTTAAAACCATAATTTTTAAACTCTATATAATCTTTACCCTCTCCAGGGAGTTTTACTCTACAATCGTTCAAGAGTTTGCACTGTTCTTCATGCGCTGCTAAATTTTTTTCACTAAAGAAAAAATTTAAGCATCGGTCGCATACAAACCTTATTATTTTTCTACGTGCAAGATTATCACTTACTAAACGAGACAGATTTTTTATACACACAAAGTGAGATATGTTTTCTTCCAGAAACAGGACATTTCTTTTTTTTTTGGATGTCAAATATAGCGGTACAATACTCTTCTCGGCATGTCCAAAACATTCACTGAAATTCCATTGTTTCTCAAACTTCGGAATTTTTTTTAGTGCAATTCCATCTGCCTCTAAAAAGGTAGATAGAATTCCCCATTTAAAACATTGATTATCAGAATTTTTGACATCTATTCATGCTTCTTTTTTAATCAAAAATTCTGGTAAAGGTATATACGAGCTACCAGTATGTATTGGATTAAATACATTCATATTAATTTGTAAATTAACAATTGAATGTAAAGTCGAGCCAGAATCTTGCAATTCAAAATCCTCTATGTCAGTGAGAAGATTATGTGATCAATAAACCACTGTTTTACTAGAAATGCTGAAAAAATTCATATTTTTTTTGTATTGAAATGCTTTGTCTCAATACATACTCCATCTTCATCACCATACACTTTTTTCGCAATTTTTTTAAATTTACACGATAAGACTGAATTAACTTTGTATTTTGTATTTTGTGTATATTTATGTATTATTCCTTTCTTTTATTTAAAGAGTAATAATCCGAAGGGTATAACAAAATGGTATATCATATTATTTATTCCACATAACCTCATAATAAAAGTAAAGAATGGAAATCTGAGACAATATAATACATATCGTTAACAAATAATGTTTGTATTAGATTATAATTTTTAGTAAACCAAAAATATTTTATATTTTGTGTGCATTTATTTATTATTTCTTTCCTTTATTCCTATAAGTCTTACTACTACATTGATTTAGAAAAAGAAAGAAAAAATTAGTGTATTTATTTGAACTCTCGATATGTATATACTTAAGCATAAAATCATTATTCATAAAGTGATAAATTATAATATCAAGAAACAATTATTCTCTTACCTTTATATGGCAGCAACGATAAAAATATTCCAAGTAGCTCTACATACAAAAGTAAAAAAATATATATCATACATATCTATATTGTGTTGTGACACGGGGTTGTGACCAAGATATATATAGTAATGCAAGTTTCATGGACGATCAACCATACTGAATTTTCAGCCAATCACGTTAAAGAATATGAAATTTAAATGCAGGCTGCCGGCGTCGGACGTCGGTAAGAGACATTGCTAACTGAAGTCAGACTGCTCGCGTCAGTAAGACAGATTAAGTTGCCGACTGTTGTCGGTACTTGTTGGCGTCCTATGGCGCGAGTCGGCGTCGTATTATGTAACGTGTTGTCTCTCTCCGCGCTAGTCTCCCTCTCTTACCTTGTTTATGCTTCGCGTGCGACTCCTGCCGCCTCGATATTCGCCTTACCGGGGATCTGTGTGTGATTGTGAGTGTTTCGTATGTACGTGTGTGTGTTCAAAGGCGCGCTGTGTGCGCGCGTATGCGTGCTGGACGCATGTTCAGCTAGTGAGCTTGTGCACTGTCACAAGGTCTGTGGAATTCTTGATTAATTAATATGACAATGATCTTGAATTTTATAGACCATTTTACGCTACGTATTATTTACATTTTATGTATGGAGTAATTGCTTCATTAAATACAAAAGTTCATTTCCTAACACGATTGTCAAAATATAGACGATTCCCTACGTACTTTAAGTATCAGATTTTTATAGAAAATAAGGGCGAAATTTATAGGATTTTGAAATAAACTCATTCATAATAACTAATTGTTTAACAACAATATTATGGCCTTTTTGAAAACTATGCATGTGTTTTGCAATGTATTAATTTTATTATGTTTTATTTATGGTCTACATAATTTGTCTCGTTGTCCTAGAGCAAAGAATAGCGAGTTATAAGCAAAAACGGTATAACTTATTGTTACGTATGTATAATTTAATGTATCTAAATGTTGAATAATAAAATATAACTTTTTATTTTCAGTAATAAATGTATGGAACTCAATACTTCATCGTTCAAATTTTGCTATGTATACAACATATTAAAACAAAGATGTAAAAGATAACAAATTAAATAACTGATGTTATACAAAGAATATTTTGTGTATAGATATTTGATTCAGTAATATTATATACATATAAATTCTGATTGGTAAGTGAATACAAATTTTCATTTTTAAAAGTCAAAATAAACTGAATTTAATATTTGGATTGAGTTATTAATGGCCGCTCTCTAATTGAGTTGATGTAAGCGGGCCTGTTGGGGGGAGGAGAGCGAGAGCGCTCTCTCGGCGAAGCCTGAAGTCTGGCCCCTCGTTGGGCACTACTGGACCTAGGCGGTCTGCAAGGGTGCAGGGAAAGCGGGTGCTGGCGAGCGCGGAGAGATCGGCGGAGCGCCCTGAGGAGCGCTCGGTACGAAGGTGTCGGGCCGTCTGTCGAAGGGCACAGGTGTAGGCGGGCTGGTGTTGCCCGTGGTGATGCCTCTGGAGCTGCTGCCAAGGCTTCGTCAAGGCTTGCCTAAAGAGCGGACAACTCGGACCTCTCTAGGTCGACTCTGGGAGCGAGTTTGGACGAGGGAGGACCGCCCAACCCGGTGAAGGCTACAACACCCAGTTCTTGTTAAGGGGGGAAGAAGGAGCTTTATGTTTGCATTTATTACAACCATGGGCTGGGGAAGGGACCTCTCCTCGGTCGAAGACACCGGAGGGGAAGGAGCGCGAGCCACCTTTTTCCTCAGTGGAAGGCGTAGCCGAGCTTTCAGGAGCTCGCTGCGAACAACCCTCTCAGGATCCCTGATTTTTGCGGGATGGTCCGCTTCCTCACGACTGGAGAGGGCGACGGTTGCTGCTTGGTCGGAGAGACAGCAGGACCTGGCGGGGCTTCGACCGCATAGTCTGCTTCGCTGTTATTGGTAGGAGCTGTTGATGGTAAAACCGCTGGTGGGGGCGCCAAGAGCGCTCTGAAGCCTGGAGAAGCAGGGCGATCTGGTACACCCACCAACTCCAGGTGTTCCGGTCACTCGGCGCTGAGGACGTCGGCTACGGGCTCTGGAGTTGGTGGCCTTGGCTGAGGCGCAGGAGAGACGGGAGAAGGCCAGTCCACTTGAGTACTGCGGTCCTGGTGGACGGTCGCCGGCTTGGTCTGGGTGGCGGCATCGACTCTTAAGGGAGACCGACGTCGTCGTTCCGTATTTCTCGCCCTATGGGCTTGCGTGAGATAGAACCAAGTGAGCTCCAACTCGGCCCGCAGGGCTGCATAGGATAGTCTCAGCATGCGAGAAGGAGAGGGAGGAGAAATAATTACAAATTAATTATTATTCAACAAAAATCAGATTTATTTCCGTATTCTTGGTAGCTGCACAAGTTACCTAGGCATGACCTCTCGATACCAGATACGGGATCTGAGTGGAGAGAGGGAGATGGGGAGAGACAGATATCTCGAGATCGATCAAGAGATGCGTTAGCGCCGAACCCGACACCTTTATATCCCATTTCAGGACACACTCCTACTGTGGGGAGCGCGATCTGGTGGCGTAGCCGCCTGGCGGCCCGCGCTGTACGCTGTCGTGACGGTGTGTCGGGTTACGCGCGTTCAGGGGCTTGTGCGAGTGACCCTGCGGGTAGGTTATAACAGAGTTAGCATATTCCTTTCTCAAAGAGATTTGAGAATAGGTATATTTAATAATATGATTTAATAATATGATAATTTTTTCGTTAGTTAATAATATATGAATATAAATGTCGATGTATAATTTTTTTAAATTACGCTTTCCCATTTAAATAATAGATATTACATATCGATCATAAAAGAAAAAGAATGCTAACTAATCCGAAATTTGATTTTGCGCTAACATTCAAAATGTAAATTATATTTACAATATTATTACGACTAAACGGAATTCAATCTTTTATTTCCAATACATACGTTTGTAGAGTGGTTGTAACATTCTCGAACTATTAATTATCAATTAGATTAATAATTGCTTTCTTAAAGAGTTATTCTTTAAATACCAAGTTGTCTAAAATATTGAGACCTGAGGGGAATAACGTCCTATCTCAGATCGAGCTAATTTTTAAGACTTTTCTATGTTATTTCTAATCCGGATGCGATTAATTTCCATTATCGCATTAATTAAAGTGTATAGAATAACCACACCATAGTACGCCTATAGCACTCGCCTTATAAGCTGGTGTATTTGAGAATGGCAATGATATCCGTTGTATACGACGTCCAAAATGTGAGTCCAGAGTGCTCAGGAGTTAAACTGGGCGGACATTGCATTCCTTCAGCTATCATATAGTCCGACTTTCACTATGTGATAGCAGAAGGAATGCAATTTCCGTCCCTGTTAAACTTGACGAAACCCTTCTATTTTCAAACTTTGAGTTTAACTCAAAGTTTGAAAATGGAAGGCAACGTGGCGGATAAGAATTCTGATGGTGGTGGGTGTAGTGGGAGCACGTGTAGGAGAGACACAAGGCCATTATCTCGGTTTACAATAATGGTATCTTAGGACTACAGCTTTGTAAGCATCTGATAATGCAGCAATTTTTAATACAACTGTCGTCAGCATATTTTTATCTTCTTTTACAACAGACATATCGTGTTACAACGTGATTATTTTTGCTCTGTAGTCGAATATTATTACAGTTGCATACAGTACACATCAGATGACCATTTATAGAAAGACGGGCACTCTGCATTGTACTCTAGATTGAAAATTTAATAAGGAATTATTTTGTGCAGTACCAGCCATTTATAATTGCTTATAAAGTACATTTACCGCACACTATTCGAAATTTCTATTAAAATTTGTTCACAGCTTTCAGTGCGACCTTACCGTTTAAGTAGTAGATTGTGTGATAATGCTATGTTAGCCAATCGTTCTTGCTTCATATATCTTCACGTAACTGATCGAGCACTGTTGCCGACATCAATTAATCGGTGAGTGTATATATGCAGTGCAAAGAGTAGTACATTCACTCACACACACACACACCACGAGGGGGACCTGTATCTCATGTGGCGCGTCCTCGGGTGGCGCACAGTGTACTAATTCGAGAAATTTTTGGACAAAATCCTAAAACTCTGGATAGAAATGTGACAGAGACATGCACATAGCAGTATTGTAAAGCGGATGTAATGTGTAATGGAAGAAAAATAAAGCCAATTAAAAAAAGTGGCCAATTGACCTTGAAATTGAAGGTCAGATGTGCTAATATAAAGAAAAAAGATATGTTTCTTCTAACGTTTTGCTTGAATTTAATATTTTCATTAACAACTTTTTATTCTTATTAATTCTTATATAAGAAACTCAAATGTGGCCTTGAAAATATATTTAACATCGAATAAATTCCAAAAATCTTTAATAAAAGATATTCTTTCATTCTTTGCGGAAATTATACAACAAACTTTATTATTATTCTTTTTTTTATTTTAAATACTTATAGATGACTTCTCACTATATATTTTAACGATTGATGACTAGCCAATTACGCTAGGTAAGCCTAAGTTGATGAACCGATGAATATAAATAAAAAAATAGTCGCATAGTATAACTAACTTTAAAATTTATATTTCAAATGCTTTTATTTATGTGCGTGTGCTCGCACATATGTATGTGTTCGCGCTCGTGTGTGCTCTAGGTGTTATTGTAGTATACAAAATGTAAATACTTGTCTTCGACTTTGAAAGGAAATAACTTACGATATTATTATAAAATCATTCGAATCACGCTCCAGCTTTATAAAGTTATGCTGTACTCTTATCGATTTATGTACGTTTGTATCTCCTGAACTCCTAAAGGTAAATGTTTTTAACATACTATTGACTAGATTCAAATCAGATAAGTCTTTATTCAATATGAAATTGTTAATTTTATTGTTTTTAAAATTTTTTGGTACATTTTAATGATATAATATATTATTTGAAATATTTAAAAAATTTTAATTACTTACTTTACTCTGTATTTGTTTGCTAAAAATTATTGCAGAATAAAATAATTATTTTTATTAAAACTTCTAATTTTATTTAAAATTTCTGTACATTATCTGTTTACATTATTATATTCTAATCAAATAATTTACTACTATACCTTTGTTGTTTTATAAAAATACGTCAAAAGGTTATTAATATTTTTATTACAGTAAATCTGCTTGTTTTGCTACTTTCTTTCAAAAATTAAAAAGTATATCGTGCAATAACTTATTCATATAGATAATATATTAATAGGAATCATTTAACTATTCTATAAAAATGGATGTAATTAAAAATTAATCTTTTTTTAAATTTTTATATAATTATTTTTAATGAAATAGAAACTATTTTACTTATTACGTCGACTGCATTGTTGTGTTCTCAATTTTATATGTATTTTCCCCGATTAATTTGTACATAATTTTTTAAAATAATAATACTATTACTTAAAAGTGGTTTGTTAACATTCTCCTGTATGTACTAAATAAAAATATGTATTTTCATATTTTCTACAAAAGCGTTAAAAAATTGATTCAACTATTAAAAAATATGTAGTTTATTTGATCAGTTATAAATTTATTACCTTTATTTTACTTATTTATTATAGCAATATTAATTTACAATAATTCTCAGTATGAAACCAAACCAGAAAAGTAGTAATGCAGGTAATCCTCAAAAACGGCCACGAAAGGAATCTAAGAAAAGCATTGGTACGGGAAGAAAACGCGTTTCAGTTGAAAAAGCATCGAACAGAACGTTGCGTAGACGAGCTAAAGAACTGCTTGATACGAATCAATGCAGTTTACCTGTTCTAAATATAGCAGCAAAAATAATCGAAAAAAGTGATCGTGAAAAAATAGAAAGTAATGACTTTGAAGAAATAGATGTCAACAATGATATAAGTAGTGCAAGTAGACTAAATGATGCTAAAATTGTTAGACATTCAAAGGAGTCTGCTTTAGCATTTTATCTTGAATACAATTATTCTGTAAGAGGCTATAAAGCTTTAGTAGGTGATGCAATTTCAAGAAATTGTCCAATTTATCCTGCTTACGAGTATGTCTACCAAGTGATGACTGAATGTCAGCCACTGAATTGTAAATCATCTGAGACTGAAGTACTGGTCCCTCTCCAAGATATTTTAAATAAATCTGCTGAGCGATTATGCGAAAGTATTGCTTTGGATTGGAAGGATGCTGATTTATGTAACTTAGAATTAATAGTGACATTAGGTTTTGATAGTTCGTCCGGGCATGTTAATCCACAGCAGAAAAGCAAAGATTCTGGAAACGAAAACTATGACGCTCATTTATCACTTTTTGTTTCTAGTTTTGTTATGATAGGATTAAAAAGTTCTAATTCAAACGAATGTGCTTGGTTGAATCCAACCCCTCAAAGTGTTAGATTTTGTCGGCCATTGAGAATAGCTCTAGAGAAAGAGGATGATAAAGTGACAATTTTAGAGTATGAACGTTTAAATAAAGAAATAGAGAAACTGATTCCTTATAGTTTCAAAATGTGTAATAATAAGTTGGCTAGAATTAAATACAACGTTTATCAAACTTTATTCGACGGTAAATGCCTAAATACTATAGTAGGTAACAGTACTACAAGTCGATGCCCAGTTTGTTTTTATACTTCTCATAAATTTGGAAACTTGGAATGTGACTTTACTCCAAAATAAATGTCTCTCAAAAAGGGACTAGGTCTCTTACACTGCGAAATAAAAGCATTTGAGCATTTTCTACACATTAAAATCTTACCGCATTAAAGTCTTACCGCATTAAAATCAAGTCATGGGATATAAAAAAGCCACTCAAAGGTAAGTTTATCCTACTTTAATATATTGTTACTTTGAGAAACTAAGATTTAGATCATTTCGATAATAGTGGGAAAAAGCAAATTTGACATCATATATACCCACAAAATTACCTTTTCGCTGAAGTCTGAAATATTATTTCTTATACTAAACTTAAATTTGAGTTGATTGTTTTTATGAAATTATGCGTAACATCTATTATAACTCTTATTGAATAAAGTAATCTGTCTTTTGGAGTTGAAATGTAATATCATACTTTATAAAAGTAAACATAATAATTATTTATATTATATGTATGATATAAATAATAGTATGATTTATAAAAAAAAATTGATTATTTAAGAGCACTTCTCTCAGTTGATATAAAAATTTTATGTTCAACCATTATTCACCTAATTTTTAACATTACTAAGATAAATAAAGTTAATGCTTCTTCTACATGTTTTTGGGGAAGAATATGGAAATTTTAGTTAAATATTTAATCTATTATTATTAAATTGATAATGTTTAACTTTGTAGAGCAATTTGATGAAAGAAAAAAAGTTGTACAGGACAATATGTACAAAGAAATCGGAGTTCGCGTTGATCAAATTCTCCAAGGACATGGAACTACAAATACAGGCAATGTTGCGAGAAAATGTTTCCAAAATCCATTAGCTTTTTCGACAGCTTTGGAAATCAACACCCAACTAGTTGTTAATGTTTCTAGGGTCATATCAGTCTTAAAATGTAAAAAACAACTAAAATTGGATAACCTAGAACAATTTTGTTTGGAAACTTATTGCCTGTATTACAAATTATATCCATGGGCCCGGATGAGTCCCACCTTGCACAAGCTTTTAAAGCACAGTTCAGAGGTTTCTCGACAAATACCTCTACCACAGACTTACTATGCAGAAGATGCGAATAAATCATGGCATAAGTTGTATAGGCAAAATTGGACTCGCCATGCACGACAAAATAGTCGAAAAAATAGGATAACTGATGTTTTTAACCGAGCGATATACTTTTCCGATCCAAAAATATCGCTAATACTTATAAACAGAAGATTTAAATATCACAAGCAAAATATTTCCTCTGATATACAAGAATTTATTGCAGATGAGTAAGTAAACATATCGTCTTTAAGAATATTATATATAATCAAAGAAAAAACAATTAACAATAACTTATTGCAGGAACAATGCAGCAAGTTTCAGTGACAGTGATACTGAAATGGATAACTAAAGTTGTACATATAAATCCATAAAATAAAATTATGTATAATAATATAAATAAATAAAATTAATATAACTATGGAATTATGTATAATAATATAAGTTGCTTTATAAAATATTTTCTTCTAAAAAGTTTTTATTAAATTTTTTATTTACTTTATATATCTTTATTACTTACATTTCTTTTGCGATTCTTATTAAAATTAAAAATATTACGAAGTGATTTTTAGTCTCTTTAGTAAACTATTATCAAAAGAAATTGCGTTCTCGTTATTACCAGTATATGGAACATAGATGTTAAAGTTAGTTAGATTAAATTACAATTTTCTTATTTATATTCGTTAAATCACTGACTTAGGCAGGAATACGATTATTCTTTGGTGACCAATCGTTAAAATATATAATGAAAAGACATCTACAAGTATTTAAAATAAAAAAAGAATAATAAGAAAGTTTGTTGTACAAAATTTCCACAAAGCATGAAAGAATATCTTTTATTAAAGATTTCTAGAGTTTAATCAATATTAAATATATTTTTAAGGTCAAATTCGGATTTCTTATACAAAAATTATTAAGGATAAATAGTAGTTGATCAAAATATTAAATTCTAGCAAAACGCCAGAGAGAAACGTATATTTTTTCTTTATATCGGCACATTTGACCTTCAATTTCAAGGTCAATTGGCCACTTTTTTTAATCCGCTTTATTTTTCCTCCATTACACATTACATCCGCTTTACAATACTGCTATGTGCATGTCTCTGTCACATTTCTATCCAGAGTTCTACGATTTTGTCCAAAAATTTCTCGAATTAGTACATTGTGTGGCGGATAGAGGAACGCTCGCTGTAAGCGCATAGTACTACGTACGTAGTGCTGCAAACAGAGGGTTGGAGAGAAATAAAATATCTCCCGCAGACCAAACAGCTTATTGAAAACAAGGTTTGATCTTCGGGTTATGTGTGAGCAGGCGCTCACCGATTGCCGCGGTCCGATTCGACTTCGACTGCTGAAGGGAAAGGATGCGAGATAAACTGGGTTTTGACACTACCAGGCTGTCGGAAAGTACAGGGGCCCAGGAATGTTTCGCCGATACGTCCTAGCTGCCCTATCATCCGGCTAAAATTCCAATGATCGCAGTAGTGCCGGGTGGCGCCCGGAACGGGCCCTATTGTTATCAGAGGGGGGGGAGGCTCGTTACCCTTTTCCGGAGGCTTTTTGAGGAAGACTTGCGCTGGAGCATGAGGCCAGAGTTCACGCTCGTGAAGCATAGCTTCGTGGAGAGAGCTCGGTGGAAGGTAGGTGACTAAAGATGGAAGAGGAGGATAAAAATAAAAATGCTTAGTACAACAAACGAAGCAAACTTGGGGGCTTCGGATACCCCAAAAATTGTCTTAGCAACTGGGATCCCTACCGAGAGATCGGACGAAAACAGCAGTCTAAGTAGAAAAACGAATGCCATGGAATGTAGTCCAATAAAGACTATTTTTGAAATGGCAATACATACGGAACAAGAGCATGGTGAATTAAGGAGGTAGTAACTCAAATTGGGACTACAACCTTGAAAGAAGAAATGACCAGCTGGAGCATCTAGGAGAAAAGATCCAGGAACTCAGAGAGTCTGTAAAGGACAAACATAACATCCATAAAACTATCAAGGATATGGCACGAGGCATTAATGTCATGTAGAAAAGTTTGTGTAGCGCAGAGGATGACCTACTATAGTACCAACGTCCAGGAATGATAGGCAAGGAAATTCAGACAACACCAACTCTGAGGCCTAAAAAGGCGGGTAAACCAAGGAAGGCCTTAACTACTCGGCAGCATAGGCGTAATAAAGAGGAGAAAGAGAATAAACGACCTAAAGAGGCAACTTTGCAAGAGGTCGTTGCAAGAAAGGCGAAAAAAAGGAGAAACAGTCAAGTAAGGAGAACAACAAGGTCCCTGGCGTTAACAACCACAATAGAACCGGCAAAGAAAAAATAAAGTGGGCAAGCCCGACCAGACCGGACGCTCTTATCATTAAGGCGCCGGAAGGAAGGAGCTACGTGGACATTTTGTCAACATTGAAAACTGCTCCTTCACTGAATGCGATAGGAGATAGCGTAAGTAAAATACGTGAAACGGTGACGGGTGATCTCCTCATAGAGCTCAAACGCACAAAAGAAGTTGAAACCGAAGAGTTACAAGAAGCGGTTAAAGCAGTACTAGTGGAAGGAACCACAACAAAAACACTGCAGCAAGAGAAGATCTTTGAAATAAGGGACCTCGACATACTTACTTCAAAAGAGGAGGTACTGGAGGCCTTGCAAAGGGAAATAGGAGAAAGAGACGCGATTGAGATCAGTGCCGTAAAATCGCTGAGAAAAGCGTACAGAGATACGCAAATAGCTGTTGTGCAATTGTCGAAAGAAATAGCGACCAAGTTCACAAAGCTAGAAAAAATTAAAATTGGATGGGTCAACTGTAGGATCCGTTCATCGAACCGCAGTAAGGGGCCGCTTCGGTGTTATAAATGCCTTGGTTTCGGCCACATCGCTATCAAGTGTACTGATCCGCAAGATAGAAGCAAATGCTGCTACAAATGCGATAAGACGGGGCATAAAGCAAATAGCTGCCGTAACGAACCGTGTTGTTTACTGTGCCGTAAAAAAGGCGACAATATAGCAGCGGTTAAAAAAATCAGGAAAGGGTAATGAGAATAGTTCAGCTAAATCTCAACCATTATGAGACTGGGCAAGACCTTCTCTGTCAGTGAGCAGTACTAAGATCCCCGCCGTGACGGCGTATGCCGCGGCGATGAGGAGGTTGCTTAGGTCGCGAGAGGCGCGGACATTGGAGTACGATGTCAGTCGGCTGGTCGAGGCGGAACTCGATGCAGAGCTCGCCACTAGGGGGTGAAGTGTGCGGGGCTCGGTCGAGGTGAAGCGAGACGATCGAGTATTGCGCGCGTGTTTTGCGGAGATGGGACAAGATGCGCCGTGGTACGAGTGGGATAATGCGGGCAGGGATCTCGCGCGTACAGAAAGCGAGATAGAGAGGGTAGTACTCAGCGAAGTACTAGCAGGTCTTAGGCGACGGGTAGCCAAGCTTAAGAGCGGGTTGAGGGATGTTAGACCACATTCTAGCGAAAGCGAGAATGGCGGCGACTTACCCCTCAATAAGCGTGAAAATGAGGTGTCGATACGGGGCCGGCGATTGCGACTGCGACAGCGCAGTCGGTAGTAACATCGCAGGTAATCAGAGCAGTGGTGACGACGACAACGTCATTGTCGGGTCGCCCGATTGCAACAGCTGCAGCCGGCGATTTTGGCCAGCTGTTGGCGACACCGGCGAGGGGGCTGCAGAGTTACCTGGTTGGCAATCCTATTGCTAACTGGGAGTACATCTCAGCGAGTGTAGTGAGGGGTTATAGGCAGCCACAGGTGGCTCCTGCTAGACGCGATTCCAGAGTTGAGAGCTCTGGTAGTGGGGATGCGTTCGCTGAGAGAGAGCTCAGCTGAGAGCATGAGCAATGAGGCTGAGCGTCATAGCACGACGAACGGGTTGTTCGCCGCTCGCGCTGCTCGGATAGGGGAATACCGTGCGAGCGGAATGACCTACGAGCAAGCCAGGGAGAGACGCTACAAGCACATCTTGCTCATTTTCTTTTTGCTGATGTTTCAAAATTCACAAACAATATCTTTGACCAACTCCCAAAACATTTGCACGTGTATTAGAGCCTGTACTGTGCAGCTTCATATTCTTACTCATGCTTTGTTTGCTATAACAGCGCAGTTGCATTATCTTATTCATACTTTTTTGGCTGATTAACAAAAATAGAGAAAAAGAAATTTGGTAACTACACTGATTGAGACCGAGGATATTCACAGATGTATCTAGTACAGCCATACAGCTGCTTTATGAGTCGTTATTCTCAAGAAAAATAATATTTGCCCTTGTGACAAGCTTAGTGTATATAATATTATTTAAATAATGACTAAAACTTTATTTTGACCATGGATATGGGTATTATACCCTCATAAGAGAATGAAAATTCCGTTATTTTTTCGATATCTCCAATATTTACGGAGTTATCGCGAACTTTTAGTTTTTACCTATTTAGCGAAAATTTAGTTTTCAGCCTAGAGCGATGATTTTTGGACTATAGGTGTATCTTAACGCACTCTATCAATTGCCATTGAAAAAAAAATTTACCAAAATTCGCGATTTCTTTATGTCTGAATTTTGCAGGATATCAAGAGTCGTCGATCAACTCGAGCATCGTGAACAACAATCTCAAGTATTTTTTATAGCACTCTCTCTTTCTTGCCGCTTATTTTGAATTCACAATTTAAAAATTTCCCTAATACGGATAATCGCGAATAGTGTTTAAATATTGACGTGAAGAAAAACAAGAACGTACTAGTGCATGTTTGCACCTGCGCTGGGTATCAGATTGCAGTCAATTTTCAACAGTCATCACTACTCGTTATTCCGCGAAATTATTGCTTTCAGTTTTTTTCATGTCAACTCTCTTACCATATGTGCTGTAAATATAATATCTTCTACTCGACATCGTTGCAAATGTCATTCTAAGAAGTCTATAACCAACAAATACCAGAAAATATATGCACACGTGCACATGAATAGCTAGTATGATCTCCCCGAGATGTATTGTCCTTTATTCGCAGTATCAGCAAAAAAAGCGTTGTGTTTTGTGCTGCATTTCCACGATGTAGACAGAGACAATATTTAAGGAGCTACACTTGCACATTTCGGCAGTTCCACTTTTGATAGTCAAAGCATCTCTGTCAGAATGATTAGGGCAAGTGTGGCACATTTAGCCAAAGTTATCGGTCAGGCATTGAGTATCGCGAAAGATCGAGACTCACATATTCACACAATGTGTGGCAGAGTAGTGTCCTCAGACCTACAGAACCAATCAGCAGAGGTTTTATGCGAAAGCTGCATTTTCTCTTGCTGCATTGTAGAATAACCATGGTATATTACATGTTTACCGTCGGTCTATTCCGTAATCCAGACGTTCTGTCGATTGCTCTCCAAACAATACGACAGCGCAACGATCACGGACACCCGCTAGCTCGTGCAATGTTTTACCGTGAATATAAGTTTCAATTACTTTTTTTCTCACATCTGAACTGTTAGAATATTATTATTTATTTAAATATTTTTTTTATCAACATTATTTCAGTGATTAACCAGATGATGAGAGACAACGAGAGTGATTCCTTCATTATGGCGTGTGATGAGTCGATAGGGAGCGAGAATAATTGTAAATATTGAGGCAATTAAAATACAAATATTAATTTTTCATTTTAATTAAATAATTTTAATTCTCTCAATACTTAGTTTCAGAGACAGATACACGTATGGCTGATTAGCAAGACGCTGCACACTTAGTTATAGCCAATTGTCACTAGTGAATATGTTATAATTACAATTTTTGTAATTATTATGCAATTAAATGCACATTCCCCATTTTAGAACCATCGCGGAAACTCATCATCGTCAAACATAGTAGTAACAGTACCAATACCAGCAATGCTAATAGCAGTAACAACACTGATACAGCTATCGAAGAAGGCAAGACTCTTATTTAAATTTGTCTAATTTAATAAAGTATATGTATAAACCTGCTGATCTTATAGATGCTTATTTGCAGACCGGTGAAGGAGAAGAGCGACCTAGATTTGTGATTCAGAATGAGGTAACGTGTTTTTATCGATATTTTGAATATGAGGAAAGAGAGATCCGTGGAATCATACCGCAGCCACCAGCCAATGCCCATGTTTACAACTGGTTAAAGGCTTGCATGCAGGACCTTCATCGGCATCTTTCTAAGAGAGGTGAACCAATGGATTTTGTTGGTGTAACCATCAACTCGGACCAGTTCAGTGATGGTCCCCTTTGGCTATCATTCAAACTTATACAGGATTTTCAATTCGAAGATCTTTGGCAAATATTACATAGTTCTATGTAGAGTGCGAACGAGTTCAATGTAAATGGTTATCCGTTAATTATGGTGTTGTCAGAGGTGTGGCTGGTCGTGGACGAGTTCGTTTAACCGAGGAGTCAGTAAAAAAACAATCTATATGAAACATCAATGACGATGAAAATTTTTGTCTACCGCGAAGTTTAGATGCTACTTATGTCTATACCGTCAGAGGTCAGGTGCGCTCAGGACTGCTTCACAAATATTGGAACCAGATTCGTCAATCACAAGGAAGAATTCAAAAAACTGCTGCCACAGATCTTATGAATTCGGCAAACGTTCAAGTGATGGTGAAAGGCTGTGGACTAGCAGAAATCCGTAAGTTTTAAGATTTCTTCGCTACTCGCGGTACGGTAATCGTAGTTCATAATTTTTCATCGTTCGCTCGCGAAAATTCACCAATCTATGACGGCACGGCATATGCCAGTGAAAATCACGATGATGTGTACACACGTATTGCGCATAATGTATTACGATCGATCAAAAAATTATCAACCAATATTAAAATAGGATTATATAATAAAAGCAATAATGTATGCAGTAAAATAAGATTCTGTAAAATTTGTTTTGAAATAGTTCAAGTAAAAAAAGTCAGCAGCATGAGTGTAATGTATCTTTTGTAAAACGTGTAAATCAAGATTACCTATTAGACATCTGTGTTACGTACAACCGATCAAACAGACACAATGTGTAAGACCAGTATTATTTTTGTTTTACGGCTTTGAAACCCAAGAATCTCTTTAGGTGCTGGGTGACGATGAGAAAAAAGTGCACGTTCCAAATTTGTGCGTTGTACAGCAAGTATGTATCAAACGCATAGAGATTGAAGATATTTCAATTAGATGCGAGATGTGCGGTATTCAGGAATACAGCTTGTTGATCTGGCATTGGTGCCAAGAAGACAATTTCAGCAGGTTATATGCATAGCACACAATGCCCAAGGTTTGGATGCACAGTTCATATTCAAGTACGTTGTGGAAAAATTCAATCAAGATCTAATCGTGCGATCGGTAGTGATGAATGGTTTAAAAATAATTTTAATGGAGGTTCTACATGCAAAGTTTATCGATAGTTTAAATTACTTTCACATGCCTTTGAGTAGTTTACCAAAAACGTCTGGATTGTCAATACAAAATGGCTACGTATTCAATTTTCAACGAGAAATTGTAAAATACTGTAAGCAAGACGTGACAATTTTGAGATTAGCATGTTTAGCTTTCCGCAAAACATTTATGAAATTTCGTCACAGTTCTGTCAGAATAATATACATTTTGGAAATTTGCATACATATCATAGACTATGGCATACTGATTGTATGTAATATCAAGATTGCGATTAGAGTATGGGTAACTCTGCGAGTTGAGGAAAAATTTTACATTACTAATATCGCAGTGATCAAAATAACTAGAATTTTGTCTTCGCACTCCTTTTCTCGCTGTTTGAAAGCCTAGAATGATAAAACGACGCTTTTCCAATTGATTCGATGGTTTTACTGTCCATACATGTTGTGTGGTTGTTGGAAGTACTGGATACTCATACAATTCCCATGAACGAAAACTCATAGCAATCTGTGTATCTTTTTGAATATAATTAAATATCTGTATTTTTCGGCGGTCTGATAGTAAAGTAAAGTCTTCGTATGTAGGTTTTCCATCTACCATTGTAGCCTCTTGTAAAACAGCGTTCAAATCATTTCTCGATCTTGTGAGAATGAGTTCATGCTTAACGTTTACAACGATTTTTCGATAATCCTCAGCGAAACCAAAGATCATTGATAGAGGAACTGTCACATCAAAGTTTCCATTATTATCAGTTATATTTCGCACGTCGGTAATAGGCGTCCAGCTAGAATTTTCAAGATACTTTAGCTGACTGGGCAAGAAAGAAGTGTAGTCTTTCATCAAGGTTGTTACAGCAACATTTTTGCATCGATCAATTTCTATGGGATTGATCTCATATCGAATTTCTTCAAAGAGATGACTGATAGCATTGTTCACGAAACTAGTATGTTGTACAGCAGTACCATCCACTTTAGTAATCTTACCTCAAATGTGTAGAGAACTTTTAAATGGTAAAACACATAAATCTTGACGCCGAATAGCTATTCGAATTTCATCACTATTGTTAAATGTACGTGAGGTGTAGAGTTGATATGCATGAATCTCATAATGCAAGACAGATTCGTCAAAGACAACCGGAGATTGTACGTTAAGAATTGCCATCATCTTGAGAGCAACAGCAGATGAACGTACAACTTATTTTTTCCGTATTTTTCTCACTTGTTGTCCTATTTTTCTTATACCACGCTTTACTATGAGACCGAGAAATTGACTGTTCTGACGTGTTAACCGTTTGTTCACTCGTTATGGACTGACTGTCTGATGACATACTGAGCTGTTAATATAGCTTCTGCCAGCATTAAATACAATGCCCATTTCAGGTGCTTTTCAGATGCAAACGAATTGTAATAATTTCACCTCGAAGATTAATCAAATCACCATCCTGATCTACTAGACGCAGTTGTAAATGAGCAATCACTTTCACAGATATTGGTAAGTATATTATCTGTCTACGAACTTCGATGATCTTGTAGCCAGGTGAGATTGCTGGAAAAAATTAATGTATTGTATGAACTTTTTCTTGATTCATATATGCTCTTGTCGTAATGTTACACTCGACTCGTAGAGCGTTAACTTTGAGAATAGCTACTGGTAAATCTGAGTCATGGTTTATATAGGGTTTCAAGAGTCTTGGAGTGAATTCCAGCAGACGCGCAATCGAGTCACTTGGACGAAAATCGATTTCATGGCTGCACTCTATAATACTGCGCTATGTATTATTATTTGGCTTGATACTAACGTTTATGCCTCGCGTATCGAGGATGCCTTGTAGAGTTCATTCAATATCCTCAATCTCATAACTCCCTGTAGGAAGTTCAACTATTTCTTGTCCTACGTAAAACTTATTGCATTTTATATCAACGTTTGGTATGGCATTGAAAGTGAGCAGCTCAGCTAGTCCAACACTGTACTGTTTATCCGGATCCGGCTCTATGGGAGGAAAATAATGCGTCTCGAGGTTTGAGGAGGTGCCAGAAAGGCTAAGAGTCATCGTTTCAACAACCATCTTGAGTAGACTAATTCAAATCACTCGTGTAGATTTCTTTTTATATAGACAGAACTGTTCCTTACTATTAAGTTGATTGCAGAGAAATTTGAGCCAAAGATGACCGCAGATGAAAGTAGGGAATTCTTGATACCTCTGATAATTGTACTTGACTTGAGATACTTTCCAGTAGTTCATAAGATCTCGAGGTGGTTGTATATCACCGAAACTATCAAAGTAAATAACTTCGTTACCAGTTTTTCGATAAGCTACCCAGTGCGTGCCAGATCCACTCGCATCATCTAGATTTATGATTGCTGATTCTTTAGCTCGACAGTCATTTGAAGGTAAGGCATTTCGCATAAAAACTTCACGGAAATTTGTTATTTTCATAAATTTTGCATACTTGAGTAGATCGTAGTCAGTGAGTGCACGTTTTGGCAATCTTATTTCATCGAAGTTTTTTTTTCCCACATTGCTTCTTTTTTTTTTGGTTGAGAAAGATACCGAAACCTTTGCTATGAGGTTTCGGAAACCAGTCCCTTACCAAGTGTCAAGGTTTCCATTTTTTCATTGTGTCTTTTCTGCTCTTCCATTTGCTTCTTAGAAGTGTTCGCCTTATTTATTGCTTTAGCGATACCAGCAGCTCCTCGAGCAAGTGAACCGACTGCACTAAGACCAGCAAAAAGACGAATAAGTGCTGGAAGAAAGTCACCTACTTTGCTAGCAACAGGCAATATACGTGGAACATTAACTTTACTTTTTTTATCGATTTTTTTCACATGCTCACGAGTAGTCTTCAGCGCTAACTTAATCATAGAGCGAGAATCTTTGCCAGGTATGATAGATTCTTCTACTGACATGAACAATCTCTTTAGCGTAATCTTCGTTTTCTTGGGTTTGAGAGATCTACTTCGTCCTCCTCCTTCTCCTCCAACACCCATACCGAGCTTAGATTTTAATTTCATAGTATTTGCTACGGCAAAAGCTGTTACTCTCTCTCTTTCAAACCAGCGTCTCTAGATTTTACTCTTTTCCACGCCTTCTCTGCTAAAATTTTATCAGCTGCATTTCTCTCTTGAATAGTGTCAGGATTTTTCGAGTAGGCAATGTCGTGTTCCTTGCAAGCAGCATCCAGAGTATTGATTCCTGGATCTCCACGAGCTAAACGTTTAATAAGTTTAGTTCCTGGACCACAGTACTGATAACCAGGCACATGAAGTTTAATGGGTAACTTGTTGATCAATTTATTCACTATGCCTGAACCTCTGTTTTTCTGCACAATGCTAGCTCTTAGCAAGCTCATGCTATACTAACTGAGAAAGACTAAAAATGCTTGTATTTATAGTAGCTCGAGTCAGTCGTGATATGAAATAGAAGCATGATGGATCTTCAAAAGCAACCAGCGAAATTGCCAGTGATTAATTTTGATATTTTGACGCAGCAGCAGAAGAAACAGCAAAATCGTCATGGAAAATTATTACCCAGCAGTTTAAGAGCAGTATTTTGTAGTCCATCTAATTGTGGTAAAACAAATGCTCTCTGATCATTCATCCTAATGGTCTAACATTTGAAAATATCTACATATACTCGAAATCTCTAAATCAACCAAAATATAAATTTTTGGAGCAACTTATCGAGTCTTTGGAGGGAATCAAGTACTTACCCTTTAGTGAACACGATCTTGTCGTATCACCCGATGAGGCTCAACCAAATTCAATTTTTGTTTTTGACGATATTGCTTGTGAAAAGCAGGATAATGTCAAAGCTTTTTACTGCATGGGTAGACATAAAAGTGTAGATTGTTTTTATTTGTGTCAGTCGTATGCACAAGTACCGAAACACCTAGTGCGAGATAATGTCAAGTTGTTGGCAATTTTTCGTCAAAATGATATGAATTTGAAACATGTTTACAACGATCACGTTAATACAGATATAACATATCAACGTTTCAAAGATATTTGTTCAATGTGCTGGAATGGTGGCAATCATAGTTTTCTTGTCATAGACAAAGATCGTCATATTAATGATGGTCGCTATAGAAAAGGTTTTGATCAGTTTGTAATAAATATACAGAATAGGGGAGAAATATAGCATTCAGTTGTGTGACTCTAAACTATCAAGATGTCTGATTTTAATCAACAAAGTGTAATCCTACGTGAAGTTGAGAAAGCTCGAAACGCTGTGAAAAGAAAGTACGATTCATTAAAATTACACAATTTAAAAGTAGAGAAGAATTCAAATGATTCGTTCAAGCCAATCGTGAAACCTCTAGAAAAGCTCATCGATGTAAGTGAAAGAAGTTTAGCCCCAGCAGCAGCATCAGTTAAAAAAGAAAAAAGAAAGAAGAAAAAATTAGAGTGGATTAAAATAAAGATGAAGATGACAATGACGGAAATGATGATGGTGATGATGGTGATAATGATAACAATAATATTGGTGAATCAGCTTTTGAATCAGCTGTAGACTATTCAGATATTTCAGATCATGAAGAAACTATCACTAAAGCTGATGATTTGGATGATGAAAAAACTGATGATAGTATTGATAAAAACGTTCAATTGTTTTGCTTAATGGACAAATACAGACTTTGGATATAGTATATGGGGTGCGAAAAATGCGAAATGGTTCTCTCATGATTGGAAATATCTCTATAAGTTTTGAAAACAAAAATAAAATAGTCATAGTTGATAAAGAGTATGAAAAAGCTTCAGGTCTAGTTGAGTTATTGTTTAAGAAACATCCCGATGATACTTTTATCACTGATAATGGCATGAAAAATTATGCTAAAATTTTAAAAAATACAAATGCACACAGAAAATACTATAATGCAGAGGAAGATATTCGTGAAATTACGAGTAAGAAGTATACTGATTTTGTAAGTAAAATTCTCAAGATTGGTAAAAGTGGACGGGGACTTATGTCATATAAGATTGCTTGTGCAAACACTCATACTGATTACATTTATTAGGATGAATAAATGTAACATGAATGAACCCTTTCGTCGAAGCTACTATTGCATTATCTTGTATTCGAGTGTTTAGAAAAAATTTTTTTTAAAAGTCGCAAATAGTTATTATACCACCTCGTGGTTAAAGAATGATAGAAAATCAGTCTAAAGTTGGCTCTCTTGGATGGAACAACGAGTTCTTCATCGCCAAATCGAGCATGTAGAACGAGGTCAGGAAGAAAGACTACTAGAGATGTATCCTGGTCGATGGTTACAGTGCACCCGAAGACGGTGAGGAGCACAACGATATTGTGCTTTAGTTTCAAAGCTGTTTTTGGCACGGATGCCCCCGTTGTTACAGGATAAACAGAGATATAAATTTGAAAAGTGGTGAATCGATGGATGCCAGATACGAAAGAACATTGGCCATTAGCTGTAGGCTAAAGATGGCAAATTACCAGTTGATTGAAAAATAGGAGTGTCAGTATAAGAACGAGATCTCCCAAGTCAAGAACTTTGTCATTTTGTTCGAGAAAATGTGGTGAATGTAAAAAGAAAAGCACTTGATCAACGTGACGCATTTTTCGGTGGACGCATAGGTAACACAGTCAAAGTGTTGTTTGTCAAGGCGAAGAGAAGATCAGGTATGTTGACGTTTGCTCACTGTATCCGTTCATATGCAAACGTGGCAAGTATCCCATTGGTCAACCGAAAATTTATATCGGCCAAGAAGAGTGTGGACAGCTGGTACGGCCGAGTAACGACATTTCACGAGTGAACGGGTTGATCGCGTGCGATATACTACCACCAAAAAATCTATATCATCCATTATTGCCAGTATAAATGCATGGTTAATTTGTATTTCCTCTATGTCGGACATGCTGCGAACAATTAATTCAAGAAGACTGCCCTCATGAAGATCCTGAAGAGCGTATACTGCGAGGAACTTGGGTTTCAGAGGAGGTGTAGGCTGCTGTCACATTGGGATACAATGTCAAGGCTGTCTATGAAATTTGGCAGTATGAAATGACGCAGTACAGTCAAGAAGAGCGGAAAGGTGATGTATTTGCGGGATACATCAACGAATTTTTTGCTCAAAAGGTCGCGACGTCGGGATACCCTCCACACTGTTTCACAGATGAGGATAAGGATTGCTACGTGAGAGAGTTGGAACACGATTAGGGTATAAAATTGAACAAGGATGATATAAGTTTGAATGCTGGGTTACGATCTGTGGCTAAACTGTGTCTAAATTCTCTACAACGAAAGTTTGGTCAACGCGAGAATTTAACAAAAACAATCGTGGTGAAGAATCCAGAGAATCTTATGAATTTACTTACCAGTGTAGAGGTTGATGTTAACGGTATTCTACCTGTGAATGACGATACACTCTACGTCAAATGGTGCTACAGAGACGAGGCTCTGTCATTCTCACTATCGTCGTGAATGATAAACGTGGTCCTCGCTGCTTTTACAACAGCATATGCACTTTAAAACTGTTCCGATATCTACATGCCTTGGTTCTACGAGTTCTCTACTACGACACTGATTCGGTATTTTACGCTAGCAGAGGTGAAATAGGTGAATACGAGTTGCCAATCAGTTCGTCGCTGGGCAGTCTGACAAATAAACTAGCCGACAAGGGCCCTGGTGCATATATAACGTCCTTTTTGTCAGGTGGTCCAAAATTTTACGCCTATAATTGTAAAAAATCGGATGGTGAAGAGGAGTGTATATGTAAGGTTAAAGGAATTCGGTTGAACTATATCAACAGTGAACAAGACAATTTTGATTCAATTCGAGAGATGATCGCTTCTCCACACCTGGCAGTAGTATTGACGAATTCCGCTATACGTAGAAAGGGCATTTCACGACGTGATATCGCAGAATGAGACAAAGACATGGAAACCTATATATAGCAAACGAAGATTTACAGAGTTAGACAAAAGTTACCCGTATGACTATAATATATCGGTAACTGACAGCCTGTAGTTACATGAGGCGAACACTAGTGTATAGACGACACTACAAAAAAAAAACTGTTTATTGGCTGAGAATTGTGCTTGCATCGTTCTGATTGGGCACGACATACCAGCATCAACCTGATTGGACAAGGTACGCTGCCGTCGAGCTGATTAGCTGTTTGTACTGATGTAGCTGGTGGTGGTGATGGTGGGCGGTCACAATGATAGCGCTAATCGTGGGGGGATCTATATTTAAGTCAGCGTGTTCATACTGCAAATTACGAGTATTTTTATCGAAACATTGCTGAATTACGGACCTGCCAGTTCGATTAGAGCTAGGCGACACCACTAGGAAGACACTAGAGAACTACCCACATCTGGCCGTTTTCGTGCGCACACGTAGCGACGCAGATATCGAAAGTCACCGCACCGCTATCTGAATTACCGCTGTGAGCACACAGGGTAATTCAGACCCACCAGGTACCTGGAGGAGCGCTTTCGTGAGCACACGTGGCGCAACTACAGGCATCAAACCACCGCCAACCAACGTTCCACCGTTTCTCCGTCCCTGTTACCACTGGGAGCACACAGGGTAATAGGAACCAGAAACTGACTGCAGAGACTTGCAGAGTCGTGAGCACACGTCTCTGTCAGGCTTTGCACGCACACCGTTGCATACACTTCCACCGTCCCACCGTTTCTCCGTCCCTGTTACCACCGTGAGCACACAGGGTAATAAGAACCAGAAACTGGCGACAGAGACCTGCAGAGTCGTGAGTACACTTCTCTGTCGGACGCTGCATACACACCGCCCCACCGTTCCGTCGTTCCACTTACCGCTGTGCGCACACAGGGTAAGAAGAGCCGCGAAAAAGCAATCCCAGTATCGGGTTGAATCGTGCGCACACGTCTCAATCAGATCCTGCGATATAAGACACAGCACGCCATCACACACACCTCCGACTTTCCTCCATTCCACCTGCCACTGTGCGCACACAGGGTAGGAGGAAGCCAGGAACAGGCACGGAGGCCGCACAAGATCGTGCGCACACGTTCTTGCAAGGACTCCGCGACATCAAACACACACCTGGGTGTCCCGCCATTCCTGCTGTCGCTGTACGCATACAGGACAGGGGAATAACCGAACCGCCGTGCTCCAGGCCATATTAAGAACTATTATAAGAGACAAGTCTTTTTAAACAGCGTATTCTTGTTTGGTTTTGTTTCAGGTGGCAAATAACAGCGCGCCATATTAATATCTAAATATATATATAATTACTTAAACCAAAACTAAACGGAGTTATTTTTTAACTTAACTTCCCTCTCCGAATCCTGGTCCCGACTGACAAAACCCGGCGCGAGGGAAACACAACCGTTACAGTCTTATCAACGCACTCCCGATGTTGCAGCGTTTGATGGACAGTGTTTTATCAGGTTTACAGGGGGTAGAAATGTACGTTTCCTAGACGATATCGTGATCTATGTAAATACGTTAGAAGAACATGAGGTAAAAGTAAACAAAGTGTTTAAGAGGTTATCGGAGGCAGACCTTCGTTTACAAATCTAAAAATGCCAATTTCTAGCGCCCGAAATAATTTACTTAGGCCACATTATTGATAAAAATGGGGTAAGACCAGACCCAGCTAAAATTTCAGCAGTTATGGAATTTCCAGCACCAACGACACAAACTGATATCCACCAATTTCTTGGATTAGTAGGATATTGTAGAAAATTCATTCTTAATTTTGCAGAAAAGTTTCAACCACTCAATTCTCTACTGCAAAAGAATAAGAAATGGGAATGGACAGATGCGCAAAAACTGAGTTTTAAAACCTTGAAACAGGCTCTCTGCGAAGCACTGGTGTTGGCCTCCGTTGATCTCAGTAAACGCTTCATTTTGACTACAGACGCTAGTGATGGAGCAATTGGAACAGTTCTCAGTCAAGGGGAACCAGGAGACGATCATCCGGTAGCATATATGTCCCGTTCCTTTAAGAAGTCGGAAATGAACTACTCAACTACCGAAAAAGAATGCCTAGCGGTGATCGACGCAGTGGAATATTTCAGACACTACTTATATAGCAGACACTTCACCATCTATGACGACCATGAACCACTGAAGTGGATAGATTCTCTAAAGGATCCTATGAGTAGGTTGAATCGCTGGAGATTGCGACTAAAAGGATAGTACTATACGTTCCGGTATAAACCCGGGAAATTAAACACGAAAGCCGACGCTCTGTCCCGAAATCCGGTAGACAAGAGGACTTCGGAGAAGCCGGAAGTCCAAAAAGAGCCAGTCTCGAGTGAAGTTGTGGGAGGGGAGGCTAGAGCCTTACCAATTGTCCCAAAGCCAACTAAAACTTCCTTAGCTAGACAAAATCTTAGCAGCAAACCGAGCACCCCGGCAGGCCAAAAACAGAAACCGAGACGAAAACCAGGTTCAAAGAACGTAGTATTAACAGTACCTAAAGGTATGGAGCGTGGCCAAGGAAATTTGGCCGCCAGCACCATAGCAAAGTGATTGAAGCGAAGAAAAGCAGATGTACCTAAGGTGGTAGCATTTTCAAAACCGCTAGTAACATCATCAGAATTTTCATCCGCAAACCGTGTCGAATCATCGGACATGACACTTACAGAGGACAACTGCACTGAAACATCGGACCTACCACCCATTCCACTGTGTAAAAAATTCATCCTGCCCAGTCTGGTACGCAACGACTCCGTGTCGGAAGTCGAAACGGGAACCGAAGCTGAGAACGATGACAAAACCCCAGGAGAAAGCGAGGTAGAAGAAGTTGTGATGTTGCAATTTTCACGAGTGAGAAATCACCCGAGCAACAACCACTATACACTGGAATACTCGACGAACGTATATTCGGACTCTTCCGATCTCAATGAAGGGGGGGACAGGAAGGTAGGTATTGGACTGCCAGACGTGGCACTTCGGGGAAAATAAACAACACTTCGAAATTCAGTAGAAATGACACAACATTCGTATATTATGTAACCCGTCGACCATATCCCCAAACGGCGGATTGGCTACAATTACTCGATGATAACGTGGCGACGGCGTCGCCCAAGATGGCGGAGAAACTCCTTCTGACTCGGCTTAGCGCTCCTCCGGAGATGGCGGAAGCTAGTGGCACGACGCTAATCTGAAAACCCGAAAAGTTGACGCGGATCAGCCTCCACACGTGCGACGACGACTCCTCGCCTAATCCCTGTAAACGAGCAAACAAAATGGGGAAAGGAAAGGTCTGGCCAGACTGGCACCCAGTCAATGGCGACGCTATCGGTTGAGTTACCGTTTGCTCCTTCCAGACAACTACCACGCTGGGTTGGCTCCACAGCGGCGCGACCTCCTCTCCTAGGCTCAATTCTGCTAGACAGACGCGACACTCGTCCTCGATACGGATCACTCCGTAATCCATGAACCTCTAAGTTTCTCCATCACCATGAAACACGAATTCGTACGCTAACTCGGATAATGCGCGACGTACACGACCAATTCCGTACTATTGGCTTCCAGTCACGACAACACCCGCGTAAAAGGCTGAGTTACGGAGAGAGAAATCCTCGAGGTACACCCGCGACGCGCGACGACCAGCACCTCTTACCACAACCCACACGTGGTCATGGAATGGCGCGACGCAATGGAACGACTCTCGAACCGTTAGACTCTACTCAACGGTGGCGCAACACTTAGAGGGTTATGTTCCCAGAAGGAGAGCCACCTAATCCTACTCACGACTCACAACGACCACCACCGATTTATCACAAGTCCATATTCCCAATAAAGGAGGCGGCGCAACGCCAAGGTAGTCTCCGACTTAGCTGGACGTGATGTCTACAGCGGCGCAACGCTTATATGGGTCGTATCCCGGATGGAAGACCCATCGGCAACCTATTATGGCGCAACCCAACACCAAATTCGCGGAGAGAGGACAGGGCTTACTCACACTACTCGATTGCTATCCTCCTAATGGCTGCCTTACTGTCGCCACGTGCGCTTCTCTCGGGATATTCTTACAGGATCACGTCTAATCGCGGTGATGGCCCAGAACAGAATGGACGAGAAGGAAGCCGCTACTCCGCGGGAGGCGAAGGCGTTCCGGAAGACTCGTCTAGCCGCGCCCCCTATACAGGCAAGGCGACCCATGATGTCAGACCAGGGGGGGCCTAGGCTGGCGCGAATTACGAATTATCGTATACGTGGCATGGTGGTTGCGGCGCGCGCGCCACCATGTGTTACGTCGACGAACCCGCAAGCGAGCGCATAGTCGCGCCTGTACATTGATAGAGGTGTATATCAGACCTCATGGCGGCCGCACTAGTGGTCTTCGCTCTCGCCGCGCGCGTTTCCCCCTCCTTTCGCGTCTCAACTCACGCGTTATCTTTTGTTGCGAGAACCACGCGCGCTACCTCCCTCCTCTCGCGGTCTCGGTTCGCGTGCTATCGCGTCGCGAGGCCTACGTGCGTGCTATCTCCCTCCTCTTTCCCTCTCGCATTGATGCGCGGCTGGGGTGCGCGCGCGTCATTCTAGTTCGGTGCTCCGTACCCTGCGTATCGCCTCGTCTCCCTCCAGGAGTTGTCACCACGACCCCTGGTGGGCCTCCTCGACAGAGCCATCATGGCCGTCGGTGTCGAGGAGAGCGGCGCGAACGGCGACACGCGGCAACAGTGCGCGGCGCGTATGTCGTAACCCACACCTGGAGAGCCACCGTCGTGACACGCTCTCGACAAGTGAGGTTACCTTAGTCGTCGGCACGTGCACGTGTGTTTTACTTTTGTGCGTCGGGCTGCAGCAGAGGCGAGTTCTCACCCTCGACCTCGTCTGCGTCCGACGGCACGTCGCAAAGTTATACAGGGAACCAGGGAACAAGTCAACAGACAGTGTCCTAAACCTAAAACATACCCGACGAAGAGCGTGATAAAATCACCCTTGAAATTATTCAGCATAGTAATAACTAACAAGGCTGGACATGAAGTGAAACCAATCGATCTAAACAAGTGTCTAGGTACATTAACGAAACTCGTCATAGAAAAGAAATTACGCTCTTTTCGAATAGCTAGAACGGGTGTGCCAATGGATACGTTACCTAGAAGAATCATGGTACAAAGATTTAATCTATAACATTAATATAGCAATAACATTTTACTATGGGACATGCCGGACACTTCCACCAGAATATCGTTTAGCTATATTAGCAGACTATCACAATAGCTTATTTGGAGGCACAGAGGAATGGGTAAAACCTATAGACGCGTCCGCGAAAAATACTATTGGAAGGGAATGAAGGAAGATATTCATGAGTTTGTCCGTAAATGCCAGATATGTCAAGAAAAGAAACTAGTTAGAATTAAAACTCGAGAACTAATGGTAATTACGTATACACCGAGTGAAGCTTTCCATAAAGTAGCTATCGACACCAATTTTCGAAATTTTGTATAGCACTGCCTGTCCCCAATATAAAAGCAAATACTATAGCAGATGCCTTATCAAGACATCTATTCGCACAGTATGGAGTATCACGCATCATATTGAGTGATAGAGGCAGAAGTTTCCAAAATAAGTTATTATCAGAACTGGCAGTGATGTATCAATTTAAGCTGAATACAACTACAGCATATCATCCTCAATCTTACGGGTCGTTAGAAAGAAGCTATGCAGTACTGGCGGATTTCTTGAGAAACAAAGCGTCCAGTAAACAGGACTGGGACAAAGTGGTCCCGTTTGCCATGCACGAATACAATAGTTCAGTACACGCATCGAAAGGTTAGACCCTGGTCGAGCTAGTATATGGACGTCCAGCCACAACTCCCAACAGGTTACCTGATGAGTATGAGTTAGAAACGTATAACGCATATATACCAGATCTCACAGAATGTTTGAGAGAAATGCAAAGTATTGCCAGAGCTAACCTCATCAATTCTAAAGACCATTAAAATAGAAGTTGGAGACGAAGTAAGAGTACTCAAAGAACCTAGATATGGGGAATTAGATAAATATTACAACGGTCCATTTATAATAAAAGAAATCAGAGACAATAACCATGTCATAGTTGAATCCAGAAATGGAAAATTAATAGTAAAACATAAGGATAAATTAGAGAAATTTTATAAATAAACCATCAGTAAAACTCCGTTATCTTTTCTTACAGAAAGATGGTCCGGATAGTTTCACTGGCGGCGCTCCTTATGCTCTCATGGCTACTATTCACTCAAAGCAAGAATGAGGACAGTCTAGCCTACTATAAGCTAACACCACTAACGCAAAACCCAGAAATATATTATGAATACATGAGAGAGGTGAAGCTCGAGAGAGTAAAATGGAGAATAGTAGTCACCTTGGATTTCAGCAAATGGAAGGACTCAATAACCTGGAGGGAAAAACAGATGTTTCAAATGATTAGAACTTGTAATAACCACCTAAGTAAACAAGAATGCAACGAATTTATTTTAGTTGATAAGTTCGAATTAGCCATGAAAACATTGAAATCACTGCAAGACGACCTGCACATATTCTTTGCACCATCCTCAGTTATCTCACACAACAACTTTACTCCATACACCCACACTTTAACTAAACGTTGGGCTCCGTTTGAGTTTGTTGGTTGGACTAGCCGACAGCTCTTCGGAACTATCGATGCAGGGCATAGGGACCAGTTGAATCAGAGTGTGAACAGACTACATGAGAGGACAGCCAACATATCAACCTTAGTATCTAGTCAGACTCACATAGTAAGATCAAACCTAGAGTCGTTGCACGAAAAACTAGACGAATCTCAAAGAAAATTACACGAGCAACATATACAATTTTTAAGGTTAGCAAATAGGACAAACCACTTAATACCATTGCTAGTCGGACAGCAATCGTTCAGACATTACTAATTAAAAGGTGGGTTTATCAGTTTGTGTTTGGGTCCTTATTTTCTTTACTCACTACGCAATGCTCGTTGCTTACTGCGTCTTCGAATGGAGATGGCGGTCTCAGGATCTCATTACTTACTTCATTCAGTACGCTGAAGGTGACGTCTGATTGCTGTGCCGATGGATTGGTCGCGCTTATTTGAAGTAAGACGTCAGTAAACTCAGGAAACGCAGTCTTGCTGTTGCTGTGTCTCGTCTTCGTCTGCTCTGCGAATATTTTTCGGTAATCGGGCTCATCAGCGCAAGAGAGACATACGCCTGCGTCTGTGTAGTAGACTCACTGCCCCGCTCCTCTGATGGCTCTTGCTTGCGTTGTTACCTGTATGGGTGGAGTACGCACGGACTCGGCGGACTGTCGCTCTCTCGCGACTCTTCGCTCTCCGCGCACTTGCTTGCGAGAGTGTCTGCTCGCGGACACAGCGGACTGTCACTCTCTCGCAAATTTTGCTGATATGCCGGACTCGGCGAATTCGTTTTCGTTGAACTGCTTGCTATTACATGTTTTTATCCAGATAAACATTTTTCACGATAACGACACTATTCACTCAACAATCAGCGTTCGTATGCATAGGCACTTGTATTTTTTTTCTTTTTCTCTAAGTGTTGAAACTGCCTGCCAGTAGTTGTTTTCTGCTTCTAATACCCATTCCTGGGTTTTTACTAGTTGAGTTAAAGCTGTTTTCTATATTTCTTTTGCTACTACTACTGCTTTTCTTTCCACCTTAGCGGATTCCATGTCTTCTTTTGTGTTTTGATGCTAGCACTTTGCGGTCGATGCACTTATTTCTTGACTTTATTCATGTCGGCGTCGCAATTTTTGAATTCAAAGCTTAACTTTCTCTGCCGTAGATATATATTCTAGAATCTTTTTTTCAAAGCTGGCACGTCTTAATCGGTTAACTATATACCGTCAACCTTCAAATCGGCATTTCTTATGAACTTATCGCAGATCTCAAGCACAAAAATTTGAAAGCGGAGCCACCACGTTAATAGTTTAATTCCAAAAAAATTTAATTCCAAAGGTCATACCTTATTTGTAGGATTCATAATGCATATTGTAATTGTATATAAAAAAAATATAGACTATTGTTGTTGAAAAATATTTTTGTCGGTCAGTACATGGAATCGCCTTGAATTGGTAACGGTCTTACGTAGCAGTTCAAGGAGTCAACGCTGGAAATTCTTCCTCTGTTTGCTAATTGGTAGTCTTATCCTGATACTTCCTGAGATTGATAGACTGCCAGCTGTGTACAACTTGGGGTCTTCGTAGGTGGTATATGCACGATTATTTCAGCAACTGGAGACTGAGGTGTGCTAAACTGTGTTGTTATCTCCTCCATTTCGTAAGCTGTGTTCTTGGGATCGTAAGCCAAAAGGGGTCTAACTGTTGGCAAGTCAAGAAATTGGTCTTTAGTGTTTTCAACTTTCTTGGCCCTTTTTTATGACTGTTTTTATTTTTTTTTTTTGACGTAAAAGCTGCATCCTCTTATAGGGCAACAGTATTTGTAAACTATTATTATTAAAGCTATTATAATTAGCGGGCTTATTGCTGCTGAAGAGATGTACGATGTATACAGGTATTTCTTTCTCTTTTGGGCTGCGATCTCGGTAAACTTGTCTTCGAGTTGCTGGAGTGTGATAGCATCTTCGCTTTTGGCCCACCTGCGAATTTGTTGTTTCTCCGCGTTTGTAATGTCTGAGACTTCGTTAGTAGAGTCGTAGCCTTTCATGATGCTATCGGCTGAAAATGTTAAGTTAAATCTAAGCCCTGAGTTATACAGGAAGGTCTCATTTGTCTGTAAAATTTTTACGCCGTATAATATGTTTTGACTGGTATGGCCATAACATTGTCCACGTAGCATAAGTATACGTGTCCTACTTATTGTTGTTTTGGTCTTACGTTCATATTTACATATGATACCCATTTGGATTGGTTTAATGACCGAATACAGCCATTCGTCGGTACTGCTGAGCTTGCTCCAGTAGGGAGTCGACTTGGCAGATATAGCTAGTTTACACGTTCTCAGCGTAGATGGCTTTAGTCTTGCTAGTAGTGCGAACTCACACGGAATATTCTCGTTGTCGATGTTGAACGGCAAAGATGGTGGGCACATAAATAGTTTTTGATACACTTCGCAAGTGTCAATATACTCTTTTGTAGCCAATACATAATTTTGCATTTCATGTGACACTATTATGTGTGAATATTGTGGGACTAACGTCACGTAGGACGTTAAGTTAGCCACGATTTCTTGGGGAATTGGTAATGGATGTACTTTATAAGACATATGTATATGGTCAAATAAATACTAAAAAAAATACACTGCAGAAAAATTCATAGCGCTGCTAACACCACTAAAAATCATGAAAAGAAAAAATAATAACAGTCTAAAAAATAGTAATGAAAATACAGAGCTTAAATCAACAGAAAGTGAGGAAGGAAAATCAAATAAAAAAAGAGAGAAAGAACCCTACAACTTTTGTCTGATAATTATTATTGAATAGGCGTCCCGTGAAAGGTATTAGGTCACAGCGCAAGATAATGTTGAAAACAATCGTATGACCTTTGGGGTCACTCTGCCCCCACAATATAGGGATATATATGAACGTAGAATTTTATGCTTTTTCTAATCCCGCTGTCAAAAAATAGGGTTTCCATTTAAAAAAACTAAGTTGACCTTCAAATGACCTTGAAATTCGACCTCAAGGTCAAACGCGAGGTCACCGTTAGGTGCATCTTTTTAAACCCTACAACTTTTATTTGAAGCATTTTTTTGTAAAAAACGTTTTTTTGGAGTTACGCTGGTGTCCCGGTCTTTTTGAATCACCCTGTATATTTTTATATGTATGAACGGACCGTGTGCATACGTGCGTGTACGTATAAATTTATATATCCAGTACATGATTGCGATATTACGATATACCGAAAACCTAAAATCAGAGCGAGTGCTTTGACCTGCGAGACAGCACTCCTCGCGCACGTTCTACATAATGTAACCCGCAATATTCCTTCTGGTGCAGATGTTGATTGGACATTGGCTACCCCCAAAATTAAAACTAATAAACTGCTTGCATCGACACCTAGGCTTTATAAGCTCCGGAACCGACCCACGCACTGCCTTTTGTACAAGTAACTTGTTGTCGTGTAGCTGTACCCGGTGAGTACGAGTGCTATATCACTGTGCGCATCGTCTATTGAGTGCATAGAGATCACTCAAACTCTGTGCACAGAGTATAGTAGAACTCCTTGTTTCTGGTAGAGAGTCTGCAATGTGCAACAGATGAAGGGCCCGTCAATATATCTGGCGTTAGTGGAAACACAGCTTGGATAAGTTTGAATAACTTGCCACGAGAAATCGTGTAGGATAGAACAGTCAGCATCTGCTATACCAAGAAGGAGACTATGTCATCCAACGTGCGAGAGAACGGCTGTAATTGTAAGTCGACTTAGTAGAACAACATATTAGAACCAAACATTGTAACATCTGTCATTATTAAAAACCGTCTGTAAAGTGAAGTGCTCCGTCTGATCCCAATAAATAAACCACCACAATTTAAATGAAATGAGAGCATGTTATTCTTAATAATAAATATCTATAAAACCTACAAAATTCCCAATAAAATATCGGCAACATTGACAGCGTCAAGGTAAGGACTATCATATATCATATCAGCAGTACAGACATATAACAAAGTCCAAACGCGGACAGACAGCGTCCACGCAAGAGCGAGGGCGGACACAAAACCACCCACCTAAACACTAATAGCGGACATATCTGAGTCCATACATATATACGCGTAATACTTTATTGATCAGTGCATTATGCTCTTGAGCAAACGGCTAGTTTCTCGATAATTAAATAATTATTTGTACTCACGCAGCCCGTATTCACTATATATTAAATACGGTCTTTACAACCCTATCTATAATTTGACCATTGTTAATATCTTTATAAATTTTGGAGTCAATATCATTTGTTTTCCATGTATTAAGTATACTTAAGATTTCTATTTTTTTATTTAAAATAGAAATCATGAAAAATATTCGATTTCGGACCGTACATTTTATTCAACTTTAAAACATTATAAAGTAACCACAATTTTGAGAAGTTTATTGCATTTTGTATTATATCATATCTGTGACCATTTTTCATTACTAGTAGAATTTATTGAAAATCACCTAAAATTATTAATTTTCCATTAAATGGTATGTTATTGTTACGCATATCTTATAGTGTTGTATTTACTATTCTAAAGCCTTATCTCGATTTCTTTTCATAATCCGATTTTAAAAATGCAGTTTCTATACTATGTAAATGTAGTGGTAATCGAAATTTTCGATGACTTGTCATACTTTTCGGTAATAGAATAGATGCAATTTAAGTCATAACCTCTCATAAAATATTCTTTTCTATTGATAAAAAGTAATGTATTAATGTTCTATATAAAAATGTTTTACCTGATCCTCCAGGTCCATCAACAAAATGAATTTTCTTAGAGCCATCGAACAATTCTTTAAAAATTTTGAGTTAATCTTTATTTAATTGTATATACATACTGTCAAAAATTTGTTTGCTAAGTAAAATTTTTTCTTTATAAATAGTTTTATTATTGTGTAATGTGTTTATATTAGACCAGAATCTTTACAAGACATGTCTTCTTTTAACAATATATCATTTATGAAATCTAAAGCATTCTTTTCTTTATTATCAAATTCATCTACTTTATTTAAAACAAACCAAACAGTTAAAGTTGGTTTTCAATTTTTACAACAATTAAAGACAACAATGAAGATTATTTAATAATAATGTATTCAATATATGGAAGCCGCTTCTTCATCTTTTGTTAATAAATAAATATAACAAATCTCATCAGTCCCCATTGCTTCAGTTACATGATATAATGGGCCTTCGCAATAAATTCGTTCAGTTCTTGGGGCATCTTACCACCTCCGGTAATCTTCTTCAAATGAAGATTCTTCCGACGAAATTTCTTCTACAGAGAAGTTTCTTTTTCTGTAACAGATTTCTCTTCAGACACTTTTTCCAACGACTCATCGTCCTGTATAATTACTCCCATAAACTATATAATTATGAAATAACTGCTTACTTGACTATTTTTTGGGAATTCTAAATTGTACATTTTTACTTAAACTTTATTTTCATATAATATTGATACATATTAAAATACATAAAATTAAATTCTTAGGAATAGTAATAGAATTCATAGTTCCAATAAATGAAATATTATTTTAATATATAGTAGTATGGTAATACTTTTTAAAAATGTTTTATTTATGCAAACTTAATAAAATTTGTAGCCTAATAATTAAATATATCTAACATTAAAATGTTATAAGAGGAATTTAAATGTTATAGAAGGAAGCAGAACTGTATAGAAAAATCGAATCCCTTTATCTGTGAGACAAATTGGTCGATATTGTCATCGTAAACATTGCACTGGATTTTTATTCCGTCGTTGTTATTTAAGAGGAATTTAAGAATTTTGAAATTTACATTTTTAGTTTTATTTAAAAAGGTTTCTTCATTAAAAATTTCTTCGACATAACCAATGACTGAACTATATTAAAATAATGTAAATTATTATATATTAATAGATTGTTATTCTTATAGAAGTTTTTCATCATTTTGAAAAATTTCTGTATGTATTTTCTAATCATTTGTATAATGGAATTGTTTCCAGAGAAAATTATACTAATGTGATACTTACGCAGATTTATCGCCAATTTTGATTTTTGTTTTTAAGAAATTAGTGCTTGAAAAAGGTATGGTTTTCTCCTTTTTTGGTGACGGTTCAACAAAATCAGATTTGGTTTTAGGCATTTTGATACTGAAAATGATTTATTTATTAGCTAAAAATATATGATTATTCGCAGAAATATGTCTGCGAATTACACAATAAATATATAGCAGATACATACACATGCATATATATATATATATATATATATATATATATATATATATATATATATATACATATACCCACACACATACACATGCATACACACATAAATATATTGTTATGGTTAGAGGTAAAATATTAATTTAACATACATGTGATCTTAAATGTCTCTTAAGCACATCAGATCTATGATAATTTTTTCCACAAAATTTACAAATATAGATTTTGCGTTGATGACATATTAAATGTCTCTTCAGATTGTCCACTCTTTTAAAAACTTTTAAACAATGATCACATTTATACAGATGAGATCTATCCTCATGACGTTCAGCTAATGTCTATTGTAGTGTTTATTATTTTTTATAACCATACCACAATCCATACAAATAAAATGTTTATGTTTATGTACTGATTTGATATGATCATTTAAAAAGTTTTCATTTACAAAAGATTTATTGCATTTTGGACACGAAACTAATTTTTGATTTGAATCCATTTTAAAGAAATGTATAGTTTTTTTATAAATTTGATTATAATTATTTTATAAAAAAATTACCTTAATATACCTTTTTACAATTTCACTATTTCTTGATTTAAAAAACAGTTTTTGTATTGACAGAATTATATAAATAGTATTCAAAACATATAAATTACTATACTTTTATAAAAATTGTAAATTTTTTCTATAAAATGATGTGTAAAAGCGTCTACAAAAGAGTTGTTTACAGAAGACTTTATATTTACATGAACATAGCAACATATACATATAGTAACAATATGAAAGTGATACCATATGTAGATATATATGTATATATACATTTTTTTTTCGCCGCTAGGTGTGCCACTTTAGCTTGAACGTACAGAAGTCTTCTTCTGTACGTTCATGACTCGAACGTCTTTAAGTTGTTAAAAACTTAAAGACGTTCGAGCCATTTTCTATTCGCTCGCTCGCCTCGCTATATATGTATACGCATATAGGTATACATATAGTGCTGCGAACTCTCAACAGGAACAAGCTGAGTGCAGCCGCGTAACTGCAGTGTCTCCTGAAAAATTTACTGTAAATATTTATAACGTCTGTAAAATCCTTGCGCGACAAAATTTTATCACCGCCATTATATTAGGCCAGATCGTGAGTGCTTGATGCTGGCTGCGAGTCTTCTTTTATAGCTGTGGCCGTCCAATGCTTTATGCGCGCACGCCCTCTACCTGCGCTGAGGTAGGCTGTTACATATACATACTATCGCTCACTTAGTCGGTAACTTATCTCAATCACTTCACAATAATGAACTCAGTAAAGATAGACTATTCTGTTTACTATCCTGAGAAGGCAAAGACAAAGAAAAGGATGAAACTTCCTTCAGACACTTTACTCTGTATAATAAGGAGCTGCGAACGTGCCGCGAAGCACGAACGCATCGCTATTATATAGTCTCGTGCTTCTTACTTACCACCCTCAATGTTGAGTGTATATCTATATCGCTGCACACCTGATCATCGGGTCAGCTGATCGTTCGTGAGTAAGCAATCTTAAATTGTCTATTCCGTTGTACTTAAACTTTGTAAACATTGCATCTCCGCAAATAAATGAAAACAGCTCGCGGAGAGGATTCGCGCCACGATCACGGTGCGAATACGATCAAAGTATATATACACATATATATTGCTATGTTCATATAACAATTTAAATACTACAACTTCAAGTTGTTTATTAACATTTATATTGAACTAATAACTTTTGTATGACGTATATATTTTTGAAACATTTATTGTTTATGTAAATATTTTATAAATCTTTTAGATAATAATTGAGAAATTAATTTGAAAAAAAAGAAATTGCTATACTTACTTTATATTATTGACACAGCAACATGTAAGTTCAAATATTTACAAAGTTTTATATCATAAATTATGTTTCTTAATCAAGTTCATAAAAGTGGCGAAAAACGATAATAGTTTATAAAAGTTATATCTTATAATGTTTAACATAAACTAAAATAAATTCATTAATTAAATAGTTTAAAAATATATTCTAAGAGTGGCAATCTAACCCCGTATAAACACTATACGAGTATATAGAGAGAGAATAGGTTTTGTTCGGAGCCTCGGAGATTTTCATCGCGCGCGCGAGAGAGAGAGAATGCTTTCTACATTTTCGCGTTCAGACAGCGGCCGCTGCATGAATATTCAGACTCGTCGAGCCGAATGGGACAGCGATTCATTGTATAACGATGCCTCTCGGTATTGTAGAAGCGAATACTGCTAACTTTTTCCTTTCGATTCGAACATAACGTATAGAAATGTGGTACTCTCGGAGTAATATAATTATTTCGGCCAATGTTTTCTTTTAACGTCGAGTGTAAACCTAACCTACTACTGAATGTTAGCTAAACACTATCTTACATTATACATATATCTTTTGATTGTTCAATAATAATTTATATATATATATATATATATATATATATATATATCAGTCAATCTTTTCGCGCTAAATCAATTCGAAAGCCGAACGAGCTCTTGAATCCAACAAATTTGCTTGACCTTTAATTAAATACAAACAACGCACTAACTGATATAGTTAATGTTATTTTATATATAACTTATAATCTAAGTATAACATAACAATAACCTATAATCAAAGAATGTAGCATTTTGAGGCTAGAATACCGCATGGAAAATGCAATGCTTACAACTTTCGATCGATAACAGACGGTGTAGTTTACCGATAAAGAGTCTCAGCTAGTTTCTTATATTGTAGAAAGTATACTACGGGACTGGATTTTATAATAGAATAGCTAAAATAAATAACTAGAGAAAGTACATACACACAATAATAATATAAGAATTTGGAAAATTCTTTTTGAGGTTAGGAACCTGAATATCAAAGGATATAGGGCAAAAAATTAATTTTTTTAAAGTTTGAAAGTGTTTTGTCTCTATAATAAAATATGTAAAGTATATTATTTTAACATCAAAATAAAACAATACTATAAATTTAACATTAGTTAAAAATTATCTCCTATTTTTATATTGTATGTAAGCTTTATACATATATCAAACAGGGAATGGGACCCGCGCCAAAATTTATGGATTCAAGTAGAAGATTTAGAGCATGAAATTTTTTTGGAACAATCAAATAATCAAATAGAAGAACATCTTTCTTATGAACAAGAATATGATCAATATTTATTTAATTCAATGATGGAATATGAACAGGAACAATTATAAAATTTGAATTTAGAAATTCTAAATTATGAAAAAAATTCTGGTGATATAGTGGAACGTTTTTCAGAACTGGACGAAATTCCTAATAATATTATAATCAAAAGTTTTAAAATTTTGGATTTACGAAAAAAAAAACATGAAAGTACTTTGACAATAGAAATAAAAAATAACGAAAAACTGTACGTAAAATATATTCTAAAGATAGCCAATATATTGTTTTACATTGAGCTTATGAAACCAAAAACAATTATACATTAAAAACAAAAATATATATTTTATACACTCAATTTTATTATAATTTTATAATATCATCCAAAAAATTAACTGTAATAATTTAATAAAACATGTTCATCTTCTATAAATGTTTATTCATTAGAATTTCAACCCTGAGAATTGAGCTATACGGTAGACGACAAGGATCTTGTATGTAAATATTCGCTCCAGTCATCCAAGTTTAGAAACCTATTTATATTTACCCAAGGATATAGGTATACTCTTTCAAAATATAAGTATTCAAAATTCAAGTCTTTTATTAAAATAAATATGTTAAATTGTAATAATTTTTTTAATTTTATTTATTTCTTACAATAATGATGAGATAATTTTTTTAAATATTAAATTTTTGCTTTTAAGAGTATTTCAAAATGGAAAATTTTAGATCAATTAAAATTCTTGGAGATGGTAATTGTTTATTTCGATGTTTTTCTTATTTTTTACATAAAAATGAAAATTTTCATACAGAAATTCGTTTAAATATTGTTCGATACATTAAATCACAATGAAATAATTATAGCTCTTATATAATTGGAAATAATTATTATAGGGATATATTTACATGTTTAGATTACGAGCATTATATGTCTCAATTTTCTATTTTTGGTAACGAAATCGAAATAAGAGGTTTTTCAGAATTATACAATGTATACGTAAAAGTATATTTAGAAAATCAGAATCACTTTGTTTTTGGAAATACTTTTCAAACTTCTCAATTATTTTTAAAGTTAAGTGGCGAACAAGATCATGGACATTATGGTGTTCTAGTTACTAATAATAATAATAGATCTATTGTTGGATTTGAAAGAAACAATCGTAAACGAACATCTTCTAAAAAAGATTGTGGAAAAATGTGCACAAAAAACCTAAATTTACAGTTGAAAATAATAGTAATAAAGATAAAAAAATTAATGATTTTTGTTTTTTCGGAGAAATGAATTTTATATGTCCATTTTGTTCAGCTATATTTTTTAAAGAAGAAAAAAGGAAATCTTCTTGTTGCCACAATGGAAAAGTTGTCTTATCACCTTTGAGTACATATAATAATTGTCTAAAAGAACTGTTGCTGAATGATAATCATTTCCGATTATTAATAAGATACTACAATAATTTGTTTTCTTTTGCAACATTCAATGCTAATGTCAACAATGAAAAACAAAAAGTTATTTATAATTTAAAAATTCAAGGTCAAGTCTGTCACACTACTCCTAACTCATTGACACCATTAAATAATGAAGAACCTACTTGCGGTCAATTGTATATTTATGATGAAACAATTTCTGTAGAAAAAAGACTTAAAACCAATGAAAAGCTAACAAAATATCACATAGAAACATTAACAAATATTATGAATGATAATCCTTATGTCAAAAATTTTAGATCTTTAAATCAGTTTTCAAATGTACAAAATTTACCAAATTATAGATTATATTTTATTCGTAAAAATGATAAACAAAGACATAGATATAATGAACCACTTACAGCAGAATGTGGTGCAATCATTGTTTCTAAGTCAATAATTCCTGAAGATTTTGATCTTTGTATATATCCAAAATCCAAACCAAATTTTGAATGTAAAAAAATATATTTGAATAAGTTATCTCATCATGTAGATCCTATGGTTTTTCCAATATTTTTTCCATCTGGAGATTTAGGGTGGAGTATTGGATATAGTAAAAAGCCTAATTCTCAGTCAAAGTCAATTTATGATGTGAATGATCTTTTAAGTAATGTAAAGCATAACAAAAATAACAGTAAGAATTCAGAAAATCTCACGATCTTACAATATTACTCATATAGACTTTCCTATAGACCAAACACAAAAAATTTTTCTCCATTATTATTTGGTGGAAGATTAACTCAACAGTACTTTTTACATGCACTTATAATGGTAGAAAGTAATAGAATGAACTTTTTTCGAAACAATCAAAAACAACTTAGAATTGAATGTTACCAAGGTTTATTTGATCATGTATTTAATTCGGCTTCAAATATTTCTCAAAATTTTGAGCAGAAAGAAAGATTAGGCAATTTATTCATATTGCCGTCTACATATATAGGAAGTCCTCGATATATGCAACAGCATTACCAGGATGCAATGGCAATAGCGAGAGTAAAGTCGAGACCTGATTTGTTAATTACTATGACATGTAATCCTAAATGGAAAGAATTAAAAATGATTTTGAAAAATTTTCCTAGTGGTACTACTCCAAACGATATTCCTAATATTACAGTTAGATTATTTTACGCAAAATTTAACTCATTTTTAAACGATATTGTAAAAAAAAAAATTTTTGGTGAAGTAATTGCTTATGTATTTACAATAGAATTTCAAAAAAGAGGATTGCCACATGCTCATATCGTTGTTACATTGCATCCTAATAATAAGATAATGACGCCTCAATCAATAGATAAATATATTTCTGCTGAGATCCCAGACAATTCTGATAAAGCCTTACAAAAATTAGTTATCAAACATATGTTACATGGACCGCATACAAATCAATCTCCTTGTATTATTGAAAATGAGACTATTTGTAAAAAAAAATTTCCAAAACAGTTTCGTGATGATACAATTTTCAAAGATAATGGTTATCCAGAGTATCGTAGGCGAAATAATATTAATGATAATCATACATATCTAGTAAAAAAATTGAAGAACGTTATTCCAGTTGATAATTCTATGGTAGTTCCTTATAATAGCTTTTTACTAAAAAAGTATAAATGTCATATAAATGTAGAGTATTGCGCATCAATACAAAGTATTAAATATATATTCGATTACATACATAAAGGTGGAGATAGAGCATTATGTAAAATTAAAAAAATTGATGATAAAGATAATAATGATCAACAAAGTCATGTAGTATATGATGAAATCTCTCAATATATTGATGGTAGATATTTAAGTCCAATGGAAGCAGCTTGGCGACTCCAAGAATTCCCAATATGTGGTAGAAGCCATACGGTAACTCGTTTAGCAGTTCATACTAAATTTCAACAAAGAATAGTTTTTGAAGAAAATAAAGAGCTAGAAGCATTGCACAAAAAAGAAACTACTTTAACAGCTTGGTTTAAATTGAATAAAATAGATGATTTTGCAAAAAATATTAAGTATGTTGAAATTCCACAATACTATGTATTCAATACAAAATCACAATCATGGGTAAAACGATCCCGTTCATATAAATATGGCGCCATTGGACGATTAAATATAGTATCACCAAAAGACAGTGAAAGATTTTTTTTGAAATTAATACTAAATGGTGTTAAAGGTGCTACATCTTTTGAAGATTTAAGAACTTATAAAGGTACAATGTATCAAACTTATAAAGAAGCAGCACTTGCAATGGGTTTAGTAGAAGATGATTCTCATGTTTTCGTTATTTTTGAAGAAGCTTGTCATATAATGTTACCATTTCAATTACGTAAATTTTTTGCTTGGTTCATATTAGCCGAAAATATTCAAGGTAATACAATTTGGAATAAATTTAAAAGTTATTTTACTGAAGATTTCAGCGAAAATAGAGAAAATAATGCTTTATCTCACATTCAAAAAATATTACAATCTGAGGAACGGTCTTGTAAAGATTTTAGTTTACCTGAACCAGATAGTTTTATCAATAATAATGATGAAATATCTTCAGAAGATGTGATGAATAGTGCTAATATTTATAAATGTATGTTCAATAAATTAAATAAAGAGCAACATTCTATTTTTACAGAAATTATGAGTAATGAATCTAAAATGTTTTTATTGATGGTCCTGGAGGTTCGGGAAAAACTTTTTTATATAAAACAATGATACATTATTATATTTCGCAAAATAAGAAAGTTTTATCAATGGCTTGGACTGGTATTGCTTCTATTCTATTACCTAAAGGAATGACAAGTCATAGGACTTTTAGATTACCTTTAAATCTTAGTAGTATAGAAAGTGCATTCTTAGAATTAGAATCAGATAAAAAAAAATTAAGAGAAGTCGATTTAATAATTTGGGATGAAGCATCCATGATTCCTAAAAAAGCTTTAGAAATAATAGACCGCACATTACAAGATCTTTGTTATAATAATTTACCGTTTGGAGGAAAATTAATAGTATTGGGTGGTGATTTTAGGCAAATTCTTCCAGTAATAAAACATGGTTACAGAAATTCAATAGTTGAAGAAACAATTAAATATTCTAAATTATGGATACTATTCAAAATATTGAAACTTAAAAAAAATATTCGATCTAATGATATTGCATTTTCATCATTATTATTAGATTTAGGAGAAGGTAAACTTAATCCATTTGAGATTCCTACAAATTGGAAGACTAACAATGTTTTTGATCAAATTTATAGTAATATAAATCAAAACATTTCCATTAATAGCGTTATCTTAGCTCCTCATAATGAGGATATTAAAATAATTAACGATAAAGTTTTAAAATTGTTATATGGAGATTCAAAAACATATTACAGTGTAGATTTTGCAACACATAAAGGTGTAGATCAAACTGATGAAAATATACATCTTAATTATCCAATTGAAATGTTAAATGATATTAGAGAGGGTCTCCCACCACACAAATTAAATTTAAAAATTAATGCAATAGTAATGTTAATTCGAAATTTAAGTATCACAGACGGTCTATGTAATGGTACACGTTTAAAAATAACAAAATTATACGAGTATAACATCGAGGCAGAAATCATTACAGGAGAAAATATTGGTAGCAAAGTTTTTATTCCACGAATAACACTTACTACTAACGAGTCTTCTTCATTTCCATTTATTCTTCATAGAAAACAATTTCCAATCACATTAGCTTTTGCTATAACGATTAACAAATCACAAGGTCAAAGTTTTGATTCTTTAGGGATTTTCCTTAGACGACCATTATTTTCTCACGGTCAGTTGTACGTAGCTTTATCGAGATGCAAAAATCCTGATAAGATATTTATTCAAAGTGAATTAACAGATTCATCAAACATTGAAAATATTGTATGGCGTGATTTTCGAAGGTTAAGTCTATAATAGTCATTTCTTCTTATTTTTTTATTGACCAATTATTTCCCTTTTTAAATTTACTCTTTTTAACCACTATCAAATTTATTATATTTTAAATTTTTTGTAAAGACTTTAGATACACAATACAAAAACAGAAAACAGGCAAACAAATAATCATTTAATATGGTAAGTTAATTTCATATTATTATAGGACATGATGCAATAATATTTAATTAACTCGTGAAAATTATATGATTTTTTGTTCTCTTTTATTTAAAAAAAGTTTAAACTTTTATCCTGTTAAAAAATTATGTTTTTTAACAGGTTTATTATAAAAGTATATGAATACACAGTTGTTTTTAAATAAATTAATAATAATAAAGTTAATTAATACATTTAAAACTTTTTTTAAGTAAAAGTGTTTCTATTGGATGGAGGATGGTATGAGGTGGAGTCTTAGGGGAGGAGGTGGTATCTAAGACTCCCGTGGTTATATGGCTCTAGGCGATGATTCCACGGCTTTTTTAAATTTATTGTGTATAAATTTTATTTGTAAAAATGGATGATTATTAAATTTCCTAATGTATATTAACTTTAGATCAAAATCCATTTTTGACAATAACCATAATTTTATATAATTTTATCATGTCATAAAATTATATGAAATTATTGGTGATTTTTATACAATAAAATAACAAAAGCAAAACAAAAATCAACGCGCTTGAAGCACATTGTATAACTTTAATACAATGTACTTCTGACAGTACCTCTAAGGTGGTGTGGAAAACTGTCATTCTTAAATTTAAGTACTAAGTAGTATTCATTACCCAGAACTCCTCGAGTTAAATCCAGCAAAATTTTTTAATATATAAGGCATAAAATATCACACATCAGAGATTTTAATTATTTTTCTATGAAGAGTATAGAAAGAGTGTGGAGAGAGTATATACGCGAGGGCATGTGGAGGGAGTGTGGAGGGAAGTGGAGGGAGGTGGAGGGGGGTGGAGGGAGTGTGGAGGGAGTGTGGTGGGGGGTGGAGGGGAGTGGAGGGGATGTGGAGGGGCAAATCATAAAAAAATAACGTAAATTTTGAAATGATTTTACGATATTTTGTGGAGGGAATGTGGAGGGAGTGTGGAGGGGATGTGGAGGGGCATGTGGAGGGAGTGTGGAGGGGAGTGGAGGGGATTTTGAGGCTCAAAATAACGTAAATTTTGAAACGATTTAACGATATTATGTGGAGGGGGGTGGAGGGAGTGTGGAGGGAGTGCGCAGGGGGGTGGAGGGGGGTGGAGGTTTTTTTTTAAAAAAATCACGCTTACAACTATATAATATATATATATATATATATATATATATATATATATATATATATATATTATAACATGTGAGCCTGTACACCGTTATACCACAAAAAACAACGAATCTGCTTTAATAAATAAGAATTTAAATAAAACTATAATATATATAAGTTAAGTTTCGGGAAATAGAGCAATAATTAACTAAAAGAAATCTATAGCTGCAGACAGATATGCATATTTTCGTATATTTTCAGCACATTAAAAAAAATGAGGAGGAGTATGAGGAGTGGCAAGAGGAGGGGCTGAGGAGTAGCTCTGAGGAGAAGGAAGAGGGGCTCTTGATATATTGAAATAACGTAAAATGGGAAACGATTCCTGGTTATTTTGAGGAGGGGGTAAATCGTTATCTCGGGTCGATATAACTATATAATATAGGGAGATATATAGAATATACCCCCCATGATATGTATCATATACTCCATATATAAACACTTAATACAAGCTATATCCATCATAGATATCAAGCATATCCTAAATGTACCCCATATACTCGTATATCCGGAAAGTAAGACGCATCTCCTGATGCTGCGTATAGACACTGTAGTGATTTATTAATTACCTCTGCTGTCCTAGTAAGCCCGCTTCGAGTGCACAGTCTCACGCTAATAATATGTATAAATCGTGGAAATTCAGTGTCTTTCCGTCGTTCAACTCCATAATATCTCGACCTACAACACGACAAGATTTGCTTTCCTGCTACACGTCCTCGTAAGTCTTATTTTCTAGGGTGCATTTGTTAATATTCTCAATCTACCTCAGTTTTCAAATTTTCAATTTTCTATTTTAGTTTTTTTTTAATTTCTTACCTTGTTGACGCTGTACCTTGTACGGTTAACTCATTGGATTATGTAAGTTTAAAAAAAAAAACAGGATTGTATTCAACTCAATATTTTGATCTTATTGGCCTTTGCTCGTAGTGATTATTTCCTCAACCCAAAATTAATATTTAATATTCTGCATATAAATAAGATAGGGTCTGACGAAGCCATTGGCAGGGTCAGACGTGTAGATAGGGAGTGTGCATAATACGCGACTTTTTTTGTTTGAATAGAAAAGGTAAATAGAAAGAGAAATATAAAGTGAAAGTGGAGAGAAAGGTGAATAAAATAGGATAATAGGAAAAGAAAGGGCGAGAAAGGGAAAAGGGAGAGAAGGGAGAGAAGGAGAAAGTACAAGGAGGAGGTTAGGAAAGGTAGAAAAGGACGGAGATAGAGGAGAGAGCGGCAAAGCCGCGGGCCATGAACAATAGAGAAGAGGAGACGGCAGAGGTGACGATAGGGAACCAAGAACAGAGGAACGAGGAGGAACAGGAATTTAAGACTACGAGCGGACCGGAACGGGAGCCGGAGAGGGAAATTCAAACGTGCAGGTGGGAAAGCACGCCGAAGACAGGGAAGGGAAGAAGAAAGGAAAGCGGAGGAAAAGGGGGAGCGCTAAGGCAATTGGAGCTCTTAGAGAGCTTCAAAGTAGACAAAACAGAAAGGGGAAAAAGGAAAGAAAGGTCACCGGAAGAGAAAGAGGACAAGAAGAGAGAGAGGAAAGAAGACAGGAGAGAGAGACACGTCAGAGAAGAACGGATCGACGGGGAGATTCCCGTCAAAGAAGGAGGAGGGAAAGGAAGGCGAGAAAGAGGGGGAGATGGAGAAATTTCCTGAAGACCCTGGAGGAGGAGAAGGAGGAAAGGAGAAAGGACAGGGCAGAATGGGAGAGAAAATGGCTAGATGAAAAAAGAGCTAAGGGAGGCAAAGGAGGATAGGTCAGGAAAAAAGTTCTGGAGAATGGTGAAAAGGAGAAGGAAAGGAAAAAGGGAGCAGATAGATAAAGGGATAGAAGATAAGAGCTGGTTAGAGTTTTTTAAACGGCAACTGGGAGAGAGAGAAACGCAGGAAAGAAGGAGAGATAATGAGGAAGAGTCGGGGGAAGAAGAGGAAGAAGAGGGAAGAAGTGTGGAAGATGATGAGGAAGCTGGGAGTGAATAGAAGGATAAGGGAAAGGGTAAAGGAAATTTATGAGAAGACTGAGTGTGAAGTAAGGATAGGGGAAAGGAATGTAGGCAGTTTTGAGACGCAGACGGGAGTGAGACAGGGATGCCCGCTGAGTCCACTGCTGTTTAATGTGGCAATGGCGGACTTGGAAGGAGAGATGGGAAAGGTGCGAGAAGGAGGGATAATACTAGGGAGAAGGAAAGTATGGTCAATCTCATATGCAGATGACGTAGTAATGCTAGCAACAAACGCGAGCGGGTTGAAACAAATGCTAAGAAGATTCAAAGGATACATCAAAAGAAAGGGTTTGGAGCTAAACAAAGAGAAAACGAAGATCATGATTTTTAGAAACGGAGGAAGAAGGAGGAGGGAAGAGAAATTCGAATGGGATGGAAGGGAGATAGAGGTGGTGAAAACATTTGAATACTTGGGATACACGATGAAAGAAAACGGGAAAGAGGAAGAACAGGTGAAGAAGGTGAAAGGAAGGGCAAACGCGCTGATAAGTACTCTGTGGGGCCTAGGAGAGGCAACGTTCAAGGACAGCTGGAAGATGAGGATGAAGCTGTTCGACGCTCTAGTGCAGAGCGTAATAGAATATGGGGCGGAGATATGGGGTTGGAAAGGGCAGGAGGATTTAGAGAAAATACAGAGAAAGTACATCAAATGGGTGCTGCACCTAGACAGGACAACGCCGGCACATGTGATTCACTGGGAGACGAAAAGGTTCAAATTAGAGACAAGGACAAGGAAAAGGGCGGTTAGGTTTGAAAGGAAACTGAGGAGAGCAAAAGAAAATACTTTGCTAGGAGAATGCTGGAGGCTGCTGAAGAGAGAGGGAGAAAGGGGAGAATGGAAGGGAAGAGGGAAGGACGTGAGAAGAATGGAATTGGAGAAGTGCGGGATATCGGTGCATCGGCAAAGCATGCGGGGGAGTCTAGGGAAATTCCCTAGGAGGAATTAGAAGGAGGGAACAGGGAGAAGAAAGAGGAACGAGAGGAACAGAAAGGAGAGCACATGGTGAGGAGAGTAGAGAGGTTATAGCAGGGAGAGAGAGAGCGTGCAAAGTCAACAGAGAGAAAAAGAAGATAAAGAACCAAAGGCGACAAAAAAGTAGGAGGGAGAGATGTCGAAGCATGAGAGAAGAGTGGAAAGAGAGATGCGGGATATGAAAGAGGAGATGAAGGAGTGGAGGGTGAAGCTGCAATTGGAGAGAGGGAGAAGAGAAGCGGCGGAGAGAAAGATGATGGACATAGAAGGTGATGTAGAAATTCTGAAAGGAAAATTGAGTGAGGAAAGGAGAGAGAGGAAGAAGATGCAGAGAACAGTCAAAGAATTAAAGGGACTGGTAGAAAAATTGGAAGGAAAAGTATGGAGAGAGGAGAGAAAAGGGATTGAAAGGGATAGGATAAAGGTGAAAAGTGAGGTTAGGATCGTGAACAACAAGAGAAAGAGGACGGAGGGAGGGAGGAGCAAAGTAGGAGAGAGAGGTGTGATAATACATAAAGGGACAAACTGGAATGAGAAGGAGGTGCTGCAGGACTGGCTAGACGAGATCCTGGAGGGAACGAGCTGGGAGCTGGAGGAGACAGCAAACCAGGACACAAAAGAGATAATATTCGCGGCAGAAGAGGAAATGGAGAAGATATGGAAGAGGAGAGATGAAATAAATGAAGGGGGAAAGGTGAGATTAGAGCAGTGGATGAGTTGGGAGGAGAGAAAGGCAAAGAAAGAAGCCATGGGGATAAGAGAGAGAAGGAGAGAGGAAGCGAAAATGAATGGGGAGCTTCTAAAGAACGGGGACTTCAAAGTGAGGGTGGATGGAATAATGTACGAGTGGAAGGAGGAGGAAGGAAGGATCAGAAGGGTGAGAGAGGAAGAGAGGAGGGAAGAAGAGATGAGAGAGAAAAGGAGGAAGAAGGAAGATTAGGAGAAGAGATAAAAAAAAAAAAAAAAAAAAAGGGTGCGTATTAATGCACACAAATGTTTTATATTTTAGATAAGAAAGTATTGTAAAATACATGTATAAAAACAATAAAGTTATTATTATTATTATTATTATTATTATTACATATAAATAAGTCTTTAACATCTTTTCTAGAGAACAAAGATACTATTAATAAGTATTGATGAATAAATTCGAGTTCTGATGAAAATTTACAAATATCGATTAGATAAAGTAAATTCTATGTTGGAATATCCATAGAATACGATTAAAAGAATCATAATACTCATCTATTTGAATTTGATTTCTCTCTAATCTAGATCTAGAAATGTATTCGATTCTTCGTAAAAGTGATATTTCCCACTCAACTAAGAGTGAAGCATTATTATTGCTATATTTCGGATTCAATGTTATTTATAGTTATTTTTCAATTTGCAGCCGTGAGTAATTAAACTTTATTTCCGCGCGAGCTCAGAGAACTTAACAAAGGGATGGTGGGGGTTAAAATTGCCAAGCGAAAGAAAACAGAAGAAATATTACTTTGGGCAGACGTCCTTTCCTGATAGCTGGTTTTATCGGCTCCGTCCCCATCGAGTACAATATCGACCTGTCACAGCTACTCGGCAGCGGCCACTTCATGATTGACTCCAAACTTGGAGCCAATGATATGTCTGCACTTCAACGATATTATACCCACAGCTGTGACTGCAATGCATCTGGCATTATTTCTCTCGTTCTTTGATCAGGCCCAATTATACCTTGAACGAATTATGTTTTTCTTTGAGAAATATCCATGTGATGTGACGTGGACACGTCACGGGGGTCTGATTACAATAAGAGGCTTATTCGAAAAGGGCATTGTCGGTGGAGGTTGGAGCCCGAACGGTAGAGTGTCAGATTTTTAAGTCGGAGATTTGAGGCTCGCGCCCGAGTTTTGTCACTATTTACAATAACAAAAACCATAACAATTTATACATACATTATCGCAACTTGATAGTTCAAGATATACATCATTTTAAAATAACTTGCTCATCTTAATATTTATTCTGAAATAAATTGTTTTTATTCTTTCGTTACTAATTAATTAATTTATAATTTCCATTATTATTAATAACTTTTTTATTAATTGCAGATGTTAGTATTATAATACACTCAGTTTATAAATAAAATGTAAAATAGTAATAAGTAGTAATTAGTTATAATTTTAAAACGAAAACATGAAATAACGCAGTAAGAACCGCCGAAGATGGAAAACTTCAAAATATTCATAATAATGATCATTATACAAGTGACAAAATAATTTGAATATAAAAAATCATTAAAATGGAAGTATGGAGACTAATTATACAACATCATAATAAAAATCTGAATATTGTAATGTATTTAATTATTACAACCTTTATATACTTTATACAAATTATGTTTCTCCTCAATTTTTTGTATACAATCCAATAAGTCTTTTTTCTGCATGATGGATGGGGAGGGGGGGGGCGAGCCGCGGGCCTGGTGCAAATTTTTGGCCTCGGCAGCGACGGAGATGGGAATTGGGAGAAGCAATGTTAACACGCACATACACACACTACATCGTCACTCCCGACGAAGACTAGCAGATTATAAAAAGTGCGCCGAAGACTAGCATATTTGATTTCAATGACGCGTAGGCTAGAACATTTATAAATTTTGTAATATTATAAAAACTATGACGTCCAGATTATAAACTTGAATTAGACAAATTATAGCGCACCAAAACCATTCATTAAATTTATAGCGGATCTTGTGAATTAATAGATCATTTGTTTGTTCCATGTGATATTTATAATAATTTAATTATAATAATTAAATCAATAATCTATTTGAAAGAATAATCCTTTGGCTACCGCAAACTCGCTCACAGCCTATCGGGGAAGAGAGCCGAATTCGAAATTACTTTTTAAAAATACATGCTATTTAAAATCACACTTGTTCATTTTATTGAATGAATGAACATAAATGAATGAATAACTCGTCATTCCTGGACTTTATATACTTGCGTGCCGTTGGTTTCTTGTCGCATTAGAGGATTCATATTTTTCTGTCGCTATGATTCGTGGAATCGTAGTTGGTAGGATCATAGAAATCGTATTTTATGACTTTACATTTTAAAAATTTGTCCGTTCTAGAAAACCTTCTGGAATTTGCTTTTCTATACATGGGACTTCACTCACAGAAAAGTGTGCTGATGTTTATTTTAGTTTTTCTCTTAGCATTTCATTATTATATATATTCTTATATATCTCTATATATATTCTTAATATTTCGCAGTTTTTTGCTTTGTCGTAAATCATATTATAAAATATTCGTCACCTCTCTGCTCGTTTTGGCGTTCTGCTTAATTTATAGCTTTTTTTCGTGAAAATAAGTGTCGCGATTTTAATGCATCTGTTATTGCGATTTATTATATCTATTAGTTTTATACTAATTCTATGAATAATAATTTATGAGCAGGTTCGTTTTTATCTAGTCCGCCATTCTTTCGAATGTTGCTAATAGATATATCTATGTTTTTTCTCTACTCTCTCTCTCTCTCTCTCCCTCTCCTTCTTTCTCTCTCTCTCTCACTCTCTAAAAAAAGCGAAAGCTCCACACCACTAAGCTCAGCGCCAACCTACTGGAAAGAGGCAAGGCCCTAACCCCAGATCACCAGGTGCTCATCAACATCAACGAGCAGCTTCCTTCAAAGGTACACAGGCTGCGTGTCAGGGCCCGGCAAGAGACCAAGAAGAGACAGGGCTGCAGGTCATACGTGACAGATGGGAGGATCTATATCCGCGCTGCTGAAGACAAAGAATGAGCCACCATCATCACCAGCGATGAAGAACTGGTTAATTTTTTAGCCAGGAGGCCTCCGATCAACAGTAGCAGCGGTAACTAAAATCAGTTCACCTCATTCCATCCATCTTCATCACCGCTCATCAAATCTTCATCCGTTTCTGATACCAAAGCCAGAAACAGACGAAAAGAGGCTATGCGTCAATTTCTCTGATGTAAATAAATATACCAAAAGGGATGGATACCGCCTGCCACAAATGGATGCAATTCTCAAACAGCTTTAAAAATGTTAGTTAATCCGATGAACGTTATCGATCTTTTGCTTATTTCACTTCAAATACTGAATTTATCACAAACTCCAACTTACCAAAAGGAAATTCAGTTGAAGTCTTACATTGAAAGTATTTTATTAAGTTGTATGAATGAATGTAATGGAATTTAATTGAAATGCTTTTCGAAGAGTCCCTAGATTTTCAAGAGCGACATGAAGAAGTGAACGTACAAATAATAGAAGATGAGATTCTTCATCATGATCCTGACTACTTTCATCCACCAATAAAATATTGTTCGGATGACGATGAAGAATTATCTTTTGACTACAAGACTAGAGCAGTCGAGTACTGGAGAGATACAAAATGGAAAAAAACCGTAGTATTGATTCGGTACGACAAAAATTAAAGCTTATAAGATCTAAAGAACAACTAAGCCGTTAGGCCAAGCATTTAAATAAAGGAGGAACGTATAGGACCAAAATCGGTAGAATATGTCAGTTTACTTTAGATAATTTTTAATCAGCAATTGAGTCTGGTTTAGTAGTTCATAATAATGATCTACAAACATGGGCTCTACAGGTACAGGAAGACATAAATGTAGATTTTAGGTTCAAAGCTTTGACAGGTTGGTTAAAGAGATTTAAGAAAGCATACAGAAACATAGAGAAACGTCGGAGATATTAGTTGCCGCAACGGAATTTGGGGAGCTGAGAGTGAATGCCGTTCGGTTAAACGAAGTAGCTTATGACACTGACGGGAGTTCGACGGCCAAAAGAGTGACGTTCTCAACCGAACCTAAAACAAAGAGGTTCGAAGGGGAACCCGCTCTAGTAGAGGCGTCAAAACTACTAGAAGAGTTACAAACGAGTCAACTAAAGAAAAATTTCATGAATTAGTAGATAGAGAAGAGGATTCCATAAGACTTTAAAAGATAAAACTTGCAGTCGACCGACTATTAAAAACAATGAGGAAACGGAACTCAAAGCACTCTTTGAGTCCAGTAAAGATGAGGAAGAGGAAGATATACCATCTGAGCCGATACTAGTTCCGTTAGATATAGAAGCTCATGTAGAAGATCTGGAAGATTTTAAATCTCGAATAGCAGCCACTACGGCCGATAACCGTGATTACCTTCAACTAGTTTTAGGCGGAGTAGCCTATTGAGCCCTTTTTGATCCCGGAGCTGTTATTACTTTAGTTGTCCAAGAAATAGGTTGTCCATTCAATCGGTGATAGGAGGCCTGTCACATTACTAGATTTCCTAAACATTGAGTTTGAACTGGATGGCATAAATTCTGCCGTCAAAACTCGAGCCGTTAAAGAATTGGGACATGACGTCATGTTAGGGAAGGATTTTTGCGAAACGTTAAAAATCAATACCGCCCATCGTAGTTGGTAGAGGGCCAACGGCGGTGAATGGCGAAACTTCAAGTGCCTGAACCCGTTCCAAGAGATTCGAATCGAAGATATTGCCGGTCGATTATTGCCGAAATATTCACCGGATGCCTTGGGTTATACTGATTTGACGGGGCATCACACCCAATTGATGTAAGACACGCCAGTAAGACAGAAATTCCGCCGTAGATCACCAAAGGTGATTACCATTATACAAAAAGAGGCAAGAGTGTTAGAAAGGCTAGGAATAATAGGGCGATTTGCTAGTGACTTTGTCAGTCAACCAGTCCTGGTATCAAAGCTAGAAACAGATGAGAGGAGGCTATGCGTTAATTTCTCGGATGTAAATAAATATACCAAAAAGGATGGATACCGCCTGCCATACGTGGATGCAATTCTCGATAGGTTGCAAGGCGCCAGATACTTGAGCAAAATTGACCTGCGACAAGCTTATTATCAAATCAAGATGGAAGAGAATAGCAAGAAGTATACCGCCTTTACCGTTCCGGGGTATGGACTGTGGCAGGTCACTAAAATGCTTTTTGGGCTTGGCAATGCTCCCATGACACTGCAAAGATTAGTTGACTCCCTATTGGGCCCAGAATTTACCTTTTATGTTTTCGGGTATTTACAATTAGACGATATAGTGATCGCCACCGAGACGTTCGAAAAACATAAACAATGGATTGAATGCGTATTATAGAAGTTAGTCGTCGCGGGATTAACCATCAATCCAAGGAAATGTCAATTATGTTTCAGTGAGATAAGATATTTAAGGTTCATTCTAGACATAGACGGATTGCGAACGGATCCAGCCAAGGTTGCTCCAGTGGTACACTGTCCGACTCTCCGAGACGTCAGAGAACTACGCCGCGTATTGGGAATGGTGGAATGATACGCCAGATGCATCCGAAAAATGGCTCCGAAATGAAGATTCTATTGGTCAAATTCGTAAAAAATGGCCAGGCCTGGGAATAGGGACCAAAGCAAAAGAAGCCTTTGAAAGCTTGAAAAAAGTCCTAACGATAGCTCCTGTGCTCGCAAGGCCCGACTTTACCCTACAGTTTTGCATACAGTGTGACGCCAGTGAATACGCCATTGGAGCCGTTTTAACGCAAGAATTCGAGGATGGAGAACATTCTATAGTTTATAATAGCCGGGTATTGACTGCTGCAGAGAAAAACTATACCACCACAAAAAAAGAATGTTTAGCATCAGTCTGGGCCATACAGAAGTTGAGACCATATGTAGAAGGTTACCAAGTTACCGTCATTACCGATCATAACGCCCTTCGTTGACTTGAAAGAACCCTCGGGTAGATTAACAAGGTGGGCACTAGAGGCACAAGAATGGGATTTTGATATTATACATAGGAAAGGCGTGGTATCTTCGTAGATTTAAAGACATAGAGGAGTCACTCAGTGAATTCCCGCAATGGCGAATGGAAGACGGGAAGTTATATTGATTTAAGAAAGATCCCTTGGTGGATCCCATAACTAGTGAGTACGATAGTTGGAAACTGGTAATACTTAAAGAGCAAAGAGAGAAAGTCTTAACCATCGCGCACAGTGAAATTACCGCCGGACATTTAAGAATCAAAAAAACGTATGGTCGTATAGCTAGAGAATATTTCTGACCCGGGATGTACCACGATGTACATTCTTTTGTTAACTCAGGTTTGCTCTGTCAACAATATAAGGTCTCCAAACAGGGACTTCAAGGATTAATAGGAAAAAGGGTTGTCGAATAGCCGTGGTCTGTTGTTGCCGCCGACATGATGGAATTTCCCAGGAGCAAAGGGCAAAACAAATATCTCCTAGTTTTCCAAGACTTATTCACTCGTTGGGTTGAAGTTAAGCCCTTGAGGAAAGCTGACGGAAAATCTGTCGCCAGAGCCTTTGCTGTTCCCATGGAAAACGCCTGGATATCTGTTGACTGACAACGACACCGAATTCATTAACAAATCTCTGTCAACAACTTTGGAGGAGTATGGGGTTACCCATCTTACGACACTCCCGTACCATCCTCAAGCCAATCCAGTAGAGCAAAGCAATCGCACTCTCAAAACCATGATAGCCGTTTTTTCTGACAGCCATAAAGACTGGGATAGGTATGCACACGATTTTCGCCACGCGATAAATACCGCCGTCCAGTCTACTCTTAAAACACCACCCGCATTCCTAAATTATAGTTGACACTCTACTTTGGTAAAGAACCTACGGAAGGAGATAGAGAGAAATAGCCTTAAGTTACCGATTTATTCCAAGTCGTGGGAGGATCGGCTGAAATGCTCGGATGCATTAAGAGAATTAGTTGATAAATTTATAGACGATGCTCGGAAGTAACAAGGGAAGATTTATAATAAGGAGCGAAGAATAGCGAATTTCTCGGTTGGCGATTTAGTTTTGAGGAGAACTCTTTACTTATCGAATGCCGCCAATAGTTTACTTGCCAAATTAGCCTCTAAATACGGCCCGTTCAAAATTACCGAACGCAAGTCCCCTACCGTTTATATGTCAGAGATGGAAGAAAGTAACATGCGTAATATTGCTAAAGTACATGTTTCTGACCTAAAGAGATATGAGCCGCCACGTAGTACCAAACTAACCACCTAAATCCCAATCCTATCCTACAGTAGCTGTTGATAGCCTGTGTAAAGGTAGTCATAGAGGCGTTAATCCATCAAGTCTCTCCCCAGCGTGCGAGGATCCACCAAAGGGGGTCATCTCTGAAGTCCTCCTTGGAGTAGCCCGCCAATCATCACCTCCCACCAGCCCCTGGAGTCGCCTTCAAGAAAGTAGGGAGGTTAGGGAGAGCCGACAAGCAGTGGAAAAACTGTGCTAAATAGTGGGTGAAGAAACGAGCGTAGGTTCCTCTTTCCAAGTCGAGGAGCCTAGTCTCGACTCGAGGAACCTACCTCCACGGTCCTCTTTCACCATAGGCCAACGCAATGGACCTGACGGAGGGGAGGATCAAGATAGGCCGACCTTCCCCCTCAACTCCAACTCAACTTCCTCCCGGTGGAGAGGACCAACCATCACGAGCCCATGAAATGGGATGTGGAGCTGGAGCAGGTCCATCGCTCACTGCTCGACACCGTCCAAGCTTCCGTACCAACCTTCCGACAATGGCGACGACTCCAGTCGCAAAGCCGACAGAGACAGAAGAACCGAGTTGAGAGCTCGAAGGTCGAGACTCCCCCCAGACCAACCACGTGCCGTCGTGACCGTACCACCAGCCCGACGCCGACTCGAAGTACCGCCAAGGACTAACAGCCAAGATGAGACTAGAGGGGATGAAGTTCCGGAATCTGAAGGTGATTCCGCGTGATCCAGAAGTAGATCCACCACCCTACGCAACCTTCAATTTCTGGGAGCAGGGCCACTCCATACACCGATTCTCCGAGCCGCGCCATGGGTTGGTGTGTTTCGCCTGAGTTTGACCACCCGATCCTCGAGACGAGGTCTAGAAGGCAGTACACGGGGTACCTCCGATCGAACTAAATCCTCCAGCCGATAATGGGCCACTACTACCGCCAGAGCACCGGACAATGCTCGCATCGACGAGGCCGCCCAGCCATCATACCACAGTCGCAGCCGACGAGGAAAAGATATAAGTAGGTCAGTGAAAGGGGCCGAACCCCTCGATAGGTCCCTCTCCCCTGCACCCGAAGAACCAAGCGGTAGAGCTGCTATACCGTCTAGTCGGGAACGGCAAGCCTCTCCCGACCATCCACGCCAGCCTCATCGTGAGCACGATGACCGCAGAAGAAGACTCGATGTACCATACTAGGTAGAGAAGCTTGAGGTCGAGCTCCTCGTCGACCAGAACGAGCGGTTCTGATCGGGGAGACTCGTCGGTGGAGAGTCTCCAGGGCCGTTTCGGAAACCTTGCGCCTCATAGAGGAGGTTCGAAACTTACCGCCAGGCCGAGGACCTCTCGCAGCAGATCCCGACGTGGATAAATATATAATCCCCACCCGCAGTACCGCCTGAGTAAGCTGTGACTACCGTACAGCCAGTTGTAAGTATTCCACGCCTACTCTCATCGGTAAATAATCTAATTACTATTTGTTTCTTAACTGATCAACCTAACTAGAAGTGCTTATTATAAATTATAATAATCTAGTAAAGCCTATTATAAATTTCCATGGCTTAGATGTGGTATGAGAGATGGAGTCAAGGACTACTGACAAGGAAAGGTCATCAGATGTCTGTTGCCGATTTCGATAATATTATTTGTTGTAGTGCATTAAAAAATAAGTGACAAGTATTTTTTTTTTATCGGCAGAATACCCCTTCTAAGGGGTCAAAACCACCCATAAAGTTTACCGAATATCTTTATTAGTTTCCGAGATAATAAAAATTTATTTTTGGGGGTAAACTTTATGGGTGGTTTTCACCCCTTAGAAGGAGTATTCCGCCGATAAAAGAAAATACGTGTCACTTATTTCTTAATGTACTAGAACATACTATTATAGTATCGAAATCGGCGACAGACACCTGAGGACCTTTTCTTGTGAGACATACCCGGAGTATGTCGAGTTTGGGAGGGGGAATGCGACGGTTTAAATCGAAGACGTGAATAAACTCTTCTCTCACCCCGCCTACGGCACTATCACTTAAATAGTCATAAACATTTATTTTATTGATGTTGTAGTATATGAGAGAAGAATCTTTCCGTCAGCTGATTGCTGCGCGGCTAGCCGGCTATACAACAGCCGTACACTACTACTACACACATGCCGCGAGAGAAAAGAAACTAACTGCGCTGCTAGCCACGCCCACACCCTATACCAAAGACGCCTATGTATCCCGTCGCGCGCTATCGTCTGAGATTACGTGATGCTTAATACTTGTCGTTACCGTAATTCCGAATGAAATATAGCGAGTTACAAAAAGAAACTTTATGATTAATATATTACTAATGAGTGTACCGAGAATGAGTGAACGAGTGCGACTACATTAATTATTGTAAATAATGTATGAGAGGAATGTTGAATAATGCCGCCGAAGATTTGTATCGAAACCGATGTACTGCGCAATCGCGGTGAGTGAGAGAGAGAGAGAGAGAGAGAGAGAGAGAGAGAGAGAGAGAGAGAGAGAGAGAGAGAGAGAGAGAGAGAGAGAGAGAGAGAGAGAGAGAGAGAGAGAGAGAGAGAGAGAGAGAGAGAGAGAGAGAGAGAGAGAGAGAGAGAGAGAGAGAGAGAGAGAGAGAGAGAGAGAGAGAGAGAGAGAGAGAGAGAGAGAGAGAGAGAGAGAGAGAGAGAGAGAGAGAGAGAGAGAGAGAGAGAGAGAGAGAGAGAGAGAGAGAGAGAGAGAGAGAGAGAGAAGAGAGAGAGAGAGAGAGAGAGAGAGAGAGAGAGAGAGAGTATGAAACCGCATGTCAACGACTTTTCAAAGCCTCGGCTACTCATGTACCGACAAGCTTTCCAGCAACATCGAGCCTTACCGTGTACCTTTATTTTTGGAGTTTGTGCCGCGCATTTCAGAGAACGATACAGCGTCAGGACGAGAGGACGAGGAGAATTTACTTGAGTATCAAAATATTAAGGTACTACGTTCGGCGAGAGAAATTCGCGCGAGAGATTCGTTTTCTCGGGACGGGTACGGATAATTTTTGAAGTGCCGCCTGTTCAATAAATATCGTTTGCTATGAAGTGATAGTTACCCTAACGATAATTACCCTCTGGAATTCCCTCTGAGAACGAGAGTCCTATTAGCCGGGTATAGGAAGAAAGAGAGACCTGTCGCCTAATAATAAATTCGGTCGCGATTTTGGAAAATAACAAGTCGAGAAATAACGTTCTAAATGGGAGTTTGCCCGCCGTAAATACAACGTTACAATTTATGTTTATAAATACGTTATTTATTTAATTCTTCGCGTTGGCGGGAGTACATGAAATTTAGCTGAATCAATGAGATTTTGCCATTTTGTCGTAATCTTAATTAATCAAATTTTGATCGGTTTTTCATATCTAGATTGGTCTGAGATATGTATTTTTTGTATATTTTGTTTGAACATTAAAGTATTTATCTTTTCAATTTGTCTGGATAGAATAATACATGTCCTTCCGTTTGACATTAAATCAATTTGAACGCATTTTCGTTTTCGTACTCATGCATGCATCCATACATATATATACTCCCACGACTCTCCGTGGAGAAGAATTTTCGACCGACTATTTCGAAATATTATTTCAGTTTATTTCACGCAAGCTGTGCGACGCTATAGACTTGACGAGTTCGGCTCCTAGGTGTCGAAGCTCGTCGGCCTATTTGTTTATGCACTCGGATTAGGGCGCTGGCTCTTCGGTGTCGCTATGCCGATTTTATATTATATTTAATACACGTTAGGCGCCATTTTGTGGCGTTCCCTTCGTGTTCGATTTTATAATTTAATGAATTTACGTTGGGCGCCATTTTGTGACGTGCCCTTTGATTTTGATTTCATAATATATTTGATACACGTTGGGCGCCATTTTGAGACATGGTGGCTTCGCGAATGCATGTCGAACATCGAATTGTCCCACCAAGCAAGGGGACGGTTGCACGAAACCACCGCGGCGACAAAAAAAGGTCGTCCTCCGACGACAAAAGAATCGCCCCGGCAGCTCAGCTTTCTCCGGAGAAGTGAGAGAGTGGCGGAATCCTTCTCTGCTTGGCTACTTAGAAAATGTTTGGAGTCGTGATTGCATGCATACAATTGATTCTCGATTATTTTATATAAAATGCACTCGGAATAAATCTGTCCTTTTGCGTTTATTTGACAATCAATAATGGTTTTGCGGATTGCTCCGTCTAATTACATTCGGTTGTCGCGTAAAGTGTGTGTGTGTGTGTGCGTATATATTTCGGCGAGGCGGTCATCGTGATCGGCCGTCGCTCGTGTGCATGATTTTCCGCGACGCGACCCTATTCTAGCTGTCGTGCCTGACCGAGGCCAGTGCGTTAAGTACTTCTTAAAGAGAGAGTGGGAGAGAGTTACGTGTGGGCTGTTCGCCGACAAGTCGCAACTCACGGTAGACGTTCGTGATGGTCGCCGCCCTGTCTTCGCAGATGTTGCGTGGCCGCCGTCGCTCACCTTGACTCTATCGTGCTGATTGCCCGATGTCTCCTCTCCTCTCGGACTGATGAATATTGGGTCGTCGGTTGAAAATCGTCGGCCTGTCTCTCGGGCTAAGAGTTGCTCTGGATCCTCTCGTCCTCTGGAGTCTCGTCGGTGGCTCCGACGCGTCGATTCCTTGTGCCTGTCGGCTCTCGCCAGAGTCGCCGACCACGTGCGCTCGCTATCACAGTCGAACGTGAAAAGCCAATGAGTCTCGCTGCTTGCTCGACTCATCTTCCGCTCTTGTCTTACGTCCTTCGGGTTAGTTTGGCTCGAGACACTTCCTTTCTTTCTTTCTCCTATGGCGCCACTTGGCGTTGTATTATTTAACGCGTTCTCTCTCTCTCTCTCTCTCTCTCTCTCTCTCTCTCTCTCTCTTTCTCCCCCTCCCTCCCTCTTATTTTTCTCACTCTACTTTTGATCGCACATGTGCTCTTAGCCTTCCTTGCCGTCAAACTGGCGGTACGTCGGATACGTAGGTTTCCAAACATTGATTTTATATTTAATGCCCACAGAGATGTAATGTCAAGTGTTATTAAAATAGTTCCTTTTTAAGCCACAATCTTTTGATTGTATAGCTTGGAAATTTCTTTAACTTGTAGTTTTAAAATATAACTAGGTATAAAAATATACAAATAATTATGAATTTGTAAGGAAAAATATGGGTTGAATTTGAATAATACTCAGAGTGAAACTGCTACCATATAGGTTGCAAGCAAAACAAACTATGTTTATTCAAATTGTTAGGATTGTTAGGGTTGTCTTAGGATATTTAAGACAAAAATTTAAGTTTATTTAAAAATTTAACTCTAAAATACAAGATTTATTTTACTTACTCTTGAAAATCAGCGTAGGCAGGGACTCCTTGATTGAATTTAAATGTAAAATTTTAGAAAAAAAACAGTAAAAAAAAGTTAGTAAAAATCAATGTATAGAATATTCGTAAAAAAAACAGAGAAAACTCAGTGTAAAAAGAAAATAAATTGCAAAACTCAGTGAATGAATTTAAATTTCTTCCGATGTAAATACTCAAAGAGTTCTCTAGTATGAAGAGCCGGTTCTCCTTGAACATGCAAAGCAAGTCCAAGGCTCGTCGAAGGCACCTAGGGCACTACTGAGAGTAGACTGACTGCAAAAGGGGGGTGCTGGGCCTTTTTAAAGAGGTCAAGTGATGCAACGGACAGAGGGAACGGGGGTGGGTCTTGGTAGTTGGAAAACAAAAATCTCAGCTAGAAGCTTTTTCTATTACGTAAAAGGGAAATCAAAGGACTAGGGTAGTATGGAGAGGGAAACTTTTGGGTCAGTTTAGCCAATTAGACATAGTGTCCCCACCCACGCTGATTTTGGTTGGCTCTCTTCTTTTGCCTTCAAGAGTGGAAGTCTTACGTACTAATTTACATATATTCTTACTTTAATTTTTCATAATAAACAATTGTACTTAGATATAAATAATATAAAACATAAAACTTAAGATAAATAATGTGTAAACGTTAATCTTAAATAATAAATAACTAATTATAATAATAATCTATAACTATAAAAATGTACTTAAAATATTGTATAAATATTTGTAAATTATTATTATATTAATAACTAAATATTGTATTTTAAACAATAATCTTAACTAAGCATTTATCATATACAACTATTTTATGATATAATTATTATAACTTTATTTTTAGAAAACTTATAAAAACTATTAATAAAGTATATAATTATTATATAAAACATTAAATTAGCTTCTTTTTGACTATACAAGTTTTTAAAATAAATGCACAACATAGTAAAAGAAATATCTAAAAAAAAGCTTGAATGCTTCTCACGATCTAATGGTTTTATTTTAACAACTCTAAATTCATGGAATATTTGGAAAAGATACAGTCGCAATATATATATAGCCAAAAAAAAAAAAATAACACGACAGTTTTCCGTTGAAAGTAAAAGTCTGCGTCATTATTTCAAGATCCTTAGTAGGCACAGCAGCACTCCGGTGCTACGCGTATGGACCTAACGGTTTTTCTGTCGTCGCCAAGTGTCTGTGCGTATATGTAATTGTTTAATCTGTGGGTGGTGCAGTCTGTTTTTTTTTTATCACCGTCGACTTTTACTTTTGTCGGTCTCGGTTACACTTAGAAAGAGGACTCGAGATAAAATTTTATGACTTTTCTCGAAACCTTTTTTTTTTTAATCTGTTACGCAGTAAGGCCGTTTAAAAAAAAAAAACTACTCTTGTAGTAAAAAAAATACATCGGACGTTACAGAGGCTAGCCTTCGTCCGATGTGCTAACATATTTTCCTATCTAAAAGAATTGGTAACCTCAAAAAGTGTATTTTAAGAAAATATCAAGTGGCGCGGTAGCGCCACGAAGGCGAGTTTGAGAAGCAGACGAAGCCGCGGCGCCCGTGACACTATTTACTTCTATATTGGTGTTCGGATTTTTTCACAATACAGAAAAAAATGCTTATCGTTACTAATAGTGAGTTTTTTGGTTTATTAGTGTCTTTTCTGAGTTGAACTATGATTTCCTACGAAAATATTTGTAAATAAGCCGTTTTGTTAAATAATAAACGAGTGTATATATCACGAATGCTCGGAACAGTTTCTTTAACTTTTTCTCCAGTGTGGTAGGACCGTGAAGTTGGCTTTTTATCCGAAAAGTGGTAGGACCGTGAAATTGGCCGCACAAGCTATATTACGTGTAATACAGTTGAGTATCGCTTTCCCACAGATTTTATACATCGCATCAGTGCATGCAGGCCGTCGTGTCAGATCATAAAACTTTGCTTAACATACTTATAACATCGTGACGTCCAATAAGAAGATTCCTCTACTAAAATAAACAAACAAAAGTGATGAAATTAAATTAAATCATATTAGTGATAACAATGTTACTAAGAAATAATGGTCTAAAGGTGCTAAAAATGTTTATATTTTATTTTTAGAACAAATTTAAGGTGCTCAATAAGTTCGCTCAAAAAGAAATGAAATCTCTAAAAAAAAACTTTTAACAAGTAAAAGGTTAGACGAGTTTCATCTATTCCGTACATTATTATGCATCTCAATAATATGGTTGGCTGACCCATTTATATGTTATAATCATCACAAAATCATTGTTACCAAATAAAAATGTAATAACCGTAGATATAATTTCATTACAAATAATTATGTTAACAATAAATAGAAATTTGACAACGAAATTACGGATAAAAAGGAAATGAGGTCAATAAAAAAGTCAAGTTTATTACCAAATTATGATTTCAACAATAATATTGCAAACAAAAAGTGTTGTATTCAATTCTGGGCTGAGTCGAATAGTTGATTACAAAACTAAAGATTGATCTAAGATTAGTAAATAAAAACTTAAGTAATAAATTGATCAATCACAAACAACTGTTATGTTAAACTTACTAGGTAACTTGCCAGGCCCGTTTCATTTTATTCATGGTGTTATGTAGCAGTAACTTTCAGCATATATAAAAAGTAGGTGCATATAATCACAACTTTACTCTGAAATTTGTTATTTGGATATATTTGAACTGCATTTAAAAATAAATTGTTGTTTATAAAAATGATATAATACATAATTAAAATTCAACATTTTTCGTATCAAACCACAAATATAAATAATTACTTACTATGTATATTATATACTGGATACTCAAAAACTTTTTTATGAATACCAGTAATGCAAGAAGTTAAAATGTCGATATCCAATTATAATAAAAAATATGAAAAAAATATTTTATTTGTTTACCTGTAAACGAAATGAAACGGGCGTGGCAAGTTACCTAGTAAGTTTATCATAACAGTTGTTTGTGATTGATCAATTTATTACTTAAGTTTTTATTTACTAATCTTAGATCAATCTTTAGTTTTGTAATCAACTATTCGACTCAGCCCAGAATTGAATACAACACTTTTTGTTTGCAATATTATTGTTGAAATCATAATTTGGTAATAAACTTGACTTTTTTATTGATCTCATTTCCTTTTTATCCGTAATTTCGTTGTCAAATTTCTATTTATTGTTAACATAATTATTTGTAATGAAATTATATCTACGGTTATTACATTTTTATTTGGTAACAATGATTTTGTGATGATTATAACATATAAATGGGTCAGCCAACCATATTATTGAGATGCATAATAATGTGCGGAATAGATGAAACTCGTCTAACCTTTTACTTGTTAAAAGTTTTTTTTTAGAGATATAATATACGATAAAAAGGAACAAGCCGGGCGCGTTTTCCTCCGATTTGCTGACGGATTTATTTATTAAACTCACTGCGCGTAGGGTAGGTAGGTTTACGCATTTTGGTTTCCGATTTGTTGCTCGCGGAGGCTCGCCTTCACCCAATGGGCTGACATCTCTTTGTTATAAATATTGTCTCATTAAAAATTGCAAGGAGTAGGTAGGTTTAAGGGTATATCGCATCTAAAACTACTTTTTAAATAAAGCTTGTAATGAAAAACCAAACTTTTTACGCCGTAGTATTAAGATTAATAAATTATTCTACTAAGGAAAATGTTGATCTGACATTTATTTTTTTTTTAAATTTGCAAATACTTTGCGGTGGTTTTGCGAAGCTATTGCTTCGACATCCCGTTGAGCATAGATAAATAATTTAATGCACAAAAAATGTAATCTATCACAAACTCGAACCCGGGCGCATAAGATTCGAAAGCAACAACTTAAACAACTTGGAGAAGAAGAACAATTTGCCCCATAACACCATTCAGAGCTCAAATATCGAAGTTCTTTAAGTTTATGTTTAGGCTTAAGTTTGATTAAGGGCGTCTGCTAGTCGATTAAAAATTGAAATTTCGCGCCACAAAATAGCAGACAAGAAAACAACTAATTTGTCACTAAATAATAAAAACAAAATTATCTTAAACCATCTCATAGTTGCTCTCCGTCATGCAAATATAAATCATTTTACAAAATTTGAAGTTTATATCGTAACTAATATGTCATTCGGTGAGATATAACTTGAAAGTTAATAAAACGATAGATATAATTGCATGATAGAGGGCAAATATGTCATGGTTTATAATAACTTGTTTTCTATTATTTTTTATGGTCAAATATTGTTGTTTTATTGTCTGCTATTTCGTGGCGTAAAATATGAATTAATAAAATCTTATTTTTAGATTCTGTAGAATTGGCAATCTTATATATACTCCATGTAATACGTCATAGGATGGATTTAATAATATCTGAATAAGCACTTTCCTGATATGATTATATCATAAATGGATATATTTTATACATAAGAAAAGGTATTTATTCTGAAGCTTAAACCGTAAATTTATTAAAATTAAAATGCTTTATATAATAGTATTTTTTAAATAAACGAGGTAGAGCACTTGAACATTGTCCTTGATCATCAAAACACTTGTGACAGTTTATAAATGTAACATCAAGTTGGTTGACGATAATGTTCGGATGCTTTGCTTTGTTTCTTTCTAGTATTCAATGGTGCAAAGGATTTTTGGTAACGTAATCTACTGAAATATTCCTAAATTGATGTCCTGCACTGTAGATATAGTATAATGCTCTTGTAAAATGTCATTGATGACCGTATACGTTCACCATGCAATGCAATAAGAGCCGTGTATGTAATAATAGTAGAAAAAATCACAAGAGGTCGACAATGACATTTCACAACAGCATTTTACTATTTCTAAAGCTTATACCATGAAATTTAAGTATATTTAAATATTTAATGTAGGTTCTGTTAGCAAAAATGCGTGCATGATTATATATTAAAGAGAAACAAAGCAGAATATCCCATTATCCACAACCAAATTTATCTCATAATTATTAAATTACCTAAGTACTTATATCGGCTGAAGAAAATGTTCAGGTGCTTGGCTTGACTACTTTGTAGTATTTAATTATACAAAGCGTTATAATTTTAATAAATGAACGGCGTAAGCTTTAGAAATAGCAAAAACTCTTAAAACACACGTAAAAAATTTTTTTACACAGATTTGAACATTACATACTTGTGAAAATCACATCACATTGTTTACATAAAATACTTGTAAAATCACAAAAACACAAAATACACAAAAATGCACTGCATTTGCTAAATTTGGTCAAAATGATCTCTTTTTTGAGACATCCTGGTCGTCCGTCCAAACTTCTTCCTCATTGAAAAATATGTTGAACTTCCTGAAACAAAAAGGAAACAATTTCCACAATATATAACTAATAAAGAATGCAAGTAACTTATCTGACAAATGATGTAATGATTTCTTGAAGTTCAGCTATTGTGTTATGAGTATAGAAAAAGACGATTTTGATCTATCAGACAGAAAGAGGCTTTACATTTTTGTAACTGGCTACGACACCCAACATATATTTATAGGTTCTACTGATTTATCTAAGGGAGGGACACCGGCGGCCATGTCGAAATGTGTCTGAGCCCACAGCTAAATGGTGCTGGGTACGGGAGATCGTATGATATATAATCACATAGCGCAGACATGCATACAGGGTGTCTGAAAAGTTCCGGAACGGCATGATAACATCTGAACTAACAAGGGTAAAAAAAAATAAAAACACATGGTTGTTAGGATTTTTTCCCAGCTTTCCGATGGGGACCTTGAATTTGACCTTGACCATGTTCATTAAGGTCATTTGAACGTCAAATCGATTTTTTAAAATAGGACCCAGCATTTTCGACCGTGGAAATGAAAAGAGACGAGAGTTTTACGTTCAAATATGGTCTAAAATATTTTTAAATTTAACCTTGGGAGGTATGGACAAAGACAAATGCAGGTTTGGTACGATAACTCGTAAATCAGAACTCGTAGAGAACAACATTTAGAACGTAATATTCATAATATTTCTACAACTATCTGATTAGGACCTCGAATTTGACCTTGACCATGACCTTCCAGATGATTTGAAGGTTAATTTTTTTAAATAGGACCACCCATTTATGATCAATTAAGGCAGACCTGGTGTTATCCAAGCAGTTAAGATAAGACTCAGCGCAATCAGTTAAGGTTAGACGTGGTTTAACCAATCAAGGCAGGTCTTGGTTATTCCAAACGCAGAGGAAACACTACCCAAGTTGTTGACTCTCTCACGCTTTACGCTGTGCCGATATGGCACAAAGCCGCAAAGCTGTCGTCCTACACACTAGAGATAGCGTCAGCACGCCAGCAGCAGCGTGATGCGATCGCGGTGCTTGCAGGAATACCTCCTCTGGACCTTGCCGCAAAAAAGCAAGACTATTTGAGAAGCTGCAAGAGAAGGAGTCGGCAAGTGCTCAGACAAGAATGATTGAGTGACAGCGCACCCTGGAAGCCTGGCAACGCAGATGGGACGCCTCAACAAACGAAAGATGGACACACCGGCTAGTGTCTAATATAGAGAAGTAGATTAATAGACCACATGGCTGCTTTGGTACTACCTGCACCGGTTCCAGTGGGATAATGAAGAGACTTGTACAACCTGCCTCAACTCGCTTAAAGACGCCGAACATGTAATGACAGGGTGCCCACGGTTTTCACTGGAGAGGCAAAATCTGTTGGAGACACCGAGAGAAGACGTTACCCCCAAAAACATTGTCCAGCTGATGCTCAAGTCAGCCGACAACTGGAGGGTAGTGGCATCATTTGTGGCCAGCATAATGAAAAAACTTACAATTGAAGATACGGCAAGACGTCAGCGTATAGAATTCTAAGACGACGAGGCTACCGTCCGTATATACGCACCTTAGACCGATGCAGAATATCACCCGAGCCTGAGACGCTGCTATGCCAAGAAAAGTGCCAAACCAAAGACGACCACCAGTATACTGGTGGGATAAAGAGATGGATATTGCTCGTAGCCAGTGCCACCGGACTAGGAGACAGGAGCAGCGGGCAAGGAAGAAATACTATAAAACCAGAGGAGGCCAGGAAGTAGTACATGCCTGCCAGCGAGAAATGAAGGACGCGAAGCGGAAACTGAAGAAGACAATCCGCATCAGTAAACGACGGTGCCTCAAAGAATTACAGGACGAGGTTGATCAGGATCCCTGGGGTCGACCGTGTAAAATAGTAATGAAGAAGATTAAGGGAAGCTATGTTCCCCCTCCCAAGTGCCCGGAATTATTACACCGGATCGTGGTCACGCTGTTCCCCAGACAACTGGAAGAGCCGTGTGTTATTGAAGCAGGGATGAATAAGGAAGTCATTCGTCAAATAACGAAGGAGGAGTTTCTAGCTGCCTGCAAAAGGGTAGGAAACAAGAAAGTTTCGGGCCCGGATAGGATACCGAACATGGCATTAAAGGATGCTACCTACACCCAGCCAGAGATATTCTTAGACCTCTATAACTCATGTTTCGAGGTACTAAGATTACAACTACCTGAAGGGTCAACCATAATAGGATTTACGGACGATATAGCGGTAGTCGTGGTAGCGAAAAATATAGAAGATGTTAAAGAAATAGCAGACAAGGCGGTCCATATAATCCACGATTGGCTAACTAAACAGGTCTGGAACTCACCAGCCACAAGACGGTGGATGGACATGAGATTGTCTCTCAATCAACCTCAAGTACTTAGGTATCACCATTGATGCAAAACTGACTTTCAAGCAATACTTGGAGATGGTGAGCGATAGAGCAGCGAACGTGGGCGCTGCTTTGTCACAACTAATGCCAAACGTAGGGGGACCAACACAGAATCCAAGGTTAGTACTGGCCAGTGTAGCCAGATCGATCATGTTGTACGGGGAACCCATATGGGCGGACGCCATGCTGGTGCAAACATACGCGCAAAATCTATCGTCAGTGTACAGGAGAAGTGCATTAAGGGATGCCTCTGCTTACCGTACGGTTTCTTACGACGCCGTATGCATAATAGCAGCTATGCCGCCAATTGACCTAGCAATAGAGAGGAAGGACGTATTCGTCCTTCCGTTGTATGCGGAAACAGACAATAACTGAGTGGCAAAAACGATGGGACGCCAGCAGCAAGGGGCGATGGACACGTAGCCTCATACCGAGGATAGAAGACTGGATGAAAAGAATACACAGGGAAGTCAATTACTACCTCACGCAGTATTTGGCCTGACATGGATGCTTCCGGCCTTACCTGCACCGGTTCAAACTAAAAGACAGCCCGAACTGCACAGTATGTTCGAACGCAAGGTATCAGCAGGAGCGACAAGAACTCGAGGGATACCTTCGAACGAGGGAAACCCCTGAGGCGATGATGACGGCTATGCTGACCTCGGAAGATGGATCGTACGCAGTCAGCAACTATGCAGCCGACATTCTTAAGAAGGTCAGGAAAGACTAGAAAGAAAGAAGAAGACGAAAGGCCGAACAAGCGCGTGTTTCTATGCTGGGTTCGTAAGTGTGCTAGGGTATCTGAGGGGGTGTGCGGATGGGTGTGTGTATGTGTGTGTGTACGTGTGCGTGTGCGTGAGCGTGTGATTGTCATGGTCATGTCATATTATGGTCTTTAAAAGATTTGCCTTAATACCTCCTTAAACCCAAATAAAGAAATATTAAAAGCAGCCATCGGTAGTTCAACAATAACTAATTTGAAAATTTACATTTGCTTGAGATGCGTAAGCGCTTTATATCAAATTTTCTATTCAGGATAACACAAAGGATCTATTAACTCTAGTCACTTATATTTCTATATAAGTAACTAGAGTTAATAGATATCTTATAAAAATTGCAAGAAATTTTTTAGCACGTTGCTTGTTTTTCAATTGTTATGTCTGTTTTCATTCGAATCTAACATACATAGAAGAAGAAGTTGAATTTATTTTAAATGATGTCCTTTTGAATGAAATTTAACTTTTACAAGTTAATAATTTAACAAATATTGATAACATATTACTTATAACATTGAAATTTTATAAGTAAAATTGAAGGTTAATTATAATATTCCACGGCAGAAAATTAGAGGTTATGATCTGGTATCATTAAATTAGGTAATGAAGATAAACGGATTTTTAACTTATAAAACAATAAAATTATAATCAATAAGTAAACTGATTTATCAATTGATTATTATATAAGAGTTGTATAGATTATTTAGATAAATGCAATAATAAAATATTATTAACATACAAAAACTCTTTTTATGAACAGGATTTGGATATAAGTTAAGGGGACAGAACACCTTTTAATTTTGAAAAAATAGATTTCTTTCATATTGCTTATTTTTGCAAGAAATGTTCCGTAGAATACGCTCCTAAATCCCGTTTATCGAAAAAAAATTTCCCGCCAAGTTACAAGCAAAATCTAAACAAAATTTTTATCGTTTTTTATCGTTTATCGTTTTTGCCCCGTGGGCAGGTTAAATCAATGCAAGAACAGAGCGAACGTTCCGCGGTTTCTCTATAGTAGACTGAAAATATTTAAACATAGCTGATAAAGTACTGAGATGTGATTTACACTATGTAAACAAAGCTGATATCTAAGTTAATAAATAAAGCTGATATTTTTCAAAAGCGTTTTAGAACTAATCCAAGTAGTGTTTATAGGGTTTTTTGGGTTGTAACTTATAGCTTATAACCCTGAAAAGAAAGAAAAAGTGAAGTGTTAGTGTAAAAGCAAAACAGTGAAGTTTTTTTAAAAAAGTATGAAGTGATAGTGATTTTAAAAATGTGTGATATTCAAGATGCCAAGGGAAGGTTTGTGAGTACCCATCCTGACAAGTACTCTCGAAGAAGAGACAAGAAAAGGCCAAGAAGATTTCTAGGAGCTACATGCGACGATGAACCTGCCAACAAGATAAGACCTTCAAGTTTTGCAAGAAAAATTCAAACTCCAGCAGCAAAAGAAACCTCTGAGGTCAGGAATAGATTGATTGATATCAACATTCTATCTCCTGCTCTCGAGGAACTTTTGATTTGCAAACAATGCCATGGTCAAGTTAAACTTGGCGAATCTGAATCTCAAGGATTAGGATTCAAGATTGAAGTAGAATGCATTGAGTGTGGTGAGCTGGCAGATATCAACTCATGCAGAAAATTTGGTGTCAAGAACCAGGCTTGGGACAACAACAGAAGAGCAGTGGTTACTTTTCGTACTCTTGGACTTGGGCACGCTGGTCTATCAACATTTTGTGGGTTGATGGACTGCTTGAAACCCATGGCTCAGTCTGCATATGATGCAATCAATGAATAATTTAGTGAAGTGTGTGAGAAAGTTGTCAAAGACTCTATGAAGACTGCAGTGATAGAAGAAAAACAGCTACAGAGACTGGAGCACCTCGACTGAATGTTTTTGGAGATGGTTCCTAGAGAAAAAAGACTTTTTATCGTTGCAAGGATTTGCAAGCATCGTGGGACACTACACAGGCAACGTTCTGGATGTTGCTATAAAAAATAGCTTCTGCAAGGCATGCTCAGCGTGGAAGATCTGTCTACAGACTGCAGAATATGAAGAGTGGTACGAGAAGCACGAGCCTAACTGCACTGCAAACCACAAAGGTAGTGCAGGTAAAATGGAAGTAGACGGCATCTGTGGAATTTTCCAACCCTCAGAAGAGGAATATGGTATGAAGTATCACCGTTACATTGGAGATGGAGACTGCAAAGTGTACAAGATAGTAAATGAAAGCAAGCCTTATGGCGAAGAATTTGTTGTGGAGAAGACGGTGTGCATCTAACACTTGCAGAAGTGGATGGGTGCTCGCCTCCGAAACCTTGATAAATTTTTTTCTGGGAAGAAGCTTCCAGACAACAAGCCTATTGGTGGAAGAGGAAGGCTCACTGCAAATGTGATTAATAAGTTGTCGACTTTCTATGACAAAGCTGTTAGAAGTCATCCAGATTTCATTATACATTGCAATCTAGGCAACTTTCAATCACATACAGTCAACTGATGCAAAGCCAATGCATCAGTTATGCCCACCAGGACCCGACAGTTGGTGCAAGTTACAAGTAGCCAAAGCCGTTAATCAGCTGAGAAGCTTCAGCCACAAGAATAGCCTTCCGACTGTGGTGATGGATGCAGTGAGGCCTATTTATGAAGATCTGTCAAAGTCAGAGTTACTTGAAAGATGTCTTGGTTACACAAAACTCTAATGGAAGTTTTAATAATTGTGTATGGAGATTACTCCCCAAGACATCATTCAGTAGTTTGAGTTTTCAAAATTGGTGTAAATACAGCACTAGCCATGTTCAATGATGGTCCTTCTGGTTTACTTAGAATTCTAGAGCAGTTTAAGGTGGCACCTGGACACGCTGCTGCAGAGTGGGCAAACTCTGCCGATGCGTACTGGATTTTCCACGCTGAGCGACAAGTCTAGGCCAGCACCAAGTAAACAAGAATCCTCAGGAGAGTTAGAGAGCTACAAGAGGAGGATTTCTACGCTGCCGGAGCACACTAGACAGTGTGCACTGAAGTATTTGGAAGTAAAAGGCCTTGTGATGACTACTAAAAAAAGATAAGTATACTTCTCTGTATTTTTTCATTTCATTTTTAAGAAATTGAAATATTCATTTATTTTATCTTTTTCAGCTCACCCTGGTAACACTAACCTGCTTGGTGACATTTGGAGGTTAGACTGGTAATTTTCTACCAGTTTCAACTTGAACGTTAAACACACTAACCAAAAAAAAGATAAGTATAAAGTGTTATCATTATCAAGGATAAAATATCCCTTTTATCAAATTTTGTCAAAAATTCATAAAAAGGTAAGAAACGCCGTACAGAACCCAGAGATATAAGTGAATATACTTCATAATTGCTGAGAATCAAGGTCTATGCGTTCGGAAGATAAAAAACTTGGTCCCAAAGGGTTTGGTAAGCACTAATTTAAGTTACACTTTAAACAATTTTCATAAACTTTAAAGTTGATTTTCTCTATATGTTGTTTTTACTGATTTCAGCTCACTGTCCGTAAGATTCCAAGTGAACGCAAGGGATTTTGATTTAAATGTATAGAAAATGTTCTATACACAAAAAGGTACCAGAATAAGAGAACAAAATAAAAAAAGGCAGTTTTGTATCGCCTAATCATTTCTAACCATTCAAATTAAAATCCCTGCATTTATATCAAAACTATAAGTGTACAAAGTATCCTCCATGAATTTCAGCCAAACAGAACCATTCGTTCACTTGGAACCCTACAGACAGTGAAAAAGTTCACAAATTCTTGCATCGAGTACCACAATGGCCCAGCAGGGGTTATGAAGGTTTAAGCACTCTGAAATTAAAGGTATTTATGCTAAACATATCTATAAGAAAATTTGAATTATTTACTTAAAATTTCTGGATTTTACATAGTGTTCTTTTTTGCAGGATTAAAGGTGTGGTGTCCCCTTAATTGTAGTTATATGGTACCCTGTTAGAAAATTAACGATTCGAAATAGTTAAGGACATAAGGATTAGCTATTATAATTCGTTTATTTTTGAAGAAAGCTTATAGTCAAATACCGCTTAGAACTTGCTAGCAGTGTAAAATAGAAAGATTAGTTAAAATAATAATAATTAAAAAATTGAAGAAAAATATTAATCTGATAGTTAAAAAAATTAAGAATCATCAGTGTTTTATCTAATAAAATGTAATTTTAATGAAAAAAATTTACTTTTATTTACTCTTAAAGGTCAATTATTAATTACAATGCAATTTTAAAATATGTGGATTGAAGATTGTCAACCTAATCTTACTTACAAATTACGATGATTTGACTCAGAACTCACTGGTACATGTTACTTTAGTATATCTGTGTCAAATGTTACAAAGAGCAGGTGATGTATATATGGCAGAAATAGCTAGCGATGAACTCTATGTAAGTAATTTTCAAATATATTTGCATATAAGTATGAGATCTGTTCAGAGGCGATAATTGAACCGTTCGACATATTATGGAATTATACACAGTGTATTGAAGCCAGGTCAACGTGATATCATCTACAAGGTCTTCCTTTGTACAGGTACATCTTAAACATGAAACATCCCGAAAATTACTTGTGACTTCCTATAGACGATGTCCAGGTGTCAGGATGACCCCCTGGTCGACGTGATACCGTATACAAGGAAGAGTACCCTTTGAACATGAAATATACTAAAAATTACTTCTGACTTCCTGTAAATTATTTCCAGGTACCATGATGCGCCTCAGATCAAGACATGAAATATTCCGAAAATGACTTGTGAATTCCTATAGATGCTGCCTAGGTGTCAGCATGACCACCTGGTCGACATAACATTATCTATAAGGGAGAGCACCAGGTGAACCCTAAAGATCCCGAATAAAAGCCGTGTCAGCATTTCAGGATGTTCTTCAGGATCGCGAGAATGTCTAAACACCGAGAGTGCTCGAATCTCTCATAAGACTTCTCGTCGCTTTCCGTGTTTCCGTAAATGAAATAACCAATTAAATTGTTTTGTACCGTTTACAGTCGTTTCGATCTAGGTCATGACAGTAGATTATTATAATCATAACAGCAGATTATTACTGTGAAAAAAAGATATTGAATACGACAAAATAAAAAAAAAACTGCATGAAAGATCTCAAGAGGCAAAACTACTAACGGGGACTCATCATGGTTTTATTATTTTATCTCAAAATTTATGATTAATTAAAAATTATTTGTCACACAACTGTCACACCATAAAGTTTTTAAACAAAAATTGGCGTATGACCTTTCTAAGAACTTAAAGCCTCCACGAATTAATAACATAGGCCATAATGTCTAAGCATTAACTAGCGAACAAAAGGGGACATCGATAGGATTATATTGATTTGGAAGCAAATGAAGCTTGAGAGTTGCGCGAGCCGGCTATGATTCACTTTAGCGTGACTACGTCGATGCGGTCGCTGGGTTCCTCCTTCAGTCCGCTACTCAGAACACTATGTTGCTGATGTTCTGTATATCCTTTGCGGAACAATTGGTGCAGAATTCATTATATTTATGAAAGGAGAGACAGACTCGCGCGTAAAAAGTAAACGACGTGGCACAAATTCGCGGACCCGAGAGCCAGAGGCCTATGCTCTAACCATGGAGCTAACGTCTAGGATGCAAGCGGAGCATCGATAGTACGACTCGGCAAACTCTTACCGCTGATTCGTCTCCCAAGCTCGCGTTGCAGAAGTGTTCGTTTGTGAGAATACAAAGTTCTACATCTACCAATTATATTGTAGAGAATTCTCATATCCAATAAAATGTTAAATAACTATTGTCTTTTTATATATCATATATCGGATCGGGCATTGTAGTTGTAAAGAATACTAGTGATTATAACTCGGAAGATTACCAGCATGTGGGGTCCTCTCTATTAAATTAATAATTAAATCAATTAATAAATTATGTACAATCGACGATATTCAATCTAGCCAAAAACTCATTTAGGTAGAATTATATCTTGTTGATTTTATTTTTTATCGATTATAAAATTAAGTTAATACAGGAACTTGAAATTAGAATTCCTATTACTAGGACTGAAACAGTCAATTTAACCGTGCCAATTAGCAATACTTCCTCAAGAGAGCTCAATCAAATCGTGAATCAGTGATATGGCTGTGCTATCTTATTATTAGTACTGAAACAACATTTGTTTTATCGGCAATTGGTTAACGCAGTACTTAAACAACGGCGAGCAGTCGTACGCCTGACCATTGTACAGTGGTTCAGAAATCGAAATGAATGCTCTACATTCCTGCATCACTCGAAGTTATTATGAAAATAAATTTAGAATTGGTCTTTTTCTTCATTAGATACTAATCTCTAATTTTACGCTCAATTTTCGACGCCTATACAAGTAACACGGAGGTATCGCTAATCAGGAGTAAAAGCAATTTTTAGCGTGAGATTATGTGACATTTCATTATCTGGTAACCAGTAATTATACTTTATGCCACATTATGATTAATAACTTTGAATTGTAGGATTTCAGCTTTGACGGCGCTTGTTTCATAAAAATAGAAAAAGGCAGATCATTCGCAACACTCGATCACGGTAGCATGTTCTGAATTGTCACAGACGTATTTTTATTTATTTTGTATTATTCAGTAAACAAATAGAATTTTTCTGAATTTTTTAAATTATATTGATTGATATCTTTGATACATTGATATTTAGTTATGTTTTTAACTTGTTTCAATAGGACTCTCCCCTGCAGCTTTTTCTGCCTTCTTCTTCTTTTTCTTTGCAGATTTGGGATTTGCGGAAGTATTTAATAAGGCCTGCAACAAAAATATTGACAATGGATGGCATTAGATAGTTTTTATTATAAAGTTTGGATTCAATAAAAAATTATCTTTTACTATTTGGTAAGGAACTTAATTGAGTATAAGGTCAATCAAATAAAACCAATTTATCTAAATACAATTTATTTGATTTTTTTTTTCATAAAAATTAGACTAGCATAAATAATACCAGATGTAAAAGTGTATAAAGTTGCTGCTAGTGTAACGAGCTAATTATAAACAAATAATGCGAGTGTTATTCTACGAAATAGTACATTCTAAAACAAGGAGATAAAGTTAGCTATTTTAAACGAGAATGAAGTGTTCAGCACGAGACGTAGACGAGTGTTGTAAAACTTACACGAGTCTGAAGAAGCGTTTTTCGCCACGTTACACATTGTATTTTATTCAACAAGGGTATAAAGGAGCCTCTTTTATGCACGAAAGTTGGGTAGGTATTCGTAGATTTCGAGTTGTGCACAATGCAACAGAATAACGAAAAAAAAAATTTTTTTTTTTTCATGTGCTGGAAAAAAATTTTTTTTTTTGCTTTAGAAGGGAAAACGAGCAGCGGGGAAAAATACTTTTTTCCCACCCCGACCAAAAAGCCACTTTCGCCCCTGAAAATAAACGTAACTTTTAAGTAAAATTTGCGCTCCGAAAGTAAAATGTGCGGTCCACAATAGTACATTATGAAACAAGAAAGAAAAGTTGTTTATTATTCTCGCGGGTGAGAGTTTATCCGCCAAGGGAATAGTCAACTTTACTCTCGTGATGCATATAGTGCTTTATTCATAACTATCATCATGATAAAAATATACTTTTTCTAAATCTCCAAAAAAATGTTAAATTTGTTCATAATTTAAATTTTATAATATAAAAATTTTTTTAAAATAGAACAAAAATTTGTTTAATTTTGTTGAAATAATGTATTTTATTCTCGCAAATTTACTTTATGCCCGCATTTTGTGGGAATAAAGTTCATTATTCCCGCATAATGCGGGAATAAAGTAAATTTGCGTGAATAAAAAATTATATTCAGGAAATAAGTGGCTGCTATAACTCAATCGTGAATAAATAAAGTTTCACTTCAAACCACAAATTATCAAAATACAAAATTTTAACGCAGATGCAGTACTTGTACTCTCGTAAAATGCAGGTTATAGGTATCTATAATCATGCATTCATGTATTTTTATAATTTACAGTAGCCTTTTTTTTAGTTTTAATTTTATTTTAGTTTTTAGGTGGTAAAATCTAAATTATAAGCAAAGGACTCAAGAGGATTAGTGCAGTCAAGATTTGATTTAGTAATAGGGCTTAATTTAGAAAATGATTTAGTTCAAAGTTTAGCATAGTGTGAAATGCTCAATTTTTCGCATTTCTATTTTCAATAAGAATGATTATAGATACTAAAAAAATATTATATGCAAGCAATATCACATCCAAGATGACGGGGGACGGAGGAGCCCCGCCGGATCTGTCTGATTAGTATTATTTTTGAAAATGCGTATCACGATGCGTATTTTAATAAATTAGAATCAAAAGGTGCTGTGAGAATTAGTAAAGTTCTTGGAATATGTCCAAACCACCAGGATGTCGACCTAACCTCAAAAAGCAGTGATATTGCATTAAGTGTTCCAGCTAGAATAAACATTGCACAAGTTAAGTTACTCGAAAAAGAAAAAGCACAGGAAGAGATTCTAGACAATGTACACGTTCATAAAGACTCTGTTTACAGACCATAACTATAGCAGGGGAAGAAGAGGATGACTATGCTGTAATGAAAAGCGAAATTTATCTACTAAGCAATTTAGTCAGGAAATTACAAGATAAAAACAAAATATTGATACAAGTAATCGATGAAAAAAATAACACAATTGATGGACTTAAACAAAAAGTGATAAGTACAACTCCTACATATGCACAAGTTATTAAAAAAAAAGAAGAACAAATCCAGCATATCCCATCAATCATGGTAATACCTAAAACAAATGAGTACAAACGGAAGACTAGCAAAACTGTTATTAATAAATTAATAAATGATGTTATAGTTCCAATTAAAAGAGCCCAGGAAAAGAAAGACGGTTGGGTCAATATCAAATGTGCAAGCAAAGATGACGTGGTGAAATTAGAAGCTATGCTGTCTGAAAAAATTGGGCCACATTATATGGTAAAGCAGGAAATAATGCTAAATCCAAGACCCAAAATTGTTGGAATAGATAATAACATGACAGCAGAAGAACTGGAACAAGACTTACGTGAAAGAAATTTCGATGACAATAATTCTTATTGCAGTGTGGATTATTTATTTACCAACCATAGAACAAAAAAGCAAACGGCAATTATTCGTGTTCCAAGTGATGTTTAAAAAATCATACGTGGAAAAAACTATAAGATCTATTGTTGTTACCAATGTTTACGTGCGTTTTGAACATTGTAAATGTATGTAACTTAATTTTTAAAATCTAAAATCTGAATCAGCTTCAGGAGGTGCAACTCTAACCGTGACTGGAATCCTTGCAGCTTGATCATTGTTGATGGGACTGATTTTTTGTCCTTAAGTTGAATAGTTTGTAGAATGAAAATTGTAAATAATCAGCAGTCGCCTAGATCTTTATTACTGATGTGTACTGAATCTACTTTGAAAGCTAACGACATTTTTCTATTTTTCTTTCAGTTGCTGACTCTCTAATAGTTGCTCTAGGATTTAACCACTCTGTCCAGCTGTTCCAGTCGCTGAAGCAGTGGTACGTATCATAAGAGACAGGCCAGTAGAAGCAGCGCTGCTGATGGTTTCACCATCGAGAAAGACATGAACAGAAGGCTCAGGAACGTCTACAGGCTGAGCACAGGGGTTAGTATTGATTTGATATATATTTTGTACTTGTAAGTACAAAATACACAAACTTCTAAAAAACAAACTTATTGTACTTGAAATTTAATAATTTGGTTCCTCATTTAAAATGCAGGGCTCAGAACTACCAGAGGGAATCAGTCCCGTCAACAATGATCAAGCTGCAAGGATTCCAGTCACGGTTAGAGTTGCACCTCCTGAAGCTGATTCAGATTTTAGATTTTAAAAATTAAGTTGCATACATATAATAATAATAATAATAATATGTATAGCAAGTTTGAAGCGTGTTGCTCAACAATAATTTATAAAACTTTATTTATAATTTTGTATTACAAATAAAAATTTAAATTTTTGTATACAATATTATTGAACACGTGTTATTTATTATGAATCCTTTTTTATTTAAAATTATATGAAAACAATTTATATTCTTCATGACAATAAAATGTTGTTAAAGCTTGTTAAAGCTCTTTTCAACTCTTTTTCAATTCTTTCTTTTCCGCCTATATGCGAGTCGTTTTTCAAATTGCCGCGCGATGTGACCGTCGTTAATGTCACGGTTCGCGTTCCGTCGATCTTCCACCACAACATGTAATCGACAAGATAAATTCCATAAAACATATGATCCACACACTGTCTTCCATAACCGCAAAGCTATAGTCGACATATAGACTGGAGGATACGGACCCAGGTGTACTGGCAATCATCAGACAAAAGACTGTGATGGTAAATTACCGACCAAATGTGCAAACTGTTGTTTCGGCAAGGAAAAGTTTAAAGACGATCGTAATGTTGATCACTTTGCAACCGACACTGAAAGGTGTACGTACTTAAAAATAATGATAAAAAAAAAATAAGTAATACTGATTATCCCATCAAACCTGCAATCCAAACATTTTTTGGATACAATGGAAAATTAGATGACCATGCAATGGAAAAAAAGAATACAAACAGAATAAATTCAAACGAAGTAAGAAATGCGAAATCAGCAAACTCAGCGGCAATAGATTCGGAAGATGGTTGAACCCGACTACAGCTGTGTCATCGAAAGCGAACTCGAAATACAAGACATTCTTGAATCAATCAATGGTTGCGGAAATAATCACGTTAGATTATTTCAGTTTTATGAAAAAATTACTAAGTGCAATATTAAAATTAGCTATATAGGGTTAGTTGTAATTTTTAGTTTATAAGTTAGCTTTAGATTTCATTCCAGACCTATGTACAGGTAACTGTGATTACCTCTATAGGATGCTGGTTTTATCAGTTATATATTTGTATAATATGATGTAAACCTGCGTGTTTTGTACTCTGGATTAAATAAATAAATAAATAAATAAAATAGAATGGCGATCCCACTGAGTATAGCGGGAGAGGGAGCATCGACGACATTGAGTGAGAATAAACACTGAATAGCTCCGAGCCGAGATGGTCATGAGAATAAAAGTACAAGCCAACTCGGGATAGCACATTATACATTACAAATACTCTAAAAGATAGGAAGCGGGAGACAATAAGAACAGGAGAGACGAAATGATCATATGCGGAATTAATATTATTAAAATAAAATGTGATATAACAAATATTCAAAACGAAATACGAACAATCATGCGCGAGACAACGTTATTATACGAACACGAATATCGGTAAAATACAATTAGACAACAGTAAGAATAACTAACTCAAATACGTCGTAAGATTATAATGCACGAAAGTTAAATCGAGACTGAGATTTGAGCATGTTGAACGTCGCTAGAAGCAGTTTAATAGCGAGTGCAAAGATATAGCAAATGTAAAAAAAATATATATAAACATAATAACCACAACGAGGAAAATCAAGAACAATTTAGGAAATGCAGATGCTAGAAACGCAATGCTCCACCTATTATCGACGGACCGCCTTACCTACGCATCGCGGGGCCTAAGCCAACAACGGTCCGTCTTTCGAAACCTATTACAAGAGAAGCAACCTTACCCACAAACAGTAAGAGTTCATATTCACGGCAAAGTAGATCACAACTTTGATGACTACAAGAAGCCCGGAGAAGCCATACGACGCAAAGAAGCTCGACCACCTGTACAAACATAGAGCCGAGCAGGATGGAACTATATCCGGGGGAGGGGATGTATGATACGCTGCAAGAAAAAACTAGAGACGAAAAATAGTAAGAAGAGGATAGGGAGCGATCATAGATAACTCCATATATAGAAAAGCTAACCCCTCCTATTGGGGATTTTCGTTGAGAATATTCTAGAACATCCGCGAGCCCGGACTATATAAGGACCCGGACAAACGGCACGGCCCACACTCATTCGGACTTAATCTCTCAGTCAAGGTCAATCTCTTTCAGTTGCACTTGAAATCTTGATCGGGATCGGACACCTGCACTATCACGATCTCAGAAGTTCAATCGGGACTTAATCGCCGTCAAACAAAATTTAGCCAAGTCGGAACTCGGTTCAGGACTTAGCTTCGGTGCACATAAAATTATTCGTTTTGAGACTTAGCTTCTGTGTGCGCAAAAATCATTTGATCCGGGATTCAAGTTCGACAAGATTTATTACTGAAAGAAATTAGAGCTTCGCGTCAAATTAAACACTAATAATTTTCATATAGTATAAATTTGGATGAAAACCAGGAATTCGAGCCGCGAGATAAAGTAGTTACCGCATAGCAACGGGCAAAGAAAAGAAAAACGACATCACAAAAGCCTTTCAAACGCGCTTCGGAGTTAAATAAAGTAAAGTCGTCTGAGAATCAATCAGAATCGAGTGCATTTTAAATTATTCGTTTTGGGTACTAGTAACCCTTTCAGTAAAAAGGTATACGATCATTACGTCTCGCACCGTCTCTCGGAGTAAATTGAGAGTAGAGGAGTATATTTCATTAACGCGATAGTCACACTGAGCGTCGACAAAGTTCGGGTAAATGTTATTTCAAGCAAATAAAAAAAAGGGGTTTATTGCTATTAAATCACGACTTTTTAATCGAAATCCAAATTCCGAGTCCTTACATATTATCATCACCTAATTAAATAATTTATAACCCGCGTCGACCCCCGACCCAGTGATTCCGACCACCCGCCGAGAGGACGAACAGGTAGCAGAGCAACAAAGCAGCCGACTCAACAAAAGGTAAGTGTCAATTTAATATAGCGCTACTAGCCCGCTTAAAGCTTCTCTCTCTCTCTCTCTCTCTCTCTCTCTCTCTCTCTCTCTCTCTCTCTCTTACACACTCTCTCTCTCTCTCTCTCTTGCAGAAGAAAAGCTATATAACTAACGCGTAGAATAGATTATGAGGGGTTTTTCAAGTCGAATCATATTCTGAAAGCACGAAATTAAGTTCTTTTTCACTAATAGAAGGTTTCCTGACAGGGCATTTTGCGCTGTTCTTCAGGATCGCGGGAATGTCTAAACACCGAAAGCGCTAGAATTTTCTCATGAAAATTCTCGTCGTTCTCCGTGTTCCCCATAATAAACTAACCAATACAATTGTTGCAACTGACGACAGCATCATAGCCGAGGACGTAACAATAGTTTAAAGGGATGTAGCAGGCTTCTTAGAGACTTTCTTTAATCTGAAATTACCATTATTTAGTTTAGATTTTTCTAGTTAATGCAAGGGGTCATATCTAACAAAATGTTGGACATGATTGTGTGTGCCGTGCTGTAATCGTTATCAAGTTATGTGTATCAAAAATCGTTTTCTGGTCTATGCCTTGAGTTAAAGCATTTAAAAAGTATATCTGTCAAGGTAAAAAGTTATGTGTTTTCAAAATATCTACTTTTATATTTAACTTTTTTCTGTGAAATGTATAGCCGCCAAGTTGTATGATAAATAACTAATTTCGATTTCGATTTTGGGCTATTAACTTGAGTTCACGAGCATTTTCACGTTTAAGTGTGAATAGGAAAAAGTTGTATTTTTCAAAAATCTATAATTTTTCCAATTAAATTTTTTTGTAACATGCGTAGATTTCAAGTTACAGCCTAAAAAGCACTTCTATTGTTATAAAACACGATTTTCGATTGCTAACTTTCAAAGATCTACAACATTTCTGTTTAACTTTTTTTTGTAGAATGCTTACATTCCAAGTTATAGCCAAAAACCGATTTTAGTGATTTTTAAAAGTGGCCGTATTTCCAGCATTTGCACCCTGGTAGAAGTCTTCACGAGTTTTCAAGTAGAAACCAGCGATATTTTCTACTTAAAAACAATATTTTGATAATAACATATTAAATTTAAAGTAAATTAAAAATAGGTTTGTGTAATTCTTTCAAGACAACCGTTTTTGAGATAATAATCATAGTTTTAAAAATTAAAATATTGTAAGTTAATAGATATTGATAAATAATACTCCCATTTGATTAACACGTTAACGATAAATTATCGTGAAATTTCTACCAGGGCATGGCATTTAGTCGAAAATAGAACCAACAACATAGTATTATGCAGGGAGTGCCCAAAAAAAATGTTGGATCCTAAAGTTACACATTTGGCTGAGATAATTGTATGACACAAAAATTTTTATTAGAAAAATACATGGGAAGTCGAACAAAATCTGCCCGCATTTTATAACTACGTAGAGGCATACGATGTTGTATCTTGAGGCGTCTTGCAAAATTTAGCAATACATCAGTAAGCATAAAAATGATCAGTGCGCAAAAAATAATCAAAACGCCCAAATACGAGGTAATAAATAAAGGATAACAAATATAATAAATATAGGATCAAAAATTAAAGTAATGAGTTAAAGTTTTTTAAATTTTAACGTAAAAATTCATTGAAAGAGTGTCATGCACCAGTGATATTTAAATATCATCATATACAAGTTTTAGAAGCAAAAAGGTCAGTAAAAATAGAAATAATATATAATACGGGAAGGCAAGTTAAAGAAAAAATGAGTAGGCAATGAATACTGCCGCTCAAATTCTTTAACTCGGGACAAATTTAATTGGGGTTTGGCGGGTTGATTAGACTCGGGAAACGGAGTCCTTTTGACCTGTAAAGTCACGATCCCTGTTTTATTAGTGTGGTCAGGGATCGAATAAAAAAATGCGAATTATTCAAAAAGAGAAGTGAACATCTCCATCCCGAGTTTTAGCGCAAAGTATACTCAAAACGGAAAAAAACGAAACGTCAATTCACGACGTAACAGTTTATGCGCATCAACCCTACACCCCACTTACATTTAATATTACAAATAAAATTCGATTAGCTATATAACAACATTTATGTGTTTTGACATCAAAAAGTTCTCTACATATTTATGGAAAGATTACTAAACACGATGGGCAATACCACTAGTCATCTGTTTGAAGAAATTCGATATCAGATGAATGCCATAGAGATTGATCGATGTATCAACTAAAGTATCTTGAAACAGAAGAATTCTGGTTGGATACCAATTACTGACGTGGGAATTATAGCTGATAATAATGGAAACTTTGATGTGTTCCTCTATCTTTGATTTTCTTTATCAATGATTTTTGGCTTCGCTGAAGATTATTGCAAAATCGTTGTAAACGTTAAGCATGAAATTCTCACAAGATTAAGAAATGATTTGAATGCTGTTTTGTAAGAGGCTACAATGGTAAATGGGAGACTGACATATGAAGACTTCAAAATTGAAATCAATCGTATAGAGTGGCTTATGCCCAATCTCGTACTATCAGACCGATGATAAATACAACTACTTAATTATATTCAAAAAGATATACCGATTACGATGAGTTTTCATTCATGGGAGTTTTATGATTATCTAGTATTTCCAACAACCACGCAACATGTATGGATTGTGAAAACATCGAATCAGCTGGAAAAACACATTTTATCATTCAAGGCTTTCAGACAGGGGGGGGGGGGAGTTAACGGAGACAGAATTCTAGTTATTTTGATCATTCCAATATTACTAATGTAAATTTTTTCCTAAACTCTGAAAGTTATTCATACGGAATCTTAACTTGGTACTAATTTTCAGACTGCATATTACTCTTATAGAAATCGAATAAATCCTCTTTTAAGTAAAGAAGAATTTATTATACATGTTCTGTTCATACTTATTGAGTATTATGAACAAAACGAGTCACTCAAACACGCAAATGTAGACGTACGTCTTGAATTTAAATCTAAAAATAAAATGCCTGCAAATACAACTGCTCATTGTCGAACTTCACATGATCGTATTGTCAAGTATAATCCTATAAGCGGTGATGTTAAGAAGCTTGTATGGTACTATATATAAAGCTTTCATGAACAATCAATTAGTCAGAATTGTTAAACCATCAGTCAAGATAGCTCTCAAAAAAAATGAATCGATATAGTGTACACACCTCAAGGAGGATAAAAGCGCTTGAAAAATGCAAGATGATAAACAATGTAATACGTCTCGAGGAGAACCTTGTTCTACTCCTACTGATAAAGGTATGCAGTGGAAAAATACTTTTGAGAAATATTCCATTAACAAGAAGTCCATGCCAAAAAAATCAAGGGTTTGAGAATTTCAGCTAAAAAATTTTATAATTTATTTAAACAGAATTGTATCTGTTACTATTGTGCTTAAATTATTTCAAAACACTAAAAAATAATTTTATATATTATGTGTATTTTTATTTATGTGTATAATAAAGGTTAGGATTTTGCAATCAATAACTGATTGCAAAAACCTAACCTTTATTCTTTTCTAATGCGCCTAAGAATACTGCAAGCTGGTAGTAATGCAGAAGGACTAATCGTTAAGATTTATGGCGCGCAAGTTTATAGGGCCTTGTATGCCCCATATATGCAACCAACGATATTGCAAGTTCGTCGGTAATGCAGGAGATTGATCGGTAAGATCATATTGAGGGGGTCAGCATGTTTTATCGGTAAAACAGATACTAAAGTAACTTAGACAGTAAAACAAAGATATACTATATGAGTTCCCATCGGTCAATATTTAGTGGCCCAGAACTCGCTTCGCCCCATAGCCGCTGAGCCCCTACTATTTCTGCACCCGAAGGAACATCGCATCTCATCGTATCTACAAGCCTGCCGGAATGAACCACCGACGCACGGCTTAAAGACGCCAAGGATCGCCAGTTTTCACCTTCTGAAAACTCCTTTATACACACCTACATATACAAAGGTACTTTTCTCTTTTATGAATAGCAATCAATAAACGAGTTTTTTTTTTATAAAATAACCAAATAATTTCGTATCCGGTTTCCTTTGACGGAAGGCAGTGCCCGCGCCTACGGTAGCCAAAAGGGATTTTCTTGTTGTTGCTTATTTATCACTAATTTTTTAACTTTTATTAATCCATAACATAATATCAACTCAAAGTTGAAAGATAGGAAATCGAAATTATATTGGTGCATGGCTGTCATTCGGGCGTAACAGTTGAAAGGGAGGTGGTGACGGATTTTGTTTCGATTTATTTTAATTTTCATTAATTTCGTTCTTTATTTGTTTTCAATTTTCAATTATCGCGTGATTCGATATTATCTATAAAATTAGTAGAGTTGATGACGCATTAGTTCAGTAACATAAAAAATTTGTTAGTGTATTTCTTGCTGAAGACTAGAAAGCGTTTGATCATTTTACTACTGTCGATGTTATTGTTAGATAAGACTGGCGAGGTAGCAGTTCCATAGTTGATTTCAATGATAAGCTATGAGAGGTAATTTGAGTTCAGCAAGAAGAACAGTATTTGGTGTGGTTATGCGATAGCCTAGTACAAGGCAAATACTGTAGTTTTTCGAGTTTTTCTAATTGGCTTTTTCTCATAAGAAAGTATATAAAACAGTTGTAGTAAAATACAAAACGTATATAGCTTTTATACAAAAAGAGCAAGGTGGAGATATCAGATCCCCAATGAGCCCTACAGAGAAACTTGACTATGTTTGCGTTTTGTTTTTATCTAGGCTTCAGTCGATGTGGAGTGAGTGATTTTGTAGTGTCTCTATAACTTTTTGAAGAAGTACTTTTCTCGCTTTCAGAAGAGAAGTTTGTATAAAGTGCTATATCGTCGGTGAATTAAGCTATGAAAGCGAGTTCCAATGAAGTGAAGTGAAGTGTTTCTGCATGCAGGGGCGCTTTACTGTTAAAATGACTCCAAAATCTCCAACTTCATCTGCATCAAGTTCTCCTTTGTCGTACTCACAAATGGCCCAAGAGATTCAAGTTAATCGACGGAATTTCCATTACCGAATACCGTACGCGAGTGCAATTGCTAATAAAATTGATCCTACCAACACTAGATTTATTTCTGGAATATCCAACTCTCGAGTTTGTTTATTCTTACATAGCAAGGAGACTGACGAAGTCTTATCGACAAATACGGGCTCTTATCTCAAGTGTGTAACGCATAATTCTCTCTAATGCCTGGCCTTTCATACAATGTCACACTTAAAGAACTTCAAGAATTATATATTATCCATTATTACTCTAGTATCCTCGAGTTCATATATTCGAATCCAAGTCTAAATCACATCCTCATCTTTTGCAGATAGATTTATCTCAATCCAACGCACAATCCTAAATTACCAGCTTATCTCACAATGCACTATGAAGAAACCAGTATGAACATTTACAATATAATTCCCCTTCTCGATATTATTTCTGAATACCGAATCCCGGGTCATTGTAAATACACATAATAGCTCTATATTATAGGCGATTTTAATGCACGCAACACCATTTGAAACTGTCGGCAAAAAAATAGGAACGACGATTTTGTATATTATTTCATTGATTCGCGAAATTTATTGAACCTTCTTCAGTACTGAAAAAAGGGGTCATCACCTCGGAAAAAACAAACCCGTTTCAATTAAAAAATCGGAACGTAGTCCCCTAGTCAGACGTCACCGATCGTTGAGTACGTTGAGTTGCCTTCTGACGTCACGGGAGTACGACGAGAGGTTACTGTGGCGATTATCGTGGGCACAAATTTCGGTAGGTTATTCGACGCCGTTCACGACCCCAGTGAGAGCATCCGGTACTTGAAGAAAGAGCGCAAGATTGTGCAACTGCAAGTCGCAGCGCTTGGTACAGGAAGAATAGAAATCTCAGCTGTGAGCCTACCATACGTCAGTAATGATGAGCATGCGCAGATTCGTAGATTGTTGGATTGCGTATTGCCAAAGGCCGCACCGAAAATCGGACGTACAAAGCTGACCGAACATGGGATTGATGTAGGTTCTGCTCGCCCAGTGAAGCAGAAAGTCTATTCCGCTCGTGATTGAGGAGGGGATGTTTCGGCAGGTACGTGAGTTGCTGGAAGCCGGCATCATAGAGCCCTCTGATAGTGCCTGGTCAAGCCCGGTAGTGATGGTGCGTAAGCGAACGGGCAATATCGCTTTTGAGTTGATTTCCGGAGGGTCATTGCGCTTTCTAAGGCTGACGCTTATCCATTACTCAACATGGACGATATTCTTCGCAAACTGCAGAAGGCGAAGTATATATAGAGATACCGTTGAAACCGGAGGCAAGACCTTTGCCAGCCTTCACCGTGCCTGGGCTTAGGCTTTACCAATTTAGGCGTAAGCCGTTTGGTTTAGCTTATGCTGGAGCGACGTTCCAGTGGATGATCGATGAAGTAATCAGCCTAGAGCTCCAGTCATACGCTTTCTCGTACCTGGACGATATTATCATCGCTACGGAGACGTTTGAGGAACATCTCGAATACTTGGGAAAGGTAGTGAAGCGAGCGAGCGATGCTGGTTTGACGATTAACCGGGAGAAGAGTGTCTTCTGCCGAGAAGAGGTGAAATATCTCGACGTCCTGGTTTATCACGATGGATTTCAGCCGGATCCGGAAAAGATGGCGTATCCAGCGCCGAAAAACCTCACGCAGCTGAGGCGATTTCTGGGTATGAGTCATAGATATGAGATAGACTCTTCATAGATTGACGAAGAAAGACAGACGATACGAGTGGGGATTAGAACAGCAAGGAGCGTTTGAGCAAATCAAGGCGTTGATCGCATACGCGCCGATCCTCCACCGCCCAGATTTCGAAGAGCAGTTCGTCTTACAGACGGATGCGAATGACACTTGCGTCGGCGCAGTACTTTTCCAAGTGATCGATGGAGAAGGGCGAGTACTGGAATTTGCCAGCTGTACGTTGACGCAAGCTGAGCGGAATTACAGTGCACAGAAAGAGAATGCCTCGCTGTAATATGAGCGATAAGAAAATTCAGACCATACATTAAAGGTTATAAATTTAAAGTTATTACGGATCATAGCAGTCTGCGCTGTCTATGCAATCGGTGATCTCTGTAAATGCCTGCTAAACGCCGTACCTGACGCTTTATCGCGGATGTACGACGACGAGGACGTACCACTTGCCACGGTTGGATGATCAGTAATGTACAGCAAGCACCCAATGACCTACCGCTTCTTTCGCCCAGATCAGGAATTACCGGGCGCGATGAACGACGAGGAAGCACGGAAGGTTGTCGTCTGTTAGGAATGCAAGGTCGAACAACGTCCACCGACTGGTTTGATGGGAAAACGAACCATTACGCCTTTTTGATAGGTGATTGCCAGCGACGTCATGGGACCAAAACCCAAGACTGTTTATGGCAATGAATATATCTTGATATTCCAGGATTCACTCGCTGGGTTGAGTGCGTTCCAGTTAGGCGAGCGAATCCTAAAGGGCTTGCAGGAGCGCATATTTATGCGTTACGGTGCGCCAGAGGTGTTTCTGTCAGAAAACGGCACCGAGTTCAAAAATCGTGCCATGAAGGAATACTTCGCCAAGCAAGGCGTTAATTACCTCGTCAAGCACGACGTTACGCCGTCATATCACCCGCAGGTGAATCCTGTGGAGAGGGTGAACCGCACCGTAACGAATATGATAAGAGCGCTCATCGAAGAAAATCATACTTCTAGGAGTGAACAATTGGGCGATATCATATTCGGGTACAACACAGTACCGCACTCGTCGACAGGCATGAGTCCCGCGATGTTGATGTATGGGACTCAACCAGGCAAACCGTTAGCCCCGAGGCGAAAGCAAGATCGCGCTGCTGAAGAAAAGCTGCAATGACGAGCGATTGATGTCTGACATGATCAGATGGGCAGCAGGACAGAAAGCTTGTAGGACGCAGAAAAGACAAGCGCGATACTACGACGCGAGGCATCGGCGAGCAGCCTATATGGTGGACGACTACGTAATGAAGAAGAATCACGTACTGTCGGTCCTTAGAAGATAATTGAGGTGTTGGGCACGAATACTTACTGACTGATCGACGAAGATGGTGTACAAGTCGATCTAGTGCCGGCGTTACAAGTAAGCCTTTCTACTCGTCGGCGACATAGGAGGAGTCGCAGAAGAACGAAGAAGAGAACGACGCTCAACAGCCGCGGGATGCGTGTGTAAATGCGAGTGCGAGCGACGCACCAGAGTACTCGCTGCTGACTGGTGAGTGGTATACCCCGGACTATGGCGCGTCAAAACAAACCCCCACCCCCCTGCCCGTGGTGAGGTGGCTGTATGACGCGCCATAGTCCGGGGAGATATATATATATATATACATATAAGTTTATTCATGAGGTTGCAAAAATATATATATATATATATAAGGGGGAGTGGGGGGAGAGCGAGAAAAAAAACGCGCGATGTTTTAGACATATGTATATGGTAAATCCATACACAACCCTCTTTTAATTGTGGGAGGAGGGGGAGGGGGAAGAGTTGTAGGTATTATATATATATTAGGGTGGCGCTTATTTCCCAAAGTGCTTGAATACCAGCTCCCGTTTCGGGAATCACTTGCATTTACCCAAAAACGATGAATCAGCAATAAAATGTGATTTCGCAAGTGTTTAAGCCGTTTCACTTTTCAAAAAACATGATTTTTTCGCACCTACGTATTTAATGCTGTAGCATTCAAGGATAGCCAAACGTCAATTTCCAATATGTAAAAGATAAGCTAAAAATGCTAGGGGCATAAAATTCTGTTATTGAGTGTTTTAATGTTATGTTTTATGATAAAATGAATAGCGCCATCGTATTCTACGTGAAAAAATACATCGAAAACATGTATCGCATGTTTGGAAAAAACTTGGTTGCCCTTGAATTCGAAATAAAAGAAAATATATCGGATTTGATGTTAGTCTGAGAGTAGACTGGCGCAAAGTGTCGCAAGCATCATTTTATATATTCAATTCAATTTTTAACGGCAAAGAAGTTTTATTACCAAATATGCAATACATATTTTCGATGTATTTTTTCACGTAAAATACGATGGCGCTATTAATTTTATCATAAAACATAATCTTAAAGCAGTAAGGGCCAAAAATCACCGAAAAACACTAAAAAACACAATTGTATGCGCCTAGCATTTTTAGCTTATCTTTTATGATAAAAGCAACAGCGCCATCGTATTCTACGTGAAAAAATACATCGAAAACATATCTTACATATTGGCAATTGACTATCCTTGAATGCTACAGCATTAAATACGTAGGAGCGAAAAAATCATGTTTTTTGAAAAGTGAAACGGCTTAAACACTTGTTAAATCACATTTTATTGCTGAATTCATCGTTTTTGGATAAATGCAAGTGATTCCCGAAACGGGAGCCGGTATTCAAGCACTTTGGAAAATAAGCGCCACCCTAATATATATATAGTAATACACCCATATTTACATTTATAATATAATTAAGAAAATAAAAAAATACCTTTTAATCCCGACATTGGAAGACAGTCTTGAACTGCCTTTCCTTGAGCCTCAAATCCGTGGTCTGAAGAATGGTCTATGTTGTCACACTGATATAAATCACTACGTACTTTGGTCTGCGTCCAGACTTCAACTTTGGCGTCATAAATGTTTTCGACGCTAAATCAATTGTTTAATTTGAATAAACTTTCGGCTCTCTCAAATGGCATCCGGTGCAGTCGATATAGCCCATAGTAATCGGGACACATTAACAGTTCAAGACCGCGAATGTTGAGATTCCACAACAGAGTGTTTCGGATGTCATAATCTAGCCGCGCACGAGCTATTAACTGCCGACGAAGTATATCGGGAAGCGGCCTCACTACAGTACTGGACACCTGCTGCTCGACCTGCTCTTCAGGTAGATTCGCCTCTAGAGCAGCGGTAGCACACATGCACACAAAAAACCACTAAATTATTAACTATTCACTTATTTTATTATTTATTTATAAATTACACTTAATTATTAATTTTTTATTTAAAAGTAAAATACTAAAATTATTAAGTGTTCAGTTTATTTACTTTTGCTGCACTTAACTGTTAATTTTTTTATTTATAAGTTTTTCTTTAATAACTCCCTCTTCTTGATGATACATCGCGGACACATCCAGGTTTTAAACTTAATCCTATACAACCAGTGCACACGCTGATTTTTACCCTGGCGATGATAATTAATGTTGCACAGATAGCACCTGTCACTTTGGCTGATTTTCTTCATGCTCATGTACACTCCTTTACAAATGGGCCCCTCAGTAAATTCGTATGTACAGTCGCGCATTTTAATTACCTCCCGGCTAGAGTTAAACCATTACTGATGGGTGCTCTCTCTTCCAGAGATGTGATACAGCGACACTCACATCTTACTCATCCTCTTTTTGCTGATGCTTCAAAATTCGGGAGCAATGTCTTTGACCAGCTCCCAAGACATTTGCACGTGCATTAGAGTCCGTACCGTGCAGCTGCATCTTCTTAGTCATGTTTTTTCTCGCTATAACAGCGCAGCTGCATTATCATACTTATACATTTTTCTTTGAATATTAAAAACAAAAAGAAATTCGGCAACGATACGGTTTGAGACCCAGCACATCCACATGTGTGTCTAGTATAACATTATTCTCAAAAAAAAAGAAATGGACGTGTGTCAAGCTTTGTCTATATAATATTATTTAAATAATGATTTAAACTTTATTTTGACAATGGCTATGGGTATTATACCCCTATAACCGCTTCTCGAGAGAGAATTCCGTTATTTTTTCGATATCTCCAATATTTACGAAGATATCGCTAAATTTCAGTTTTTACCTAATTTTCAAAAATTCCATTTTTGACCTAGAGCGACGATTTTTGGGCTGTCGACGTATCTTGATGCGCTCTATAGATTGCAGTTAAAAAAAAGTAAATTTATCAAAATTCACAATTTTTTTTCCCTGAATTTCGCAGGATATCAGATATGAGCAATAATTTAAGTAATGATTTAAACTATATTTTAACCCTGGCTATTGGGGTAAGCACCACTACAATCTCTTATTTCGAGAGAATCAAAATCCCGTTATTTTTTCGATATCTCCAATATTTACGGAGATATCGCAATATTTTAGTTTTTGCCTATTTTTAAAAAATTCAATATTTATCCTAGAGCGACGATTTTTGGACTGCAGACGTATCTTGATGCGTCCTATCAATTGCAGTTGAAAAAAAATTAATTGCATCAAAATTCACGATTTCTTTTTGCCTGAATTTCGTACGCGCATGCTTGCACGGACGCTGGTCATCAAATTACACTCAATTTTTAAGAGAAGCACCCGCTATTTGTTTTTCTACGAAGTCTTGGCATTCAACTTTTTTGTCCGTCAAATTTTCTCGCAATGTGCTCTCTGTAAATATAATATCTTCTATTCGGCATCGTTGCAGCTGCCATTCTAAGAAACCTGTACTTGTCAAATTCCGAAAAAGTATATGCACACATGCATGTGAGTCAAAAGTCGTCTCTATCAGCAATATCAGCAAAAAAAAGAGTGTGGGCTTTTTGCGGTGTATCCCCCACCGTATAGACTGCACCAAGACAGTATTTAAGGAGCTGCAATTACCGGTATGGGCAGTTTCCTTTGGATAGTCAAAACATATCTTTGACGCGATGATTCGTGCAAGTGTGGCGCATTTGATCAAAGTTTTACGCGAAGGGTTTTGTGAAAGTTTTAAATCCGTACATCAGTACAATGTGCGGTACAGTGTGGGCTTCAGATCTTCAGCAACAGCCTTTAGATAATTTATGCAGAAAGCTGCATTTTCTCCTGTTGCATTGTAGAATAACCACGGTTTACCGCATGTTTACCGCTGGTCTATTCCGTAATGCGGATGTTCTAACGATTGCTCTAAGAGCTATACGCTAGCGCAACGATCATGAGCATCCACTAACCCGTATAACGTTTCACCGTCAACGTAAGTATTAATTATTATCATTTTTTATTCTCAATCATTCATTAGCCTTATTTAATTGTATTTTTTCTGCAGTAATCAACGAGATGATGAGGGATACCATTGGCGATGCAGTTATAATGGCGTGCGATGTGCCACAGCAGCAGCAGCAGGAGTTGCAATCTTCGGCAACAAACAATGTTAATTGTAAGTATTGAGTCGATTAAAATAAAAAAATAATTTTTTCTTTTTAATTGCACATTTTGATTGTCTCAAAACTTAGTTTCAGAGTCAACTCAGGGAGCAACAATTCAACAGCAACAACATAATTATCAAGAAGATGGTACATCTAACGGTGAGTGGTGTATATGCGATATAGACAAACGTTTTCTTTATCTCTAATTGTTCAATTATGGCACATGCCCCACTCTCAAGTTCTTTCAGAAGCTGATTTCTCTACTTTCGGAAACTACCAACCATCAAATGGAAATACTCGTAAGTATTAAGCTTGTCAATATAATTTCAATCTATTATTTTTGTCTACATTATAATGGAAAGCCTAATACTTCAGTTACAGAGTCATCGCTAAATAGTAGTCGCAAACGTATAAGACGTAACAATAGTACCAGTAGTACCAGTAGTGCCAAGAGTAGCATGCGGGAATAGCACCACTAGCACCAGTAGCACTAGTAGTTCTACTAGTACCAGCAGTGCCAGTAGTAGTAGCAGCACTGAGACAGCTGAAGAAGGTAAGACCAATAAATTGTTAAACTCTTGTTACATTCACCTAATTCTGAATTATTTCGATCAATTTATAGGTGCTTGTTTAAACAACGGCGAAGGAGGGGAGCATCCTCGATTTGTTATTGAGAGCGAGATATACGCTTCTCTCTCTCTCTCTCTCTCTCTCTCTCTCTCTCTCT